>OY982568.1:20612761-20988645 GCA_963859945.1 Euplagia quadripunctaria | reverse complement strand
TCATCGCGGACAAACAACGTGATACGCAATTTTCATATATAAAAATTTAGGATAGTATTTAGGTAAAAAATTAATCATGGTAGTTGTCCCTATACTTGATTTTATACAATAAAGTATATGTATAACTTTGGCTAGGTGACAATAGAAATTAAAAACAGTACATACGGTCGAACTGAGAATCTCCTTCTTTTTTCATCGGTTAAAAATATATATATACTAAATCTTTACTAAAAAATTATAACACCATTTAGTTTTTTATTCCATTCCTTAAGGAAAGACATAACAACATAAAAAAAATCTAATCTAACCTTCATAAAAGCATCAAGATTCAACTTGGCAAGTGGTTGTCTTAGATGGTCAGCTGCTGAAACGGCTGCGCTTGCATTATTTCTCAACGAGGCGAGCGCCCGTAACAATGTCCCTAGTGCAGTCTGGTTGGCCACTGGCGCGTCCAGAACATCCGCCAGTCGCCCTAAAGGACCACGCGCACGGGATCCCATTGCTTCTTCTAAAATGCTCGACTGTAACGTAAAAGAAATTAATGAATTAGAGTTTAACTCGAGATTACACACCACAAGAAAAACTAACATACCAATGCGAAGGCACATACTATAACGTGAACAAGATCAAACAAGGTGCATTAAGGATCGCTCTACAAGTCTATCAAAGCCCGATAAGACTAAAAAGTAGTGAAAACGATAAGTAAAACTAAAGCCTTGTTAAATTAGATATTTATACTAATAATGAAAACTATAATCTGACTTAATTCCTTTATATGAAATCAACCTTGTCTTCTTCGCCACTAAATTTCACAAAAACCTGTCAGTGTAAACTCAACTTTATTTCTACGCAGCGAGAGTCCCCATTTATTCAAATGCCGTATAATTGCCACGCAGCGATAGTCCGTCTCCATTTATTTAAATGCCGTATAAAAACTTGATCAAAACGAACTAAGATGACGTTATTTTAATCAGCACCTGCGAAGACTTAAAAACATAGAGCAAAAGAGATGGCATTCAACGCATAGCGGCTCTCGCTACGTGGTATTAAAGTTTATTTAAGCGTGTCAGATTATAGTCGACAAATAAATTGCTTATTTCGATAGCGACATGTTACCTACTTGTTTAAATTTGAAATAAGACCTTGTTTCGAAGTGTGCAACAAGGCTTACATCTTATATGAAGAACATTTATTTAGTCAGATTATAGTTTAGAGAGTGGTGTTACAGAATCGGCACTAATGCTAATGATCTTAAAATATCACAGGAAGGATGAATAAGCAGATGTAAATTCGGGCAGCACGAGAATATTTTATTTCTCCTAAAACCCAATTCTGAAAGACGTTTACTTTCACAATTTTGTCTTCATTAAATAAGAATAAAACACAGGTACTGTTGTCTGATAAATTATTGATTCGATTCGCGATTGTTGTGTCGTACGTACATTTTTTTTACAAAACATTAATAATTGTGCTTGCAGGTGGCTCTGATTCGAGAAGAAACCTCACATGGCCTTCCTCATTAATTCTCTCTTCTTCTTCTCTCTCTTCATAACTTAAGGAACGAAATACTATTGCTATAACATATAATACCAACCTGGTTCTTAACCGTACTAACAAGCGCGGAGAGCTGGTTGCCCGCCTGGATGCTCTGCAGCATCGCGTTGTGTAGGTCATCGTTGCCAAATAGTCCAACCCCGATAGCACCGCAACACAGCACGGACAGGATCATTAGCGTTATCTGTGAATTATGTAAATACAATATTTTAGTTTTAATTTTTTTTTAGAATAATTTTGTAATATTTTTATTCTTTAAATTTAATTAATTTATTATTTAAATTCTCTGAGCATTTAACAACAAAGACGTTACATGAAACACCGACATTTCTAAACGCGTTTCGGGTTGTCTTTCTGTGAAAATTTTATACTGTACTGCGTTACGTATTGTGAGTAATTCATCAAGTGAATGATAACAGTTCGTCATGTATGCCCACGAATAAGAAATACATGATTATTCGAAATCGATATTGATGACAGGTCTACTAATTGTACACTACAACGTAGCGGTTCGACTACCAAAAAAAAACATATTATCAGAACCTCCAAGTCTAAAAGTAAAATGTTATGACAAATTCAACGTGTCCAAATGTTTTAATGTCCTACGATGCTTAATAAATAAGGAGTTCCTATTTACACCTGATCTACTAAAAATATGTAACCTCTTTACATCCTTCCGGATTTCGGATCCCGGATTGGCCTATTTAGCCACGAACGCAAGTGTCACCGCGATGCTACTTAAATCATCTGTCATAGATGTAAGGGCCTATATATATATATATATATATTCTTTCAAACGGTGTATGAACCATCCCCACTTCGATCTACATGGAGCCCACCACACCATGAGCAATGTAACGTAAACGATACATCCTTTGACATTTTAAACTTTAATCTCTCAGATATCCGCAAACAATTAAAGTCATTAGATCTAAAGAAAGGATCGTAGCAAAATATTGAAAATTACCGACCTAGCTAAAGTGTTTGAGCGACTCGTGCATCGAGAGGTCTATCCATTCATTCGGCAAAATTTGATACCTGAACAACATGGCTTTGTCAAAAATAAATCTTCACATATATACCGATTTCAAGAAAGCATTTGATGGAGTCGACCACGAAATATTATATATTGGACAAAATAGCTTTTAACGGTATACGGGGCAATCTGCTTCACTGGTTCTGGTCTTACGTTACAAACCGTAATCATCGCAATTAATGGATATCAGTCAGACACATTCCTCGCCACCTCTGGCATCCCACAGGGACCTATACTCGATCCGTTGTTATTCATCGTGTACATTAACGACATAAGTAGCTGTTTCCATAATAGGAACTATTTATTATGCAGACGATCTTAAAAACTATCACGTCCCATACGCGCGCGTGTCCACAACATGTCGTACAAATGGGGGGCGCCTCTACGTAGAATAGTCCAGTTGTGGATAACCAATATTTCCTGAATGTAGATATTTTTGTTTTAACAAAAGAAAAATTTAAAAAAGCGATTATTGATAGCTTACAAAAGCATTGATGTTTAAATTCTGTCATAATTATAATTCAATATGGCAGACTTGAACATAAGCCATACTGTGTGTTTGTATTATATTCATAGAGTAATCTGTGGAAACGTCGTGGATTGTACAATAACCTATGTAACTTGTAAACCTAAATATATGTATAATATGTAATGTAATGTAATAATATATACCTACTCATTGTACAATTGTTGATTTTTCCAAATAAAGAAATAAATAAAAATGGTACTGTATTATTGAATACGGTAGTTGAGTGTCAAGTCAAATCAAGTCTTCTTTATTAAATGTCAAAACAGTAGGTAAATAATGTTTTGACACGTGAGTGACGTCATATATAACTATTGCTTTAACAATTAAAAGATCATAAGAAACTTGAAAACAGTAAGGAATATAATTTTTTCAGTCTTATGTCTTAATTTCATCAATGAAAAATCTAACTATTTATTTTAACCCTAGAAAACTACCATATTGTCACCTAAACTACAAACGTATTATAAATATTAGCCAAATAAGTAAATATGAACTTATGAAAACTAAGATGCAAGATTAGAGCACATGGTAGTTCTAAATAAAGCAACTTAAAAGTATGTACAAAGGGCATGCTTTCACTGAGTGCATTTAATTTTGTTTAGACTAACGACCAGCTCAATAGAAAGTTCATAGAAATATTTATGTCTGATGCATCAAAGAGATCTAAGCCCATAAAGTTCAGTGTCCTATATTTCATAATGTACAGGGTCATTGATAGAATAACCATGAATCAATTTTAAATGTTCGGATATTTTTCGACTTGTTTTTTGAAATCGAAGTTTAAATGTAGCTATTTTCTTTTGTTTTATGTACTTCCAAGCGATATCGAATGAAAAGCTTTTTGATGTACAATTTGTTGTCGCCACATCAAAAACTCTTAGGGGCAAACTATAATAATAGATGATAAAAAAGATGATAAAAAAGATGATCAAAAAGTTGATAAAAATGAGTTAATAGACATTATGAAAAGCAATGCTATTGGTCGGTTGATGAATAGTGGGGTTATAAAAGGCTAAGAATGTATTATAAGTTCATAACAATCACTTGAGTGTTGATTGAGGTACGAACAACATGACAGTTACTTTTAGTTAGTGATTTTCACAGTTTATAGCAGTGGTTGTGAGACTGTAGCTTACAAATTATTTAAAATTTAACTTTTGAAAACTTTAAGCAGAATGTTATGTGTAATGTAGAACTCAGTAAAACAAAATCATTTTGTGTTTAGCAAAACTGTAAACATGTTTTCTTTTGATGTTTTGTTTGCGTTGCTACATGACATGTTATTTATGAGTTTCTATTTATATTCCATATTTCATTAAGTGTGACTTACCAGTACATATCTAAAAAAAAACAACACGATATCTTTTACTTTAGCGAAGCGTGTTTCAACGTGCTTGGTAAAATGAACTTTTAAACAGAATGTCATCTTCGGTTCGTTTAACGTTTGGTAACCCTCGTCATTGTTATAACGATATAATTTTAATACGAAAAACATTCAAACATCAACGCTAGCACATTGAACACATGTTGTTCGGAACGTCCTGTGAGAATTATTTTGATTGTCTTCGCAGTTTCTACATTTAGAACGAGGATACCCTCGGGGCGTACATGATCTGTTAATCATAAGTTGTGTTGGAGAAATTTACTGTGACAGCTGACGTCGTAATATTCTAGTCAGTTTTTTATAGGTAATAAATATCCAAATTACGATTTTTAGTAGGTAAATGTGGTGGTATTTTTTTTTATTTTGTGCCATTTACGTACGTTTTTGTTTGTGTGTTAGATGTCTTATGAAACTAATACCTAAATGTAGTGATAGTTTTACGGTAGTACGAAGAGTAAGAATTACATATGATTTGTTACTCCTGCTAGTCGTGGAGTAAATATCAGTGATTTTGATGGTATTTTAACATTCCTAGATCACTGAACAGGGGTCGCCGATCGACAGAAGGCTGTTACTGTGTTAAGGGCCTTTTTTTGTGCCTGTGGATACCCCTCGGGCCGTCACCCCACCGGGGTTTTCGGTGGAGCGGTGTGTCGACTGTGTGTGTGAATCGAACCGACTAAAACCACACGGCGTGCCGTACTGCGCCTAAAATAGGAGGGATCCAGGAACATCTTTTATTAAGACATCCGGACTGTGTTAAGGGCCTTTTTTTGTGCCTGTGGATACCCCTCGGGCCGTCACCCCACCGGGGTTTTCGGTGGAGCGGTGTGTCGACTGTGTGTGTGAATCGAACCGACTAAAACCACACGGCGTGCCGTACTGCGCCTAAAATAGGAGGGATCCAGGAACATCTTTTATTAAGACATCCGGACTGTGTTAAGGGCCTGCCATAAGACCCACCTTACCAATAGTCTCGTTCCTCCAACTTAAACGTCAATATTACGAATGTCATCACGTCATATATTTAATAGTAAGACTCAAACCTTCAGCCACTGACTGAATTTAATCACATAAGATGCTTCAATACATACAGATACAAGAATTTGCCCTCACTGACCTTCAAAGCAGTGATACTTCTGGGTGGACGTTGTTTCCTGTCGCAGCATCTCGTCAGCAGGTATATAAGCAGCACCGTCAGAGTCAAGATCAGCCAAGCGCCTGGTATCGAGCCAAGAATACCCAAGCTCTGGAATAAAAAAAAACAACCATTTAAATCAAAGTCTGATCCCAAACTAGGCAGAGCCTGTACTATGGTAACCAGACTGCTTATATACATACTTATATATTTTTCGGTTGGTTCGATTATATTACATTACATAATCCAAACCACAACCTCTGGTTCAGCTAGCAGAATCACTAACCCCTAGACAAGACCAAAAGGTCTGTCTAACAATAGACGAGCCTGTTGTACTATAAATTGATTGAAGTGTAATAAGGTTAAGGTGGATTTTTTTATAGATATATGTAGGTACAAACTCCAGTTACAACGCAATCAAGGAATATAATACATAATAGTGTTCAAGGTTGAACAAACCAGGGCTAGAGGTAACAAAACGTTGATAAATGACTACTGCATACATTAGACTTCTAATGTATTATTGAATAGATTTCATCGATTGTTTTCTAAATGTAGCCACAATGGAATAACGCAAAAGATGATTGTAATCACTTTTGTTTGTGTGCACCTAAGGTTATAAAAATAGTATGCATCGCCTTTTAGAGATTTTTGTGTGAACTCTCAAAGGTAGAATTCTAGGTAAAATTGTGAGGTAAAGGTACTCCATGGTCATTGGTGTGTTTATCATTAGTTTTTATACTTTATCTAAGTATATTTTTAAGTCCTAGAGTATTATTTATCAATGCGCGGTTTTTATTCGCAGGTGAACCCGCTAATAACGTACTGTATCTACCACTTCTAATATGTAGTATGACTGCACGGATGGCGCAATGGTTTATTAAGTTATCGCCTCGCCACTTCGCCGCGCTGCCGTGTTAGGGGTTCATATCCCACACAGGACAAAAACTTGTGTGATCCACAAAGTTGTACCGAGTCTAAATGTTTGTGAAAACCGGACACAGAAATATCCTTAAAGCGGGCGTTGTTTAAAAAAAACAACAGAAAAACAGTGTCGCTGTTCCTCTTGCACCGCTTCTAGTGGGGTGTAAACACTGACTACTATACCTTCTACATACTTTTGCTTCTAAGCGTATGAAGCTTTGGTTGTAGCATCTTGCTTTAAGATACTCAAGAATAGTAAATAAATGCGATTGGTAAAGTCGCCGTGCGTTTTAATTGCCTTGTTCTTTTCTTCCTGGCTATACCATCGCATTGCGAACTGGAACTAAATGTAAACGGACCAACTGAGGTTCATAAGTGTTACACTGTAACCTAGATGAATAAACTTATTTGGCTTTGCTATGAAATGTGGTTTACCTCTAGATAGACGGGCGAGTTGGGGGCGAAGGTGTCGTTGACGCGATGGAGCGTCACGTTAATGTGCGGCAGCGAGTGCAGCAGCCGCGAGAGACGCGGCGGCGAGTACTCGTCCGAGACGGCCGGCGCGCCCATCGCGACTTCACACGATCACACCTGGAGATACACAAAAAAATACACACACATTTATAACTGAGATATGTAAATCTTCTCTGTTTCTGCAACTTGCGTTTGTGCAACGCTAAGAGGCTGTAAATTTCATTCATTTTTATTTTATTGACTAGCATGTTAAAAAACGGAGCTCTTTACTTCGAAGATTACTAGGAAATCATTTCGAGATCTTTGAAGGGCTGGGATATTGCCAGAACAGCACAACATAAATGTGGTACCGAGCAAGCCGAAGTCCTAAGCGATTAAAATAAAGAGAATAGATTATAGTTTAAAAAACTAAAAAGCACGCTTTAATGACCAACCAAATTATAAAGAAAACAAGAATTCTACTACCCACCACATCCTGGTTTCACCATCAGATCATCGTTACTACGCCAAATCTGTTGGACTCGTCAAAACGAATTATACGAGCCCAAACTCGAGAGTTTTACTAGAAACCACTGAAGAGTTCCACTATCCACCTCCTGGCTCCATCATCAGTTCAGCTCGAAGGTGCCAAATTATAGTATTCATCCAAACTACATATACACACAGAGTTTCATTTAGATCCGACAATTAGAAGTAGGTTAAAATTGACTTACAAGGTTTTTTTTTAAATAGTTAGTAAAAGCTAATAAAAGCGTGATAAAATCAGTTTAAATTTGACTGATTAGAATAACGTTAGAAGATGCAATAAACATTTGGTAGTAATAATTATAGTAGCAGCTGGAAGATTTCGTTTGAGAACGCTCACGTATTCTTAGTCGAAGTATTACGAGCTTCACTTAACGCCATCACTTCCTGCGAGAGCCAGACTGACTTATAAGTGCGAATAAAATATACTGGGCACTAAAAACATACCATCATCCCAATTACCGTATTAATAGCATTCCAACATAACGGATAGATTATTACTGCCTATCCTATCTGATGTAATTTTAGGCATTTTACATTTATGAATAATAGAGGGCTCGTACTTCCCGGCAACGGAACTGACTGTCAGTTCCAGTTTCATAATAGATACTAGGCTCGAGCTACGCTTACTTCCCAAATCATCCGTATAAACATCATTTACCTTTTCTTCTTACCTACCTCTTTAATTCCCAAAGTGCCCGGTCAAAATTATAATTGGCAAAGTATGCGTGTTTAATACACCTCTTCTTACTTTTAAACTTTCGCGTTCCATGATATAATTATGTATTTAAACGGGAATCAACGCGATCACGAAAAGGTATTACATACCTTTTCGTGATCGCGTTGAATTCAATCGGGTCGGGCAATTCAGCCCGACGAAATCCGCCCACTTATGATGTGTATACTGTAAAAATATTAGTGCCTTTTCCGTTGTAGATTTCACTAAACTAAATATCTCTTAAATTATCTCATTAACAAATGTCAATATTCCTTGGCATCGAATTAAATTGGTTCATTATTTCAGACGGGAAAAACATAGAACGGAACACCAATAAACCCATTATGGTCTAGGTTAAATAGGTGTAATGTTACGCTTTCTCAAGAAGAAATTTACTCAAAAAAGTAGAACTAAACGTTTGACAGCTCCTCTTTGATTCGAGTCGCCAGTCTGGAATGAACTGCTTGCGTCTATTTGTGATTTTTAGTATACTTTAAACAGAATCGTCACTAACATGAATGGAGTTAGGTATATCGAAGAAAAAACCAAACCATGACAACCGGCAATATGCATATGTATCTCTTCTATGAGCCAAAACAAACGGAAACTCCACGAAACTTAGCCTCATAAAACTAATTCTCATGTAAATGAGTTAGAAATTTCTAATAATACTCTCTCAATTCTTCATTTCACACTATCCAACCACATAATTGCCCAATTAACTGAGTTTTTTCTCTCCGGATATATCAAAGAATCTACACATCATCTAACTATAAGAGTTTCGACGTATCTCGCTAATTATAAACTAAAATTAGCGTCGCGGTACCGCAGCCGTGGAACACATGGTGTGAAAGCTCACACGCTGACACTAACAAACAAACCTTATTATCATTACTCATCGACTTGAGAGCTATGAGATCTCACGTTGAAGTTAGAAAAAGTGTTCTTATAAGAGACGACAAATTGAAGTAGGTGAGTACATTAAAGTCCGAAATTCTAAAAAGTAGGTTAAACGAGTGAAAGAGAGCAAAGTTGATTCAGATTTTCTCAGCTCTGAATTAATTTTAAACCATTAAAACAGGTGTATGGCTATTTATGACTTAAATATCTCTTTTTTCTCTTTTATTTAGTGTTGAAATTCTCTTTACGCTTTCGACAATATAAATCTTGCATCAATTGTGAAGGGTTCCTCACTATTTAATACTTTTTTCACAGACCGCTGTCACATATAATATATAAGCTTCATAATCATGAACTGTAGAAAATATATTACTATAATACATTTAGTATCTAATAAACTTTCATAGACAAGGTTTCGATACTTCTACGTTTTAACAAAATGCTAGGTTATATATATTCTAGCTCGAATTAAGTTGATGGCTTCAAGCTAGCTTTAGATCCACCGTGTTGGGTTACCACATATAAAGATATACAATCATATCTTTATTGCATGCCATCTTGAGACGAATGCTGACACTTCAGAAATCCGGCTGGAATTTGGATAAGACCCCGAAATGTTCGTAGGGTAGTATTTAGTCAGACAGATAAAGAGTTGCGCGTGTTTAAGCTTAATTCATCTAAATTAAAATGACCTGTGCTTCGCTTTTAGGCTATGCCCAACTACCTATTTTCCGAGAAGACATCGATAATTAATTAAAAATAAAGAAGATGCCCTCAATCAAGAGTAAAAAATACGCACGACCACGGAATATTAATTGAATTATAAGTTATTGATATGAAAATACCAGAAGAGTTCAATACTAAATGAACACATAATGAACATATCAAATGACTTACTCAATTCAATCAATCAACACCTGTTTCCTATTTTTTATGTAATTTGCCCCTGGACGGGTTTAATTTTTGAAACTTTTTACTTAATATTTATGTATAAACTCGGATTACATTATTTTTTTCTTTTGGTTTGCACTTTTACATTTTACACAATTGATATTCAGGATTCCCAATAGATGGCGATACCAGTATTCATAAACTGTGTGAATTTTATATTTAAATTTGTTTTTTTTTTGACGCTTGTTATTACTATTATGTTTTTTCTAATCTTGGGCCAAACTATCAATTATTGTACTAAACTATTTTTAAACTTAGAATTTTTCCTCTTTCATTGGCATCTTACGATAGTAAATAACAAAAAAAAAGCAAGTAAACTTAGTACCCAGGTCCAGCTAACAGATTATTATTACTACTACAGCACTGTCAGACTTTTGTTAGGATCAGTTTCTATTCTCTAACCATTATAAAGTACCTTACCGCAGAAATTGGACGAAGGTAGTGCCTACGAAGCCATGGCTGCGCAGACCGATTATAGCGTACTTTCACCGCGAGCACATCTGTAACAAAATATACGTTATGTACTCGGGTTGAAAATTGGAGATGGAGAGACAACACTTTTTACAGAACAGTCCTGTCCATTATTAAATAGTTAAACTATATAAATATAAACAATACCTACGAGTACTTGTAAATTTGCATGCTATGTATGTAATAGCAAAACATGTTGCTCACTTCTCACTGTAAGACCTTTATACCATGTTTTAAGGCAAATAAATTATATTATTATTCTCTTCATTTATTTCATAAACATATAAATTACATTTTTAAATATACTGACTATAAAAAAAAACAAAATATATTTAAAAATATAAAAAATATTGTCCCACCGGTATCGGGTACAGGGACCAAGTTACCGGAGGTTAGGGTTCCAGAGACAGAAACCTCCTCACTATGCGTGCCGTATCGAGGAGGACTGCCTTCTGCATTAGGCTCTTAATCCAGCTGCCTAACGTGAGCCTCTGAATGTGTTGGTCGAGGCTCTTAGCAATTAACCCATGGGCCGAAATGACTATCGGCACAATGATTGCTGAATCCACATTCCACATGTCGACAATCTCGTGGGATATTTTATTTGTTTATCTTTTTCGGCTTTTAAGAGATTGTCGTCATGGGGAATGGTGATGTCAATAATCATTGCTCGGCGCTCTAATCGGTCTATCACCACTATATCAGGCTTATTGGCAACAATAGTCTTGTCAGTGATGATAGATCGATCCCAGTACAATGTAGCACGACCATTTTCAAGAACTGGGTCGGGCACATACGTGTAGTATGGTAACTCGACAGTCACAAGGTTATATTTAAGAGCAAGTTGCTGATGGACTATCCTGGCCACTTGGTTATGTCTATGCAAGTACTCACCGCTGGCAAGACGAGAACAACCAGAAATTATATGCCTGAGGGTTTCTCCGGGACGATGACACGCCCGACAAATGTCAATTGTGCCGTCCTTCAGGATATATCTCCGATAGTTATTCGTCATAACAACTTCGTCTGTAATTGCACAGACAAAACCTTCAGTTTCTCCGAAGAGGTCACCGAACCGTAGCCAAGATACTGATGCTAATAAATCTACAGCGGGCCCATTTAAGGCCCGATAAAAACGTCCATGCAACTCCTTGTTCTTCCATATCTCCTTGCGATCTGTAATACCAAGTAATGCTGGTTTGCGCCAGTTCTCTTTTGCTAGAGCAAGCGGAGTGAGTCCGTTGTCAACTGCCAACACATCCCGATACACATCCAGGTCAACGGAGAGGAAGTAATCTTCTAAGGTTGCATACCTCGCGGTTATGGTGGGTCTTGGCATTTAAAAAACCACGACCCCCACATTTCCGCGGGATATACAATCTCATGACCGATGAACGTGGATGGTGCATTCGGTACGCGGTAAGCAGTGTACGAACTCTTCTATCCAGGGCATCTAGTTCAGTTTGAGTCCATCTAAGTATGCCAAAGAAGTAGGTTAGAACTGGTATGACCCAATCATTATAGGCCCGCACCTTGTCACCACCTGACAAAAGACTCTTGAATACTTTTTTCAGGCGGCCAAATGATTGCTTCATAGACAATTCATTTACCCCTAACGACTGTGACATACCTAGATACTTGTAAGTTTATTATTATTATTGTTTTTTTTTTTTTTTTTTTTCTCAGCTGTTTGGCTGGTTTTAACTGCATTTACGGGCCTAAACCAAGTAAACGCAGATTGTGGTGTGTATTATGTGGTGTCTTCGTCTAACTGCATGAACTTTCTCACAATTCTACATGTATTTAGTATGACAGCTTTCTGTAAATTGAATTATTATTATTATTATTATTATATGAGACTAGCCGTTCACCCGGCTGAATGCTCACCCGGGTTTATGGTTACTGCTCTGATCCTAATGGTCGAAGCGTGATGTTAAATAGTCAATAACCTTCCACAAGAATTACGCTATCAAACTCAAATAGAATTTTTAATTTAAGACTAGTAATTCCATCTTTACCTTTATCATAGTATGGGGTAAGTCCGGGGGTAATATACGCCCCAGCGGGATAGGCGCCTAAGTATCCCAGATTTACCCTAGATATAAAATAAGGATCAGTATAATAATTTAAAAGATACTGAAGGCTGTTTCAAGACTACTATTATGTTTATGCCCTAATGATATACATAATGTACACAAAAAACGTCATAACACTATAACAGACGCAACACTGGGAGTATATACAGACGGGCCTGTTGGTCTCGGTTCGAGTCCCACTCAGCACAAATAATCGTGTGGTGAACACGTTCATTTGTTCTGTGTCTGGATGTAATTGATCTATAATATGTATGTATTTAGTAATATATAAGTATGTTTATCAGTATTATGGTTACAATAGTACAGGCTCTGCCTAGCTTGGGATAAGACGGCCGTGTCCGAGGTGTCTCAAGTTATTATTATTATACAGTAGTACTGTCACAGCTGTATTGATATTTGCACTAAACTCCGCCCACCATCACATACGACGCATGCTTTTCTGCTAAGTCAACTTAAATCTATAAAAAACTATCCATCAATGATTACAAAGTAACATGAAATATTCCATTAAATCAGTATGTTAACACAAAACAAACATGTCTTTCGCTGTACCAACTCGTGTTACTTGTCAAAACATGTCAGTACCATCAACATCATCAATCGTTCTAAACACAGGATCATCAATTATGAACTTCCAAGTTCCACCGAAACGTCAGCACGTAATGTGCTTCTTGTAGAAACAAGTTACGGTACAGCACATCTCAAAGCTGCTTTGGACATAGTAAAACAATCAGAGGAAAATACGACGCACGAAATCGGTAGGCGTAAGCGTGCTTCGAAAAGACCACACACTACCATTAAATGCGCCAACTACGGCCCATTGTATCAATATAGAGGTGTTATCGCTACCATTAAAATTATCTCAAATGCATTCGCTCGCATTTCTCAGATAACTAGACACTGAACAAACTAGGACTGTTCTGGGATAATATTACGAAACTAGAGCATGCAACATTTTATAAGACAAATTATTTTATCTAATTTTATGCATGGAGTTATTATTACTACGTAAGACATTATAAGATTTTATGTACAACTAGCGTTAAACCATGACAAAGTTATTGCCAATTTAGACTATTTATTTCGATTCGCATATATGATATTGCAAGAATACATAAATATAACGTTAAAATTTTGATTGGTATACAATCACACCTTGTAGAAAATATAAAATTGTGTCTTTGGTAATGTCAATTACCATGAACAAGTGCAAGTGACTTTGCATCGCAACTGCGCGAAAGGTGAAACAAAGCATTTACACATTCACATAGTAAAATTAAAAGCTTGTGACAAAACATTATATGAAGATTCCTGAAGTAGAGCAAACGAAAAACTTATTTGCCTCATTAACAAAGCGCTTAACCTTACAAAAAGCAAAACGATAAGAAAAGACATAACACGCAAATAGATAATATAAGGCATAACAAAGCAATGTGGAGCCATGTCACGCAGCAAATTGGCGGCAATTGAACGGAGTACGCGGCGTCATTGTGATGTTAAGGATGCAGCAGCTTTTAATTGTAATCTAATGTAGCGTGTGAATGCATTAGGCAATTTGAACTGTTCCTAAGGAATGCTGACATTCGTCTTTATCAATTGCCGTCGCACTTCCTCCTTTTTAGGGTTCCGTTCCTCAAATAAGTAAAAATTGGACCCTTATAGGATCACTTTGTTGTCCGTCTGTCTGTCAAGACAGTAGTTTGCCTCAGGAACCCGTGGATGCATAAAGTTGAAATTAATACCAAATACTTATATCTGCGGTCCCTTGAAGCTGTAAAAAAATCAAGCTTCTAAGTCAACGCAATCAAAAGATACGACCATTAAGCCTTAGATTTTAACAAATTTTAACATTTCGCAGGTAAGTCAAACCTATAGGGTACTTTCCATTGACGTAGAATCATGAAAAACATAATTAACCTGAAAGTAGCGCCAGTGGATAAAAACTTAAGGAGCAATAGATTATCGTGATATGGACATGTGATGCGAAGGGATGATCAAAATGTGGTAACGAGAGTCTTATGAAAACACAAGAACAGAAGACAACAAAAGAAAAGATGGATGGACTGTGTGAAAAAAGAAATGGTTAGAAAGAGGGTAAGCAGCGAAATGACGAATGATAAAGTAGAATAGAAGAAACAAACACATTGCGCCGACTACAAATAAAATTGACCCGAAATAACATAATTATAGGATTTGGAGACTTCGGCATTAATATCCAAAGCAGTAAATCTGAGAACCGGTTATCCGATGTTGGGAACAAAACCTTTCATACATAAAGTCACACTGACAACAATGAACCAATAAAGATGACTCATTTAGTTACAGTTTCATGAATCTTTTTCCTGCTGTTAGATTCTTAGTAATAAAACAATCAATACTTACTTTTTAATAATACAATGAAATCAAGGATGTGTTTAATTTAAACTGTTTGTAATGATGACTGAAGCCACACTGCAGCTAATTGACCTAAAGAGCATAAAATGAAAATACGATTAAGCTAGACAGTGTTGAAAGCTTTCGATGAGTCACTGTGCTTCACAAGGTTATATAACGAGTGAGATCTTTTTTTAATCGACCTAACTTGTTCTATATCGCCATTGCTGTTGCAATCACAACCTGTCATGGCTCGTACATCTATCGCTACATATCATAAGAACTATTAGAACGGGTAAAAATACTGTATTTTATAATTTTTTTAAAGGTTCTCCAAACTGCATTTCAGTTAGTATTTTAGTTTGTTTATTACAATATACATGATACATAATAATTTACTATTATACTAGACTGTCTAATACTTAGAACATTATCACGTTATTGGATTGTCCTAAATTCGAAAAAGTAGAGAACATAGAATAGGATTGGTAGCAACGAGTTACCCAACTGGTGTTTTAAAGTGTTTATAGGCACCGGAAACCGCTTCAAATCAAGCGGGCCGTGTTTATTAGCAACTTAGTTGTAGATGGCCTAGTCGTAATGGGAAAGGCAGCCCGTACTGAGTAACATGTTCGACAAGGTCTAGCGCTCGTACTCACACGTGTTTGCCGAAAGGGACAAAGGGATTGCTAATCCTCCTAGTAGACAAGATCTTCAGACATGTTGGTCTGGTATTTGCAAAAGGCTTAGACCTACATTCATTTATATTATACTAGCTGCGCCCCTCGGTTTCACCCGCGTATGTCCCGGTGCCGTGGGAATATTTGGATAAAAATAGCCTATGTGTTAATCTAGGTCTCCAGCTATCTGCATACCAAATTTCATCGCAATCGATTCAGTAGTTTTTGCGTGAAAGAGTAACAAACATCCATCCACATATTAGTAGGATTTTAGCTATGGAGTACCACTGTGAAGAAGGCATATTTTGTCTAATATTTTGCTGAAAAAATAGTGCAGACTTGACAGTAGGTCGATAAAAGCATCGACGTAGTCGCGTGTGCACAGCCTCGTAAAGTTTTACTGCACAGAAGGACAGACGGCGAATATCGACCTCCATATACTCGTAGTTGTGACGCAAATAGTGGTATCAGTCTGGATTCCACCGCATTATTAGTAGTGAATACGTTTTATGACAAATGTATGTAAATAAAAGTTCTATTTATCTCGTTTGCTCCAAGGTCGGTTTTTAGACTGATTAAAATTGGACGGAATGGAATATTTCAAGTACTTTCCCACGGTATTTTCGATATAATAATATTGACATATCGCTTCTTTGCTTCAATAACGTGGTAAGTCCGAAATAGCTTTTTTTTGTATTTGATTTTGATAAGTTTCACATAATTTATTTATTGTAATTTGTAATAAATTGTAAAAAGATACTAAAAGAATATTTGTGTCGACACAATTTTTTTTTTTACAAGTTTTACAAACACTCTTCTGTATAATTTCAAGATAACGATAGCAAAGCTTGTAGCAAAGAGGCGAATTATATTTTAACAAATAGGCTCTGTGAATGTTCTGTGTGTATTATTATATCGCTTAGCTCTTTAAAGCTATAGAAAAGTGTAACTTTTTATAGCTGATCATCCATAGATAGGATTAACGGTGATAGATTGTTTGTTTGCCTAGTTTTTTATTTATTTTACTGTCTTATATCTTATCTTCAAGATCACTATCACTTACACATTTTACCGACCTATAATTCCAAGTTAGCGCAATATTGACATTTACAACATTAATGCCTCACAAACCAGACGTTAAAACGTCATGGCTTTCTTTATAAGCCTATCAGATTTAACGTCAATGCAAGTGCCGCGATTAGTTATTGCTAGCACTTGACTTCGGTTCGAATAAAACAACTATAACTGTTCTTTATTATCCTTTACTGACCTACACGGAGTCACGAAGTCACGACTAGCCTGTAATAATGTAATCATGCCATGATACAGTGTTGCTAATTCAGGGGAATTACGATGGACAACGGGGATAATACCTTGTAGCACCTTCTTACACCTTCCCACCTTGTAGCCATTATATGGGTGGCTGGCCATACTGGCTATTAATAAATACTGTTTGATATTCCGTAATATTTAATTTAATAAATTAAAAGTAGATGGTTGCACCATCATATTTATCGCTTGTTTTTGCTACTTACATTGAAATTAGCTTCCTAATATGGGAAATTTCAAAATAGGAGCCCCTATCTAAAATATTTGCACTAAACTATGAGAATTAATTGGGTATGATTGGCCCAACTATACAAAATGTATTTCTTTTTTTTAATCTGTTAAAATTTATGACAAGCTATAAGTGCTCTGCTTATGTATAAAATATATCTAACTTAAAAATGTAAAATATTAAGAAGAGTATTTTGGAAAACTTTAAAATTTACAATATATATATTACGTACCATACCACCACCAGTCACACCACTGTTATTTATTTTGGAGCAAAATATTTCACAACGAAACATTTTAAATTAATTATTTATCGTTTTATTTAATGGCAAGTTTGTAACTTGTGAATATAATTTATAACAGTCATACAGTTATTACTTAATATTCGCAAAATATTGCTCCACAAAAAAGTAACAGCGGTGTTTGAATAGCGAAATAAAGAAGACATTTATATTTAATAATTATACTCAAGAAAATAAATTACTTCAAATGCTATTAACTGTTATAAATAAGGAAAAATAATAACCATATCTTCCGTTGAGATTTCAATTTAGATAATTTACTAACGGTCGACGATTAAACAGTAGATATAGGATTACATCCTGACTTTATATCCTAAATAATATTATAAATGCGACGTTGAGTTTGTTTGTTTGTAACGGTTTCACGCCTTAACTACTTAACCAATCATCATGAAATTTGGCAAATTTTGCATTCACATTGTCAGGGTTACAGTAAAGTAAAAAAAAAAAAAAAGTGTGTTTTAATTTTTAACGTAAACTGTAAACTAAC
This sequence comes from Euplagia quadripunctaria, assembly GCA_963859945.1. NCBI lineage: Eukaryota > Metazoa > Arthropoda > Insecta > Lepidoptera > Erebidae > Euplagia > Euplagia quadripunctaria. The sequence goes on along the minus strand of OY982568.1, from coordinate 20,970,543 downwards.
TTTCAGTGTGCATAACAGTGTCCTGAATTTTTTATCTAGTATGTAATAAACAACACAAATGGGGGACGCTAATGATATGACAATTGGATCAATATGGATAATATATAGTTGGCAACCGTACCGCAGAATAAATTATTATTGTTTTTGCAACAACTTCGAAGTTTTGACAACTTTTAAGTTTGTATTTTGTAATGATGACAAAATACAGACGAATGACTCACTAGAACACATGCTTCCATCGAGTGGTAGGTAGCAGAGACATCTTCAACAATCATCATCATATTTCAACCAATTTACACAAAACCATAACAAATTATATACCTAAACCTTCCTCGTGAATCGCTCTATTTATTGGTGAAAACCGCATAAAAATCCGTTCAGTAGTTTTTTGAGTTTATCGCGAACAGATAGACAGACAGACTCGTCGGGGGACTTTGTTTTATAATTTGTAGTGGCTATGTATCCAGCAAATATCCTCTTGCAGTTCTTTGAACGCATTTTTGAATTTGAATACTTAAAGTTTTAAAATTATGCTAAAACGGCTACAAAAAGCTACAGGCGTTCAATATACGAATTTATGTTGACCTGTCATGGTAAGGAACTGTCTATACAATGACAGTAAAAGTTATACTGGTCCATAATGTAAAACAAGACTTTAAAACTTAATGAATTATGGTCGAGATTCGACCAGCAAGCGACCTCTAGTACGCCACGGAGCCAAATACCGACTTGACACGTCTTATTGTGCATAAAAACGTGACCTTTCATTTTATCTTATGGGTATCTAGCCAAAATAGTACATAGACAATGAGTATAAGTGGCTCAGTCTAACCAAATATGGAGTAGGATATTGCACCACAGCCAACACGTTCTGTTACACGAACTGAATATACAGCTTTGGATAACAGATGTATATTTTACTATTGACACGCCTACATACTGCGCATACACGTGTCTACGTCTCAGCATTGTGTAGGTGTATCACTTCAAAAATGAAATTCCAGAAGAGATGAAATCAAAAAACCAAACTTATTATAATCACAAAAATAAATTGAATTTTTCTTTGTATAGCCCAAAGTAGGCAATTTGTGTAATTTCATTGCTGACAACGCAGTCAGCCGTTTTCTTTAATAGAGTTGTTTAGACTGTGCTACTATGTACATAGATATTATTTCTTCAGGACTTTTCTACGTTATACCTTAGGAAACATTACACAACATTTTTGCTTTTGAAGTCACCAGTTTAGACTACGCGTTAAACCTGTTAAAAAAACCTTCAGTTTTTTATACAATTAAGATCTGAATTTCTGAAACAAACAGGTGGTTTGAACACTCACAACATCACTGGTAGGAAATTTCTTAGCACTAGTGTTGCAGGAGTACAGTTGTGGGTTGCTATCTCTACCTCTCATGGAGCTACGGCGACATATATCAGACATAATAAAATTATTTTTCTAAACAAAGCCCGCATTAAGTGTCATTTATACAACCAAACAACAAAACTCATCCATTGTAAAGGCAATTATGATAGTTACAAGCCATTGTTTCCAACAACTTTCTACTTCGCTGGACAATGATCGAGTATGACCGATGACACGATCGATGTTTCGTAAAAAAAAGTACTTTCGATCGTCTAAAACTTACTTTAGAAATTACATCTAAAGGCGTCCATTGCACGCTAGGTTTTTATTTTAGTCTTCAGCCCGATTGATTTTATATTAGGTATAATAGTTCGATTCCCACCCAGGACAAATAATTGTGTGATGAGCATGATAATTTGTTCTGTGTCTGGGTGTAATTTATCTATAATACGTATGTATTTAGAAATATATAAGTATGTTTATCAGCAGCCTGGTTACCATAATACAGGCTCTGCCTAGTTTGGGATCAGACGGCCGTGTGTGAGATGTGTGGAGTTATTATTATTATTATAGCTATTACTAGCATATTTAAACAATTAGATAAAACACCAATAAACGTTGCTAATATAATAAGCATTAATAATAAAGAGGAAAAGATAAATATATGATATAAATAAAAAAAGGATAAATAAAAGGCAAACAACGATCACTGTTTATAACAGTATTTCAGCCAACGCTCCTAATGTAAGATTAGAATGCAAATTGTTACGTCACCATTAGAAAGTCCCAGAATCACGAATAATGGAATTTGGTTTGTTCCTTCCTGACTTTAACGTACGATGACATTCTATTTGATTTATTGATGATAACAAAAAGGGGCTGTCTACAAACAATAAATCATTCAATTCGTGATTAGGCCTACTGCAAGCCTGCCAGCAGCTATTGACTGCAAATTGCATATTACCTCGTAAACTTGTAAGGACAACAGCCAAGTGCACAAATTACGGACATAAAACCGCAGTACAGCATGGACAAATTCTGAACTGACATACTGCACCGAGAATCTTATTAAACTACTAGATTTTAGTGGAACCGACACAGTTGGCAGCGCCACCCCTGCAGTTGGGAAGCTGCCAACTTCGCCAAATGAAACGCTATCAAAACTGTTACAGGGTAACCTGACAATGAAGTACCTTCAAGGAACCCACTTCGTGTAAATTTAGCTGACTTCGATTAAATTCACAATCCTTAATTCAGCAAAAAGCTTAATACAGCACCAAATAATCATTCAGGGTTTCCTTCATTTAATATTTGTTAAACCTTAGGTGGAAATAATAACTTAGTTACCTATTGTAGTTTATTATATACCTCTACTCCTATGCTAAGAAGTCTAGCAGTTTAGAGTAGTTTTCTAAGAATAACAAAACACCGACCAATATACAAAGATATGTATATACATATCTTTGTATATTGGTCGGTGTTTTGTTATTCTTGGTTTTGCTAGTAATTTATATAAATTACTAGCAAAACCCGGTAAATGTAGGTTTAAAGAATTTATTTTATCACAATTTTCTTAATTCTAAATAGTGAATTATATCTGTAGCGTGTTAGAAAAAGTGTAAAAAGTGTAGTGTCATTTAAAGGTATATATAATACAATATTCATTAATATTTCTAACATGTTTGCTTGTACATTTTTTTATTTAATTATTATCTAAATTTTATCAACGTATTTCTTAAACGTCCAGTGCTTGTCTTGCTAGTGTATATTCAGTTTATTTATTCAGAGTTGGTATCTAAAAAGGATGAACTGTATGCGATATGGAGTATATATAAACATTTTTAAGTTAAATGAAAATATAGTATAGTAGTATAACATAGTTTTACCCATAATAATTCTCTTTGCCTGCTAAGAACTATTTTTAAATACGTCAATAGTAATATTCTTTGTTTTACGAAATACTTTGACAATTTTTGAGATGCGATAGGAAATAAGGTCGACCAGAAATTGTGTAATAAATTAGAAGTGTTTATTTGACTGCGTTTTTCGAGCACGCAACACTCTTAAGTTGGTATCTTCTTCAAGCTTTGTTACGCCTACGATGAAAGATTTGGATAAAAGTTGGTTGGGTTTGTTTAAAAACCAATAATAAATTTTCAATTCGTGTTACGTTCCCACACCTGACACAGTGCCCTTAGTTAAACTTGATACACTTATCAAAGACATTACAAGGATAGAACGTAAAACTGTTTATCTGTCTGATCACTACTATTATCGGTTGCTGACACTGCCTTAGGTTTTTGAACTGATATCTACTTTTATTTTTATTCCAATATTATAAATATATAAAGTTTGTGAGTTTGAATGTAGGGGTTAATATTCAAAATTACTGACCCGAATTTTAAATCACCAACAGAAAGTTATGTAACTTCTTTCGTTACCCATGAATTAATATGATATAATGAAATAATATTGGCCTTAATTAGCTTTATAAGAATATTACAAAACTAACTGTAGAAGTATGTTACAAGATGAATTCTGAATTATTTATAATAATGTAAGTAACAGGAGCCACAAAAACTCCGTTATTTTTGCTTGAATTACGCGAGTGAAGACCCATGCACGTACTTGTTTATAGGATACTTATAACTTAACATAAGTAAAATCTATTGTGAAATTACCATGCAAAATTATTTAGTTTCCTTGGAGAGCTTTTACTTTTTTTAATCTTATTCTAATGACTAAATTTCTTTACATAGATTAATCGTAATAAGAAGTAACTGTAGCACGCGTGCTCTGCTCTACTAAGTGGTAGAACTTTGAAAATATTTAAATCCGTAAAATCAGTAAATAATAAATCCAGGAATTAGGGTTCGGCATTGAACGTGATACGAATATATAAGCAGCTATTTCATAATATTATAATGGAATTACGAAGAGAAGAAATAAAGAAATTCCTTTGCTTCTATACCATGAGTAAGTGTTAACCTAATTCTTTTACTACGAGGAATTCTTTTTCAGTTATTGCTTATAAATCACGATCGTAAATAAAATGGAGGTCGAATGTCTTCATTCTTTTTTATTCATATTGGTTTGGTCCTTCGAGCCCAGTCCATCTGAGTACAGTCTTCAGTGCAAGACAGTTTCAGCGATGAAGTTTTTTCATGAAATGTGTGTGGAAATCTCATATTATATTCTATGAACGAATAGGAAAAGTTGCCACATACTTCCACCCGAATAGGAGTCGTCCACTTTTGACTCAGGGGTCCATGGGCGGCGGTAGTTTGCTATTTGCCCCACATACCATAAAAAAAGATAGACTAGGATGAAATTAGCTAGGATGCTTAGCGAAGCCGACCATTAATATTGTTGCAAGTGCAAAGCTTACTTACTATCAGATGGCTCGTGAGCTGATCTAAATCCTTTTTGATTGAAAAAGGGAAAATGCAATATATCCCACTAATATTATAAATGTGAAAGTTTGGATGGATGGATGGATGGATGTTTGTTACTCTTTCACACAAAAACCACTGAACCTATTGCGATGAAACTTGGTATGTAGATAGCTGGAGACCTGGATTAACGCATAGGCTACTTTTTATCCCGATTTTCCCACGGGATCGGGACTTACGCGGGTGAAACCGCGAGGCGCTGCTAGTATCTATGTATACATATACAAATAAGACAAAACAGTTTAGTATTTTCTGCTCTGTTTACCAACTGATTTTCTTTACTTATTTTTTTTTGTTTCAGTAACTTTTGACGAGCATATGAATTTATGTTATTTAATAATTATGATCGAATTCCAACCAGAAGGCGAACACTGGTTTAGCCAAACATGATTTTTTAAAGGCTTGTCACACTAGTTGTAAAACTTACCTAACCATATGTCAGTTATAACGAATATAGTTTTGCGACGTCCGCACAATGCCTTGTGATCACACAAAGCTATCGCCGTAACGCGACAGACGTCGAGACGCCATTATGGTCCTATTGATGTTATTTGGCTATTGTGGTTCTACCACGTGTTTAAAGTGCTAATGAGAATGTTTGAGTATTAAATTTTACCACTATAACGGGTGTAAGAGACGGCAAAAAAACAATATAATATAAATACAGATGTGCGAGCGTATTCATTCTGCGCTCTATCGTCTCAGGTGTACCTGATATTTACTACCGACTTTTATATTTTTGGAGTTTACTCCTTAAGAATCGCGTAACGCTTTAACGCTTTGTTGTGCTTTATTGAAGTTTACTCCTTAAAGAAAGACGCATGTAATACGTGTATTTAACTTTATGTTATATATATGTATATGGAATATATACTATACAGCGTCTAGAAATGACGTATATATATGTAACCTCCAGGACATCGTAAACTCGAGTCGTGCGTCGGAGCTGACACACACCTTTTTTTTTATAATTTCTACCTAGTTTACTAAAAATAAATTATTAGATCTAGTTTTAAAACTTGTTGCTTACAATAATGACATTTAATAAACAATTAAAAAAGTACACTTAATTAAACGCACAAATGGCGCCTTTGTGTTGGGAATTCGTTAATTTTTTGTAAAGTCACCAGCGAGACAGGAATGATTCAATGCGGGAGTGGTTTTAAAGAAATTGAACTTTTATAAATTAATAGCAGCGCCTCGGGGTTTCACCTGTGTAAGTCCCGATCTCATTTGAGTATCGGGATAAAAAGTAGCCTATGCGTTAATCCTGGACTCCAGCTATCTACATATCAAGTTTCATCACAATCGGTTCAGTGGTTTTTGCGTTAAAGAGTAACAAATATCTATCCATCCATCCAAACTTTCACATTTATAATATTAGTGGGATGAAGCATAAATTTGAAGGTCAATAATAATATGTACATCTACAAAGTACTAAAAACAAAAAATGTCGTAAGAGTAAACTTTGAATTAAGTTTGTTACTTTATTCCAATGTTTACCGTCAACATTAGGTAAGTACTCCTGTCCGCTATCCGGCTCAATCACCTCTCTATTGTCACCTTTCCGTTGAGTGAACCACTAACAAAAACGTTTGCAATATTGTCACGTGAGTTTTATTAATCTGCTTCGCAGTTTTAGCCGCTCCGTGGCGGCTAATATTCCGTTGGCGATTATCACCGTCAAAATACTACAATCTAACTCTGAACTGGTTTCGAGAATACATTTATTTGACAGCAATTCGTTAACAGTTGTCTCCGTAGTTTCTTTTTAACACGTCTTTATCAACTTGAGTTGTAACTAACTATAATAGTTTGTATGTATAGTACGTAGTTCGGAATCAGGTGTGATTCCAAGGGGGGGGGGGGGGGGGCGATAGGGGCGATTGCCCCTCCCAAAGTAAAAATCCAAAATGTTGAACCTAAGAATTTAATAACCCAACAATCTTGTTAACTAAACTTTTAATATATTTATTCATATCTTGGAGATAGCTAACAAACATACGGAAAATAATTTTAACTAATTATTTTTATTTAAAGTATATTTACTTTTGGGACCATTTTGTGGGTAAGCAACAAATCTTGTCCGAATCCCCCTGTCCCCCCCCCCCCCTCCCCTATAATATATATATATATAATTTGCAATCTTCTGATGATGGAGCAGGAGGTGGATAGTGGAACTCTTCAGTACCTACTAGTAGACCCATCGAGTTCAGTCAGGCTCATATGATTCGTTTTGAGAAGTTCACAATAGATTGGGGCTTAGTAACGATGGTCTGATGATGGAGATAGGAGGTTGATAGTGAAGCTCCGTTTTACTATTTAATTTGGTTTGCTATTAATAATTCTAAACTATAATTGGACCGATTTAAGCAAAAATGATCTAATCCACAACCTCGATAATTTTGAGATTTTGTGACCTACGTACTCCGAATAAGGTATATTTTAACATATCAAATCGAGGTTGCGGATTGGATCATTCTTACTTAAATCGGTCCAATTTATTTATTCGAAATATTATTTATGACCGCTAGGTATATTTTATCTGTGGTTTTATAGTTATATTAGTTAATGTTGATTCATACAGGACTTCCCATATAGATTTTTTTTTCCTCTCGGTTAATCCTCCGTCATGTAAGTAATATGTAGATAAGTGACTAACGTTAGTCATGCTTCGGCACGATGAGCCGCTTCGACCGGAGTGATACCACGGCCTCACAGAAAACCAGCAGTGATGCAATGCTTGCATTGCTTTTCGCCGAGGGAGTGAAGTTCCTTCCCTTCCCTCTCTCCCTCTTCCACCCATCCCCTACTCCCACCTTAAAGGCCGGCAACGCACGTTGCAGGTGCCCATGGGCGGCGGTAGTCATTTACTATCAGGTGACCCGTCTGCTCGTTTGCCCCCTATACTAATAAAAAAAAAAAGTGAAAACAATTCTTTAAACGTGTGAATAGAACCCTCGGAATGAACCGGCCTCTCTCCTAAGCCACCTATGTCGAAAGTCATGGACTCTGTCAGATCGACTACTTTTACGTACAGGATAAGCCTTGATAATAAAAAATACCTTAGGTCGTAACATCATCTTAATATTTTCACATAAGAATTCCGTTGTTAAGGTAGATTATTTCTATTTTTTTTATTATTGTGTAGAAATTGTTTACATTAACAATGTAATTCTATGAAGTAACTACCCCTGATAGCCTTGATGCAAGGTTATGACCAAAAGTTTTTTTCAGCCCCGACGTAAAAACGACGGAGTGTTATAAGTTTGACGTGTGTGTGTGTGTGTCTGTCTATGGCATTGTAGCTCCCGAACGGATGAACCGATTTTGATTTTGTTTTTTATGTTTGAAAGGTACTTAGTCGGGAGTGTTCTTAGCTATGTTTGATGAAAATCGGTCCAAGATGGCCGCCGCCACAAAATGCCGGATTACATATTTTTTTCATAACTCCCTCAATATGGGTATGAAATGAAAGGGCTTGACTAGAATACTATATATACACTATGATAAATTTGAAATCCAAGATGGCCGTTCATCCTATTCTTTTTGTTTCGTGTAGGGTTTTTTTTAATTTTTTATTTATAGTTATTTAATCACTACATATTATAAAACAAAGTTCCCCGCCGCGTCTGTCTATCTGTTCGCGATAAACTCAAAAACTACTGAACGGATTTTCATGCGGTTTTCACCAATAGATAGAGCGATTCATGAAGAAGGTTTACGTATATAATTTGATAAGGTTTTGTGTAAATTGGTTGAAATATTATGATGATTGTTGAAGATGTCTCTGCTACCCGTGCGATGCCGGGGCGGGTTGCTAGTTTTAAAATATTAAATGAACTTAACGTTGGGATTGCATAATGTGTCAAGAGTTCATAGACTAAGTTATTCAGCACTATGTTTTATGTTAAGGTTTAATATATTTCAAGAGTATTAACAAGCTTAAAACATTCCTGGCCATTATAGTTCCTAGTGAATAATGACAGCAACCCATGAAACTTCATGGGTTGCTAAAATGCAATGGAACTTGACTTTTCATTTATCAAACAAATTTATACTTACAATATAGCAATAAGCCATCGTATTTATTCAATTTTAAATACAATGGCGTTCTAAAATAACATTTTAGTAATTCGCAAAACCCTCGTTCTACTAATACAGTTAGATAATGGATTTAATTAGAATTACCACAGAGTTTGTAGCGGACAGATGACGAATAGTCTTCAGATAACGTTCGGTTGACGTCCGTTGGAGTCCAGAGTGTCCGGTCGCCAGACGGCCGGAATCAACGCTGGCACTTTGACGGAAACCTAGTTTCGCAACTTCAATCTCTGTAGATTAGTAAGTGGTAAAGGGAGTAGGTACCTATAGCTCTGCACTCAAGCGGAAGAGTTTTGAGGATGCGGATGTCATACTAACTTGATTACATGGGATATGTGTGTTGAAACACATTCCATGTATACTAAGATTATAAAGATGAAAGATTTTTTTGTTGTACTACTGAACTAGGGCTTTGCTACTTATTCCAGAAGCAACACAGGCTTTATTTTATTTTAATAATAAGTATAGGCAAACGCGGGTGAAGCTGCAAACATAGCATAGCTAGTGTTTTCCTATACATATATTTTATAAAACTGATATGTGTAATACTACCGGTTTTTTTATGATATAGGGGACAAATGACGGATCACCTGATAGTAAATGATTACCGCCGCCAATGGACACCAGCAACTCAAGAGTCACAAATGCTTTGCCGGCGTTTGAGGTGAGAGTACGCTCTTTTCTTCTGTTTTATAAAGTCTATTGTAACATATATTATGTGGGTCACACGTTACTAGTATTCTAGTTAACCCCTCCAACTGAGCTAAATGTTTGTGTTAGGAGTGGATTCGTCGGTAGTTTACTGAGTGAAATAAAAACCTCGAGTAAAGAATGAACCTTGAAATCCAATTGGAAAAATCAACTTCTTTAATTAAAGAATGCTGCGTCCAGAAACAGACAATGAACAAAGACAAATAAACTAACAAATGAAAGATTCCAATAAAGGTGACATTCTCTTAACTAAGAAATTTAATGAAGTTAGTGTTTTCCACAAGGGTCGTAGAAACATTATGTGAACTGTAAACTTTAACAATATGTAAAGTACATAAATGCGTGGGTCGACCCGACCATGCAAAATTAAACGGCCAACAGCGAGAATATTCATAGAAACACTCCAACGGGACTCGCGCAAAAATTCAAAGTCATTTTAGGGCTCGGTACATAAAACATGATATTTACATACCAACGCATAAAACAAGATGTTCAAAATAAAAACTTTTATTCTCTGTGACGGCAAAAGTGTCTTGGCATATCTATGCCCAGTCTATCCGCTCTGAAGGAGTTTATTTTTTTTATTAAACTTTTTTCCGAGACGCGATGCCCTCGCTTCGATCGAGTTATGGAAGATATTGATACTATTTCCACATCCGTCTACAGTAATTTTGGAACAACTTTAGTGTCATTACTGATTCAATATTATTCGAACTAAACCACTGAAGAAAGTTTTCTTTAGGAAGGGTCCTGATTTTTTATGATGCCTGATTATATTTGAATGTTGTTGATGTTTCTTCTGTTTTATTCATTAGCAAAGACAATTGAAAGTTAAGTTATTGGGACACATCATTCATTACTAATGTTAGATTAGTAAGTCAATCATTCATTAGCCTACTAGAATTGAATTGATATAGTTAAGAAGTGATATGTATATTATCTACAGTCTATAATGGCTCGTCATGCGGGAAAATACGTATATTTTCAACATTGACTTTCTTCTTTGTTAGTAAACGTTAGCCATTCTTAATCTTGACCGGCTAATGTGACGTTTTAAGTTCGTCGTTTCGTTTAAGTTTTCACTTCTGTCGGCAGTCCCATGACTGCCTATTTTATTTTTATGTGTAAGAGGGCAAACGAGCAGACGCTCACCTGATGGCAAGTGAGTGCGTTGTCGACCTTCAAGGTGGGAGTAGGGGAAGGGGGATGGGTTGTTAGGGCTTGCTGTAACCATACTCATTCGGCGAAACACAAAGACCCATTGCTTCACTGCCGGTTTTCTGTAAGGCCGTGGTATCACTCCGGTCGGGCTGGCCCATACATGCCGAAGCATGGCTCTGCCACGAAAAAAATCTTGTTAACCCCTCCAATTAAGCTAAATGCTTGTATTAGGAGTGTGTTCACGTTGGTATTGTAGGTACTGGGTGAGTTTCAAACCCGTAACCACTTGATTGTAAGTCCGACGCTTCAGTTATACTCTACCCCCGGGTCTTGGGTCTATATGTATTGAGTACTAATGATGATATAAACCTATCGTTCAGCTGACGTTGTTGTTACTGAACATTTATAATGGTAAGTGTTCTAATACAGTTGAAAGAATGTTGAGTGTCTGAATTAGTTACTTCGAACCGTAGACAGCCGGGCGAACCCTCGAAGGAAATCGCTACGCACCGCCAACAATCTAATTATAAATCAATTGTCTTGTTAGGAGAGCCACCAATCCGGCGGGCCTAAGAGCTCAATTTGTATGTACGCCCAACTAGTGTTCGCTCTAACCTAGTTTAGCTTGCGAGGAAGTTTCCAATCAAATTTTAATGTGTAGCCAAGGCGATATAATTGAATTACCTGACCAGATTCAGTCTTGTCTGGAAAACAAACTAGGAGAATGAACCCATTAAATTATTAAAACTATTTAAAAAACAAGCCTAATGATTCATGTCTGGTTCTGTTAAAAATAAATGGTTATTTGCAATATAGTCTTTATTTTTGCCGTGAACTCTGAAACCCGGAAAAACAATAGTGAAAAAGATGTTTTTAAAGAACGGCTCCAAGCTCCATGTTTATCTGAAATAACGAAACATTGCCACAGAGTACTTATAACATATTTAGGTTTGTTCTTATTTATTTTTTGTATATAACGAAAAAAAAAAGAAAATATCTTACTACAAAATACAATTTCCAAAGACAAGACGAATTTCCACATATAAGGTGTCATTAGATTCAGAGTGTGACATAGGTTATTTGGCTTTTTAAATAGTATTTTAACGTACGCTTTAAGTTTCATTTCATAATTTCTTGTTACTTATAAATTTCAAAAGTATTTGAATTTATTTGCAAATAGATCTTTTCAGACACTTTTATACCTCAATTTATTCTTTAAAGCTAAGTGGTGCCGGCATTTCTTATGACTAGCCTTGAGTAAAAACGTCGAAACAAACTCAGTAATCCAAATTTAGATAAACTCAAACTGAGCAAGTGCCATGTACACGTCCAGGACTCTTTATACGAAAGAACCATTTCAGTTTTGAGCTGACCAGTCACAACACCCAGTATGGAAAATCAATGAAATATTCAAAACTGCTAGATACATAATATTGTATCCCCAGGTGTCGCCCAGAGAGATGCCCCCAGTTCTCGTGGGTCACTATACACTGCTAATATCAAATGTAGGTAAGCTTCGCCTCTAAGGAGGATATTCACATTCGAGAAAATATCAGCTAGTACTTTTAAAGTTTGTGCGGCAGATGGCAACAAGATTGCTATTTGATATATAGCGACTCATAATTCATGAAGCTGCGAACGTCGTTATTATATTAAAAAGTACCATTGCAATTTTAATGGCCCCGTTTATTTTAAATTTAGAACTGAGGCTTTTGTAACGAGCTTGATAATTTTCCTCTTAACGAAGTTTTTAATAGATAATTTATGCAATGGCCATCCTTTCGGTTTCAATTAAGGCCCCAGATTTGAGTGCCATTAATAAGTATATAAACTTAGTCAGCACTGGGACCAGATTTTTCAATTTTCATTTTAACCACGCTTATTGAGTCCATATGAAATCGCCTTTCCCATAATATCAAACTTAATAAACTGTCTGGTGGGTTTTATTATTCACTGGTGTGATTCGTCGTGGTCGGGTAAGCTGCCTCAGTGCATTGAAAGAGGGTTTAAAACATAGTTTACCAAACATATTAAATAATAGGTTCTTAGATAGTATAGGTCATATAAATTAAAGAAAATAACTAACTCATTAATTTTCCAGATAATGAAATTTAAATAATAGTAAATCTCACTAATATTATAAAAGAGAAAGTTTGTGAGGATGGATGGATGTTTGCTGGGTACTCTTTCACGCAAAAACGACTAAAAGGATTTGGATAAAATTTGGCACAGAGATAGATTATAATCTGGAATAGCACATAGGCTACTTTTTATCCCGGAAAAATTTACGGATCCTGTGGAATATCCACGCGAACAAAGTCGCGGGCAACAGCTAGTAAAATAATAAATCCACACAGATTAGACTATGATATACTGAATGAAAACCATAAAGAAATAACATTGCAGGATATACTCGTACGACTCGAAAACATTCTGATTCTGAAACATTAGCGAAGATAAATATCATTTCATACGGACATATTAGTACAAACAATGCTGAGTGAACCTCGTACATACGTCTATTGTACGCACGCCGTACACAACAAACCAAAAAACTATTTTTACTTCTACTACGGCCTATTTTACCGATACTATGGTCAAACACACGTGGTACATTGGTAGTGTACCGGTGAATGGAGCACATGGTTGCGGGCGCGGCCGTTCGATACAGCGGAGGCTGCGCGATGAGCCCCTAGCCCGGCTTTACCTCTCTACCCACCCACACAACTAGACCTCCCACCCTCCCCCGCACAGATCTGAAACAAGTCACTCAGACATCGTTTACAATACACCAGTGTCTACATGGTCTTAAATTACGTCACCAGTGAAATTCGAGATGCGTAATCGCTTCAATAATACAATTGCGAAAGCTTATTAGCTGATTGAATAATTAGATAGTATAGATTCCACGTTTAATTGATGTGTCCTTTTTACTGTAATGACTAGAACCGTCTCATCGTTCATATATCTAGTTTAGTTAGTATGTGAAATGATTGATACTCGTATCAATCGTTTTACCTACTTTTCTAGCAATAGCAATGGAAAATTTTAACATGCCGGCAACAGACTGTTTGATCAGCCGAATGTTTTGTATTACAATTTCTTACTTTCTGAAAATACGAAATGAATGTGGCTACAAAACAGGACGCCTGGCTTCTCATAGATGCGTTTCAGGGAAAATCTATTCTTACACATCGAAGCAACGAACAAGAATAATATAGAATTTAAATTTATGGATCGTCAGGGAATTGCATACTAATGATTTTTATGACACAAGTTAGTGCCCGGCTCTCATAAAAACGTCTATGATATGTAAAATTTACCGTAGTTAAAATTAGTTTCCGGTTCAGGTCAAATGTGAGAAGCAGTTTGAAGTAGAAACATGTCCTTTTTTTGTTTTCATTATACTAATAAACAATGAGCGCAATATCAATGCCTTTAACCCTCGTACTGTAACATTTCCTTTAAGGTAAAATGTATGTAGAAAGAGCATTAAACTTTACAACATATTACAATGTTTTAAGTAGGTCACTAAAATTATTATTTTTATTACTTGTAGACCGTAATTCATTATGTTATTGATCTGTTATCAATAAAGCTTTTGTTGTTTTTTTTTTTAATTTAAAGTTTCGATTTTTCTTACACTAAACTAACTACGATTTTTTTTTTATTGTGTGGATACTACCCCCTCAGGTCATCACCCCACCTCGACTACCAGTGAAGTGGGTATGTCGGAATCGAACCGACTAAAACCACACGGTGTTCCGTCATAAATGAGTCTATTGCAAGGGACTCGGGTATCCTAGGAAGGAAGTCCCCGAGAACAAGCTAACTACGAAATGCCATAAAACAAAAAATAATAATTGTTTGACAAACAGTGGAGAAAAAGTAATAAACTGTTTCGTCTTTGCCTATTAAATTATCTTCTTAGTTTCACTGTGTACGTTCAAGATTTGTAAATAGAACTGCATCGTACTTATCGGGAAACAAGCATATTATGGGGATCCATTCTGATGGGTTACTAGAAAATTGTCTATCAAGGCGGGAGAGTGGCTAATGAGCTAGTAATGTCTCCCTACAAGGAAAAATAAAAAGAAAACACGTGTAGCATAACTTGCACAGCGTGAACATTTTCCAGAAAAACATTTATTTGACCATAGTTTAAAATCTGTATCTCTCTGTATCTGTAAATGGTAAGTAAATTTTTAAGTGTGACTAATCACATTTTAAATTAAATCACATATTATATTAAAATGAATTGACATTTGTCATGGTTAAAATATTCATGTCACAACTACTTATCAAGTATTGTCCACCACCCACTCGACATGGAAGCTTACCATTTATCTTTCTTTAATATGACATCATAATATAGACACATGTGTTTATAGTTATTTTAAAGGGTATAACAATTAATTTTAGCAATGCTCTTTTGGTGTAAAAAGTTTCCACCGACGCTAATAGAAATAAGTAAATAAAACAAATTTAAAACGGTTTATTAACAAAAGATGATGTCTGGCGATTACAGAACTGTTCGAAAAATTCTGGATATAAAAATAAACTTTTTTGTTTTTTTAACCGACGAAAAAAAGGAGGTTCTCAATTCGACCGTATATACATACATTTTTTTTATGTATGTTCAGCCCTCTCTCCGTTATTTATGAACCGATTTTGATTATTCTTTTTTTGTTAGATAGGGTATATCTCAAGGGTGGTCCCATGTCATAAATAAATAAACCTCTTAAGTCTTGAGCTTATTTACTACGCTTGCTTAATAATTACCTACGTATAGCCATGTCCATTTCTACGTAGGTACATATAAAATTTAGATAATTAATCAGTTTGTTGTTTGGCGCCGACTCAAAATAAGTTTATATAAAATTTGATAATCTGTGTAAATAAGCTCGAGACTTAAGAGGTTTATTTATTTTTTACTTTTTAGTTATTTCGTCGGTTTAATTTTTTGTTAAAAAGATTTTTATTTTATGGCATAGGCGGCAAACGAGCAGACGGGCCACCTGATGGTAAGTAACTACCGCCGCCCATGGGCACCTGCAACTCAAGAGTCGCAAAGCGGTGCAATCATTGCTTTACTGCCGATTTTCTGTGAGGCCGTGGTATCACTCCGGTCGAGCCGGCCCATACGTGCCGAAGCATGGCTCTCCCACAGTTACTGAAGTTACTGAAGAAGTAGTACTTCATATAATTTAATTTTATATTATTTCGGTAATCCTGCATAGTTTTTTTTTTTCTTTAGTATAAGGAGTGACAGAAGTTTCTTGAAACGTTGTACAAACTGGTGACATATACTCGTACGTAGACATTTCATTATGTGGCCATATAATTTTTTTTTAAGAAAACATTAGCATGTAGGTGATTATCCTATGGCATGTCCATGTTCTATCTGAAATAAACAATTATAATCAATATTTTTAGTTGATACTCCATAAACCAAGCATTATCTGGTCGTTATTCCATCCAAAATCTATTTGAAAAGTACTATTTTCTAATAATTGTCAAACAAATTGCTATAAGCGGTCATTAATCCGTAAATTTGTTGCATGTTGATCTCAATATGCTCTGGTCGGTGGTCGGCGCCTGCGTAGGTACATGTTAAGCACGAAGGCGCCTAATAAACCATGTGGTTTATTGCCTCGCGTCTTGACGCCTGTACCAAGCTTAAGATAAGAAAGATAGAAAGTTTAGTAATATTCTTTATGGAAGGATAAATATGTGTTTCGTAATTCGAAAGCTTCATCTTGTTTGGGTAGGATCTCGGCGAAAATCTGTTCATTCATTTCAGTGTGGGCTTGTAGTAAATGATATTAATAAATTAAGTTAACTGCAACCAGGCCATGGGACTTCGCATTAGAAATGCAAACTTATAAGTACAATTTAAATTACATTATTTTTACTAAAATCATAAGTTTTCATATAATACCTACACTACACATTCTAATCAATTGATCTATTAGCGAATAAATCATGTGCTCAATTTACATCATTGACTTACAACCTCAGTGAGTGTAGGGAGTAAGTCTATCGGTGAAAGTGAAAAATATGTACATTGCTTTGGCAAAAATAAACTGTGCTTGGCAATTATTTTTGTTACATACCTACAGACTGCTCTGCGATCAAGGTTACACTTTCTTGCGTGGCCTTCTTTAAGCTTCTTGTATTTAGTGACTTCAACTGGCTTACAATGTATATGAATTGTTATGTTTGTGAATACACAGTACAATTTCTTTGACAAATGAAAATGATCACCGGGCTTTCTTATTAATTAATTTGAATGCCCTACAGATAAAGTTTATTATTTATCATGCGAGTGGCATAGCCCTTGCTATGTTGGTGTTAACTGTACAGAAATATCGTATTATTTGTTTTGACACCAACTTAAAGTTTAGAACTCTGATTTGTTTGCGTGCACACCGCTTGCACACTATTGCTTACAGTGCTAACTCGACTGCTGTTTGCTTAGTCAATATTAGTTCTCGGTAATACTCCAACTGGATTATCTTTACTTATAAGGACTCGAATAAGTTGTGGAATATATTTGATGTTATTATGAAAGCGTACATCATGATTTACACTACTGCAAGGACCGGGTTCTTTACACTTGTAAAGAAGAGAAAGTTCTCTATGCTGTCAAGTTGGAAAATATTTACGCGTATATCGTAGTCCGAAGACACAATATCCAGGATTGAAAATGCACATTGTTTATGTATATCCTACTTTTAGTAGATGTTACAGGCAGCACTGACTATAAAAACAGAGCCACTTAAAAAAAAACTAGACTAAAAAACAATTATTTATTTGTGAATTGTGTTCAAATCAATAATACTCGACGCGTTAACAGTTGGCAAGGTAACCATTTTAAAAATGCGGCCTGAGTTGTAAGGTACAAATTAATATTAATATAATGATTATTATTACTGCAAAATTTTATCGATCTGTTTATTTATTCACGCTATTACTAGGGTCTAGTATAGGTAAGTTCTTTTCTTTTAATTATACACTTATATAGCACTCTTATGCCGCGTTCCTATCATCAAGAAACGATTCGTTTTGCTTACGGACGTTAAAATTTTCGTTAAAAATTCAACGTAATTTTACCGTCCGTAAGCAAAACGAATCGTTTCTTGATTATAGGAACGCGGCATTAGTGGTTCTACCTTACGTGCCCTTAATATCGGTGTTCCTAATGGAATACTCGGCAACGGTTTGAAACTATGTATATTTGTGTAACACCCAGAATAATACAAATACTATATACACTGAGTGGGAATCGAACTCGCGACCTACGACATGGCTGTCGAATGCCACATAGGTCGTCACGAGGTTTCTTTCTTTATCATAAAAAATTCAAACACCAGCATTGTCACTCGCGATTTTTTTCGCTTTCGATTTCGCGATCCTGCCTCTATTTACCAGCAGACAGACAAAACAGCCAAAATCGATGTGAATTTCACTCATCGCATTATTGTTTTAGATGTGCTCCTATCCGGATCGAAGGACCAGACGAAAATAAAGAAGAATGTAGACATTCGACCCCAATTTTATTTACGATCGTGATTTATAAGCAATAAGTAAAAAAGAATTCTCTCGAATATAAGAATATTAGATTATCACTCGCATTGTATTACTTAAACTAAAGGAATTTGTTTTATATTATTAGGGGTTAAAATAGATATGTATATACCTAGTAAGATGTATGTCTAAATGTAGCAAAGATTATTTCAAATATTTCACCATAATGTAATCTTTTACCTACGATCATGAGTCAATTTTATTTAACCAAGTCGCGTTATGACTCGTAAATTAGATGAACACGCGAGCTTGAAATTGCACCGTCAAATTCAATTTAACATAATATCGTTATCGGGCTTTCTATCAAAAATATCTTAGTACCCACACTCAGGTTCCGTGAAATACCAGTTGACTCACCGAAGAATGACTGAGCGGCGCCAAAACGATTGTCGAAAACTCCTTATTGTACCTACGTTAAAATCACAGAAAGAATACGGAAGATAGTGCGAGTAGATGATGTTTCATGCTTTGCGCTCTAATAGCCTTTTTTACGTTTTTTGTAGTTTTGAAAATAGAAATTATAGGACAATAACCCACTCTAGAAAAGACTTTAATACCTACTATAGAGTCAAGGGAATTGAAACGTCGATTACCACCATAGGAACAAAATGACTCCTATTTATTAAATAAAATTACTATACCTAATGAATGTTCTTTTTCCGACTTTTGACATGTGAAATATAATATAACAGAAGAGAACCGAACAATGTTAGGCCGAGCGACATGTTTAAGGCATTACTATACCTATTGAATGTTCTTTTTCCGACTTTTGACATGTGAGATATAATATAACAGAAGAGAACCGAACAATGTTAGGCCGAGCGACATGTTTAAGGCTATCTATCTAGTAGTAAATAAGGTTGATTTGTTATATATACTAACGTTAACCTATTTTTTTTTTCAAGTGACAGACCACTAATCGATTCGCGCACTAGTAATCTCAGATTTAAAAAACAATTTATAGTTTTCATTTATTTCAATATATAGAACTAGCTGCACCCGGCATGCGTTGCTATGCCTTTTTTTTAAATGGGGGGTGGGGGCAGGATGGTGAAAAATACTTTACGACATATTTTCATACCTACCAAATATACAAAAAAAAATCTTTAAAATCGGTCGAGCCGTTTCGGAGGAGTTCGACCACAAACATCGTGACACGAAATTTTTATATATTAGATACATACATTAAATAACTATTCTTGTCTTTATTTAAGCTGCGCCCCGCGGTTTCACCCGCGTAAGTTCCATCGCAATCGGTTCAGTAGTTTTTGCGTGAAAGAGCGACAAACATCCATACATCTATACATCCTCACAAAATTTCACGTTTATAATATTAGTAGAATAATGATTCTATAACATGATTATTTACACACGTAATTCTTACATTAAATGTTTTAGACTAAACGATTGCATGTAAAAAAATCTGTTCTTGCATTAAGCACAAAAAGAGGCACATCCTTGCATAAATGATTCTCTATCAACCAGCTAAGGTACTTACCATCTGCGCTTAAATAAGTAATTTTAAATCTCATAGTACACTAACTCTTTAAAATTCCAGTTCAAAGATTCGCATGAATAATAAAAAGTAAGTAAATAAGTGATTCTGAACAGTGAACTGTGATGAAGACTCGATACATCATCAAAACACCGATCTCAAGTGGAAGTATGTCCGGAACGTGATATAGAACATATTCGCGTCACGAAACGACTTTTATTGCCGATGCAGACCGAGCCATGCCAAAACCATCGAAGTATCGTACCAAGTATTATCATAATCGAGTGGACGATCCGGTGGTATTTACTTTTTATATTTAGATAATAAATACAAAACAAAACACGAAAGTAAGTAAAGTTTATCGTGGGGAGTCATGCTTCGGGACGTGGCCGTCACAGGAAACCGGCAATGAAGCAATGCTTGCATTGCTTTTCGCCGAGTGAGTGAGCTTACCGGAGGCCCTAACCCTTCCCTCCCCCTCTTCCACGTTTCCCCTACTCCTACTTTAAAGGCCGGCAACGCACTAGTAACTCTTCAGTTGCAGGTGCCCATGGGCGGCGGTAGTCATTTACCATCAGGTGACCCGTCTGCTCGTTTGTCCCCTATACCATAAAAAAAAATGTACTTCATGGCAGATAGGTAAATTTTATTAAAAACTCAAAAGGTACTCTCAAATAATACTCAGAAAACCCTTTGTTTAACTAAATGATGGCAAAAAATATTATAAAGGGTTAGTAGAATTTAGCTCAAATTTGAGCAGAAGACCAAGGGTAAACATTCTTCATTTAGGTCTGAAGGGATTTCAATGATATTTTATTTACGTGTATAATAATCTTTTTTAAAGCACACCTACCAGTGTAAATATTACAAATTGAAAGATTAAGAAATTGTCCAACTTAAACGAAAGAACTGAGTCAGCCCAGGCAATAACGATGAGTCATTGATCGCGAACTCAGCCAGTCAACAATTTGCTATTTGGTGAACACACTATTGGAGTATTCAATGTGAGTCCAGGAGCGACACGACCTTGCGACTTCTGGGACGGATTGCTTTTCGCTAGAGATCATAGTAGATCTTTGGTTCGGAGCGAGAGCTCAGGACTCCACCGCTTCATTGCACCAAAAAGACAGAAATTCTATGGACAAAAATTGTTTGACGTACTATATCCGGATGTGACAGTAATCTTATATGCACAGCGTTAACCTATAATAATAATAACTCCACACATCTCACACACGGCTGTCTGATCCCAAACTAGGCAGAGCCTGTACTATGGTAACCAGACTGCTAATAAACATACTTATATATTTCTAAATACATACATATTATAGATAAATTACACCCAGACCTAGAACAAATTATCGTGCTCATCACACAATTATTTGTCCTGGGTGGGAATCGAATTCACGACCTCTGGCTTAGCAGTCAGGTTCACTAACCACTAGACCAACAGGCCAGCCTAGTGTGCTAATTATCTCAAGACATGATTTTTTCATCAGTTGATAACATATTTCTAAATGATCAGATTTGATAAGAAGCTTATTAGTAGTTCTTGAAACCTTTGTCTACTATAACTAAAATATTAGCTGTTGTGTTTATATTTGACAAAGAGCCAAGTTAAATTTACGAGTATTGCAGTCGTATATTTGTGTAACCCTACGACTTCCGAGGGCGGTCGAATGGGGCTTTGTCCGCCAGCCCTTTGCAAGCAACGCCTAATGAACCACTAGAGATAACGAATTCGCTACCGACCTCAATGGTGACGACTGAATACCAGAGCCTAAATAGTCAAAATTCACACTGTTGAATTTTCAGTATTCGCCAACATTTATTTTAGAAGTATATTTTGTTATATCTTGGGTAAAACGTAAAAATTATGATAACAAAATATAAAAAATAAATTTTGCCGTCGGTAGGTACGTGTCCTAAATTTCTTAATATTGTCTGATAGGTAAAACGCGATATTTAAAAGAAAAAGCTATCCTAATCTAGTTTGGTCCACGTGCAGTTTAGTAAAAATACACGATACGCGTACAATTAATATGACATTATAATTGCCAACTTGCATTTAAAGTGCGCTCAATCACACGTCAATCATATTAATCAATCAACCATAACAAGTGACGCTTACCATGATTGCCGTTCTGCTGCTGACACAGACTACACGATATACAACTACGCGATCAGCAGTTGTATCAAACGACATCTCTCGTTATCAAAAGATGACTGACTGAGATTTAGACTGAATGGTCAATGAACAAACCAAAGTATTTTGTAGAAAAATTATAATTTTGAATGTGCTGTGTATTACACCCACATCACACTTTTTTTTACTGGTAAACTAGTTGCCAGCAAACAAAATTATAAAGGTTCAATTTACACCAAAAGATGGTTTTGAGTTCTGTAGCGTCTGGTTTACTGCGGAATGGGAGATTGCCACTTCTCTGTTCCATATTCCCAATTCGAAGCGTCGGTATTATAAGCACTTATACTTTTTAAATAATACAAACTTTAATTAAGTATGTTAGTAATGCTCTTTTAGGGTTCCGTACCTCGAAAGGAAAAAACGGAACCCTTATAGGATCACTTTGTTGTCCGTCCGTCTGTCTGTTAAGATCCTTTTTCTCAGGAACGCGTAAAGGTATCAAACTGGAATTTATATCAAATACTCAGGTCTACTATCCCTTAGAGTTGTGAAAAAATCAAACTTCTAAGCCAACGCAATCAAAAGATACAGCCGTTTATACCGCAAATTTTCGACACTCGCAAGGGAATCAAAACCTATAGGGTACTTCCCGTGAACTCAGAATCTTGAAATTTGGTACGAAGCAACGTCTTATGGCACAAATAAAGGAAAAATTGCGAAAACCGTAAATGTTTAGTTACATCATATAATAAAAATATTTTACGGAACCCTCAGTGCGCGAGTCCGACTCGCACTTGGCCGGTTTTTTTATATTATCAGCAACCACATATCTCCGTAGTCACTTTAAAGGGCTCACATGAAAAGTTCCATTAGGACCGTCGATTTACAACGCATTAGTGGGACGACACATGTCAATGTCGCAGGGGAAAGTGCTTTACCGAAGCACGTGTAGGCGTTGTAATTATCTGCGTACATGTGATTGAATGTTTAGATGGAAGCTACTTTTTAATTGTCTAGGAAATTATTGTTTTTTTTTCATTTTCCTATGTAACTTTAGACCCGTTGCTTTCTACCTTCTGTTCAAGCATGACAGAACAAGGCAATACAAGAACAATTTTAAGATTTAATAAATGCTTATTAAAATTTAAGTTATTAAAACGTTGTATTTACAATCGGTGTTCACAATCAAGGTCAAGTCGATCAAAACGTCGAGCAATCAAAGGAATTTACTATTGAATATTAAACGCGATAAAAACAAGTTGTCTTCAGCGTTAACGTGTACGAATCGCCAAAGTTTAGAATCAATCATTAGTTGTTTTATTTTAAAAAACTTTTTACCCTAAGAAGCTAATCGAACCATAAAGCCTACAATTTCTCTCAAAATAAATGTCAAAGTTAATAACATATGCACGTCCTGTCCCCGTAGAGACACAACGTCTCTCTAATTTTAGAACAGTAGTAAAATCGATTATTCAGGAATAGCTTCCATGTCTCTGATTCGATTTATGTATTCCGTTGTACTTTCACTCGTGTATCGAATAGTAAAGTTACGACTGGCGCAAAGAGTGGGCGCGTATTTATGTTCGAAAATACCTCTGTAGGACAGCAATATGTGCGTTTACCCTGTAGATAAGTCTATCTTCAAGGGTGAGTTATGACTACTGCCGGTTGTTAAAACGATTTCTCTAAATTATTATAGCTTTCACATAGTGGCTGGTACTTGGATTCATATCGGCGGACGATAGTTTAAAGGAATAAGTTCCTAAACGACACCTTAGGAATTTCACAAAATCAAAATATTGCGATTTACATATTACAGCTACTATCAATTATAGATGTCTCTGTAGAGTTTAAACGACTCTTGTTTTGATTGTTTACACAAATAGTATTCGCAGACTTATTTACCTTATTAAATTAGTACTTCTTATGTTTAAACTAGACTTCAAAAGTGTGAACTTAGAATGTGCAAATTGTGTGGTCACTTTTGGTGCTAAATGAGAAGTTGTAGATTACAGCACCAGAAAAAGAAATCAGGTAACCGTTGTGTTTTCATAAGATATGCGATAATATTTAAATTAAGTAATTGACATGATATAATATAATTATCTACACATAGATCATCAAAATGTCTTTGAAATACATCATAGCTTCATAAGAGTCACCCGCAGTCTTATTTATGTAGTGTGGAGGTACTGGACCAATCAAGCGGCTAATCTAGCAGTTATCTGTTGTGCCTAACTGCTTTAAGTCCGCTAAGAAATGTATAAGGTGCCGTTTAATGCAGTGGCAGATTATTTCACACGCAGATACTATGTGATTAATTGACGAAGTGACCACTTGAACCACTATGCCACCCTTACAGATGTAACTGCTGTTTGAATATCGAAATAAATAACTGCACCGGTAGAGTGTACGATATTGTGATGTCATAAATAACAATATACTTATAGACCGTTTTATTGATACTAGTGGTACCTTAATGGTCGAAAATAGACCACGGTTTTTTCGTGGCCAGTATAACTTGAGCTGTCATTGTATAGAGTTACATACCATGACAGATAATCACATATATACTGGACGCGTGTAATTTCATTAAGCCGTTTTCACGTAATTTTTAAGGTTTTAAAACATGTTGTTTAAAAATTTTAGCTTTCTGCACTTCTTCTATATTTAAACTGTAAAATTCGCGAAATTTTCTTAAAAAGGGGTACAAAGAATTTTCTTTGTGTTTTAATATAATGAATGATATCCGATTCTTAATGGATTAAACAACGTAGCTGCCTTGGGGCTGTTTTAGTCCTGCTTATTTTGCGTAACATTCCGCAGCAATAAATTAGTAGCAAGATTACTCAAAGAAAGCCAGGTAGGACTTTGATTTATGTCGCAATAATTTGTATACCTATTATATAGATTATTATATTCCAATTAGATATTAATGAAAAAATTAAATGTTTCTGGTCGAGGAATTACAATTACATACACGAATATCGCTGATTCGATAAATATTATATGTATGGAGAGATATCACATTTTGTATTCTGTAGATATAATTAAATCAGTGAGTTTTGTGTTTGTATATCTGTCTGCATCTTGTGTATTCTGAGAACACTTACCTAATAACGATAACCCTAAAAAATATATAGCGAAAGAAAATAAAAGAATCCGGTTCCTCCGGTCTCCAATTTGATCTGGTGCAAGATTTATTGTATCACTACCAAGTACAATTAAACTGAGTGTTTAATTGCGCTCGTAAACAAACGTGTAGGTAATATTGTCCAGTTCGATGTACGGGCATGTGAGTGTTGTCACCTTTTAACCGCACCATAAAATTCGTAACGGTCACCTCTTTTATTTCCTTTTTTATTCCCTCCCACGTTTTGTTGCTGCGGCGAGGTCTTACTGAGCGCATTCTCCATTGGCTGTAGTCCAACTTGTCGAGGCTCACTTCGGTGTTTATCTAATTAGGACAAGGATACCTACGAAGAAACATTACATGACAACCTTATCCGGTGAGTATAGGCCGCCTTTAGGAAAAAAGAGCCCCCGCGCGACGTCTCGAAACTCGAGACATAATAGGCTACGCGTGCTTAAGTCAGACAAAAAGTTTTTTGAACACGCATTACCGTTGGCATAAAATAATTTTAGTGTTAAATGAGTACACTGTAAGTATCACTTAATTTTTTAGTAACAATAGTTAAGTGTATCTAATTTCAATCTTTCATCACAAATATTAATGTATTTTTAATTTTTTAGTGAAACCAAACTGTCCTAAATCTAATAGAGTAACAGAGTTCTAGCTGTTTGCACGTGGGCTATCTATTTGTAGGTGGGTCGTTGACCGGCGACCTTGCGGAGTGACCGTCATAATATTATCGATACTGCTGCCCAGTTTGCATTGGATTTTTTTTCATGACTGCCCAAAAAAAGAGTGTAATGTTTTCAGGGTGTGAACCCTATGTAATGTATGTATGTGAGTTTCTTTATTCGGGTCTCATAGAATAGAAATAGATGACAAACGAAAAAAAAAATTGAAATTCGTCAACTCGTCCCAATGGGCCCGAGTTTGTTTTGGGGCGAAATGACGAACGACTCCTTTAATCCACCACAACTTCTACATGCCTGAACAAATTTGGATGTATACGGTAACGTTAGAATCCTTACATCATTCCGAGTGACACTGGCTGGCAGTGGCTATATTATTTTTTAAGTTTGTGAGTATGGATGGATGGATGGATGTTTGTTACTCTTTCAAGCAAAAACTACTGAACCGATTGCGATGAAACTTGGTATGTAGAAAGCTGGAGACCTGGATTAACATATAGGCTACTTTTTATCCCGATATTCCCACGGGATTGGGACTTACGCGGGTGAAACCGCGGGGCGCAGCTAGTATTCAATATGTGTGCTGTATGGCGCGTAATTCGTATTTTTGCAGGTCATTTGTGTTTTTTATTTAATTTAAAATGTAACTTTTTTACATTCACCTTTCGGCACTTTTTGTCACCTGACGTTAAGCGGCAATGCGGCATTAAGCATGGTGGGATAAAGGGCCTCTGATTTACGTTGAAACAGATTGTAATTAAAAATTAATAGAAACACTGATAAGTAGTTTCACTGTATTTCTATGAATCATGAGGAAGGAGATAAAGGGTTTCGTGCTATAGGTAGAATACAAGATTAGATTATTTTTCTGTGCTGTTTTAGGTGTCGTGCAGTGACTGAGTACATCAATACCACAAAATTAGAACAATCTGCGTGCAAAGTCTGATTTCACACAGGAGATGAGGTGACAGGTCACTCTAACTCAGGTACTTACAAAGTTATCTCAACTCCCAGTCTCGATAGTAACTGAATAGATAAGCTCCTTCCCTTACCTGAAACAAAATAAACAAATCAATTAAAACTTGCACTATATTTACAGTTCAGCGTAGATAATAAACAATGTACCTACTGCCGACCTCAGGTCATCGACCTGGCATCAGAATGAACCGAGCGATTGTTACACTGTAAGGCAGAGTGTCTTCAAGGCAAAACTATTTGTAACTGTAGGCTAACTCTGGGTCACATGTCAACAGCTTATTAGTTTAGAGAATACAACGAAAAGGACGTATATTTAAAACCAAAGTGACAGTATTCGCAAAGTACAAATATTTAATTGATGGGTTTTTATTTAACGATCGTTGTAGTAAAACATTTTCTTCTGTAATCGTCATTTGCAGATTGTAAAACGATCGAAACGCCGACGAGGAGAAACGAAAAGTTTATGTGACCACTGCCATATTTAATATAGGTACCACCAGTCTCTTTATAAAAAAAAAAAATCATTCAGTTCTAAATTCTTCGCTTGTAAGACTATTTCTATTGAAACGATGTATGTATCTTTAATTTGAGTGATTCCAGATTTCCATTCACAAAGTAGTTATTTCTATATATATAGTGATATCTAATTAGTAATTACAGAGCGTTTGTTTCTTTCAAGAGGTTATGCAGTTGCTTTATACATTAAAACACTAAATTAATTATAGTCTTACATTAAGCACACGAGATATGGTAAGAACTAAAGGCGATTGTTGTCATTGAAGCTTATTATAAAATGGCATGGCTTAGTTGCGTAGATAAAGCAAAACATGATGAACAGTTAGCCACAAACTGTCTGTATAGTGAGTGCATTGCCCTACGAGATTGATTTTCGAAGTCGGCAGTTTGTTTTTATGAAATCCAATTCGTTGCCCCGGGACCTTGGGTCGACGGTACGTAATGAGAGCTTCTTTAATATAGATAATTTATATTTTAATAGAATAAGCGATTTGTACCTAACGGTTTTTAATACTCAAAAAAGATTATTTAAAATAAGTCTGTTCATAGAAAAATGTTATAAATAGTGAAAAGTTGATTTTTCACTCCAAAATATTGAAATACTTTTGTATGTTAATATCTATCTTGGATGTATTTGTTTAATTAGACGGATACAATGTCACAGGGCCGTTATGGGTAGGGCTGCTATACGTCCGGGTTTCCCCGGATTTGTCCTAGTTTAGAGGGCGTCCGGGGAGCGTCCGGGCGGGGTTTTCAAAAAGCGTCCGGGTAAAACGCGGTCACTCTGTGCCAGGGTCAACTTATAATTAGTAGATGAACAAGCTGTTTAATTTAATAACAAAATGGAATCGGCGTTTTTCTTAAGGTGTCCGGAAGGAATCTCGATTTCAAACGTGTCCGGGATTTTTGAAGAGATTGTCCGGCGTTGGCAATTTAAGTGATAGCAGGCCTAGTTATGGGTCCCTGGACACGGCCAACTTAGGTTCTATATTTAAGCTTTTTGGTCAACATTGGAGGACATTCAGGACAAAGCCCTGCTCCTGATGGTAAGCAATCACCGATGCCAGAAAAAACAAGTAGTTCAGTTTACTTTCTTTAATTTTGAAATACTTCTTCAGCGAGGCTCTTTATAATTGGATCTGGAAATCCCGTTAAGCTCTATTGGTCTTAATGTTAGTTTCGTGAACCTTTTGCTATTATGATTGCAAATCCTGCTATTTTACTAAGTGTGCACGCATGGTCAAAGAATTCAAAGAAGTTTCATCAGAGTCCCATCTCTGCAATCTGATGGAATCATTAGCTTTTAGTGGCTTCTCTCAGTAAGCTTTTATTAAAACTAATTAGCTTAAATAGCATTAAGCCTTACTATTTGCGACCTTCCAGTGGCGCCGACACTGTATTAGTCTCTCGTAAGTCTACGCCCACGATTATTGACTACACCAAAATACGTACAAATGACTGCCTCACTACTGCGTGAATTAATTTCATTCGGTACCTGGGTTAAGAATTTATGAAATTCAAGATTTAATAACACGAACCAATACCATCACACCCGATAAAATACCATAGGACTATTAAAGTATAAACCCTTTTGTGTGGAAAATTAGGGTTGTCAATATTAGTTGGTGTATAGAAAGAGAAAGACAACACGCAATAATAACTAATAATAAGTTGAGACATCCCCACACACGGCCGTCTGTTCCTAAACTACATAAAGGCTGTACTACGGTAACCAGACAGCTGATAATAAAAATATATTACTAAATACATACATTTTATAGATATATTAAACCCAGACACAGAACAAATGATCGTGCACATCACACAATAAATTTTTTAACCAACTTCAAAAAAGGAGGTTCTAAATTTCTCTGTATATTGTTTTTTATGTATGTTTAACGATTACTCAAAGACGCCTGGACCGATTTGGAAAATTCTTCTTTTGTTTGAAAGGGTTATGCTTCCCAAGTAGTCCCAAGGTCATCAGGTCGGGATCTGATAATGGAATCCTGGGGAAATCGAGGGAACTCTTCAGATTTTATAGACACACTTGAAGCGATTTGGGTATTTTGAGGCGCATTGAAGGTAATTATTATTAAAAATAAATATTAAACGTTTTATTCCACACTTTTCCGACTATTTTTAAATATCTGTAATGTTTTAATTATTGTAAATTAACTTTATTATGTTGTATCTGGGATACATCACGGTCCAGCTCGGGCTTCTAAGCATTGATATTTTTATAAAAGCAAGCGCTTTCAAACTTACAATTAAACAAAACTACACAAGTACCGTCAAGGGCGCGACATATTCACCACGCAAATTTGCATCAATGTTTAATGAGACTGCAGTGAATAGCGACATCGATTCCATATCGATTACGCGGTTGCGGTGCTCCGTATTCCTTCCGAGAATGACCAGCCACAATAGCTTCGACGAGTTAATATGAGCCTTTGTTACGAGCGCCATTCATTGCATTTTTTACAAAGGTCTACTCCCTGAAACTAGAGAGAAATTATGCGGGAAAATGACAACGTTCCATTAGCGCAAAAATGTATTGTTTGTAAAATGTAAATTTTCTGAAATAGTTTATATGCTTTTATGTGTCGTTCACTGGATGATTTAAACGATCGGAATTTTTTATATATCAGGTTTAAAATCAGAAATTATTGGGTATTTCTTTGTTCTGGATAACAATTATTTTCCCTGTGTCCGTTATCGTTAATTTTACAAGAAGTCCTAAATAACTACACCAAGCTAATATTTAACATTAACACTACATAACTACACTACTATTGTTAATTTGTTACTTATGTAAATCTCGACAAAAAACACTGATTTCAATGTTTGAAAATAAAGCCCCAAATATTGAAATGTCAGTCTGTCAGTCGTAGGACTGCACGTCAGATGTGAAAACATAACTGACACATCTGTCATCTGAGCGTGACGGTCACGCGAGTTCATGCTTTTTCCCCATACCAAAAGGTCACAACATGCCTAAAGAAGTTTTCACTTCAAACAACCTATTAATTTCATCATTCATAGACTAGATATGAATGATTAAACTATAAGAGATTTTGAACTAGCAGTTCTAGTAGTACTAGTATTTATATATTTTCCGCGGAACCCTAATTCTTTTTCCAAAATGAAAGTAGCCTAAGTTACTCCTTATAACACCAGCTATCTGCCAGTGAAAGTCCTGTGGAAATAGGTCCACCCGTTCCGAAGATTGGCGGGAACAAACAGACAGACAGATCGATAGACATACAGACAGAAAACAATTTTAAAAACTGATTTTTAGGCATAGGTATCGTGCGAGGAAAGAAGGCAACAATCTCGAAAGATTGATGGTCACAGGAAAGTTTGAAGGGAAAAGACCCTGAGGCCGAAATCCGTTACAGCACTGGTCCGACAAAATCCGCTCCACCCTCGACACCACGGTCCATACTGCTCTACACACAGCCCAAGACCGACACAGATGGCGGACTTTCACACACGCCAAGATCCATTAAGAGGTCACGACCCTCAGAATTGAAGAAACCGACACAAGGAGGATCGTGTAAGTAGCTTAAAAAAAATCTATTATTTTGACATTACAAACACTTTAATTTTATTAATTGTTTTGATGATAATGTATGTACCTACATAATCTATGCCTCCGTGGGTGGAGAATGTTAAGAGGTGTGAGTGTGATTTAGACTAGTTTTCTTCTGAAGGCTCAGATATCATCTATATATTAATACGTGAAGCGAAAACTTTGGATCCCTTTTTACAAAAAATTGGGCGTACGGAGGAGTATGAAATTTCACACACTTATAGTTTATACAGAGAAGAAGTGACGAATGCTAAAATTTTTGAATAATATTTGCTACAAAGTTAAAAAAAAATGCAAAAACGGGTACATACAGCTAGGAGTGTCCAATATATATTTTGACCTGTCATGGTACAAAAGTCTATACAATGACAGGTCAAGTAATATTGGCAAATGAAATAAACCATGGTCGAAATTCGACCACCACGCGATCTCTAATATAGATAGATCCATAAGTTTCAGTTAATTTAAAAAGTCTTTTGATCTTGTTTCCAATTCCGGACACTAAGGGATTAGCGTTAAAGTAGTTTTAAATTTCCGGAGGAAACTAATAAATCAATACTTTCCCTTCGATTTCAAGTAATAATAATTAATACTTATAATTGGCACACCAACACCTTCCCGAACAGGAAACTTTATGTACCTTTCGAGCACAAAAAATTAACGCACCGGTCAAAGATTTATGGCATATACAACTGATTACTGGTGTTGTAATAATTTTTATGAAACTTCGATAGCATAATTGTATGTGTTGCCACAATCTCTCTTGGTAAAACCCCGCTTGATAGAACTCCAGCAAGAAATTTGACGTCTTTAACATAAGATTTATTGTCGGTATTCCGGTAAGACGGATAAGTTTACCTATGTATCAGGTCGTATCTATTGTTCGAAAGAGGATGAGCTACTCTACTTTCTAGGTTTTTAGACAGTTGGCAAGGAGAATTATACCCCTGGAGTCACAATCATATAGAACTATCGACTATGCTCACCGCTTACCATAGAGCGTTCCATAGCTTATTACTCTATCTTTACTCAAGTGAGCGATCTGACTTGGATGTTACCGGTTATCCACTCATAGAATTACG
This sequence comes from Euplagia quadripunctaria, assembly GCA_963859945.1. NCBI lineage: Eukaryota > Metazoa > Arthropoda > Insecta > Lepidoptera > Erebidae > Euplagia > Euplagia quadripunctaria. The sequence goes on along the minus strand of OY982568.1, from coordinate 20,938,531 downwards.
TAACAATAAGTTATTTCTGCTAAAATAACCCTTAAAACGCTTATCAGGAACAATTCGGATAATTCCATAAAACAAGTGGCATCAACATCTCAACCTGCTTCTGATAGGGCACAGATAAGATAATAGTTAGGTACTTTGGTTAGGGTGGCCGCTCCACCAATCGACCTAAGTCCATGGCTTATTTACCTACGAGGTATGTATGTAACCGGATTTTTTATTGTCAATTGCACAATCAATTATAGCAACCCTAGGTATCAGATACAGCCGTTAGTTTTTGCGTCTTTTACAGTTTTTCTGACAATTATTAGGACAATACATAGCAATATGGCGGAACGGAGGCGTCAGCCCGTGGAATCTGTTTTAACGCAACTGTATTTATGACTAAACGACATTAGGTCCAGTCTTGGCAATAAAATTATGATAGGTTTTCACTGCGTTCTGAACGGTTTGGAACCTCAGTCGCTACAGGTGTGGAAGGTATAAGGGGAACAGTTTAATCATTTACCGTTTATTTATAAATGTAATTAACATATCAAACGCTTTGTCTCTTTCCTTCTGACTCTTGACCATGAAGATAAGAGGCTCAGTTTATAAACATTACTTACTGCTTACATTTATAAAATTGTATGATAATATCGCACATTTTCACACAAATAACGAGTTCTACTATTTCTTTTTTATTTACACTATATTTAGAAGTGTAGTAGGGCTTTAGCTTTTATTTTCATACTACTTACATTATACATACCAAAAGCACTTAGAAATCGCTATAGCTTATTATAATATTAACTTCAAAATACACAAACACACAATATGTATACATTCGCGACACCACTAGTATCACTTATGCATCACAAACCATATTAAATCCCCCACGGAGCGTCGGCAACCTTACTACAGAAAAATAGCACCAGTGCGTGTCAATCGTGGTCTTCTGTAAGGCGTCGATAGTTCCCCAGTCAAGGTTTAGAAGAAATGGCCGCCATGGCCTACATACTTACATACATAATTATACTGACGCCTGTATCCCCGAAAGGATACGCAGAGGTCTATTAAATACCCACATTTTGCTAATTATAATATGGTCCCATTTGGTAATAGGGGGCAAGCCTGTTGCTATCAACCGGGCACTTTGGGAAAAGATGGGAAACTTGAGAGTAAATTTAAGGGAAAGGTAACTACCTCATGAATATAGAAAGGAAGGCAGTGGAAGGAAAGGGATATTGCTTATATGGGGAATGTTAGCAATAGCTCCAGGCACTCCAGCAGGTCAGGGTCCAATACATATAACTCGAACTGGCTTTTAAAGGCCAGTTCGGACCCTAACTAACTGCTCTCTTGACATATTTTATACATGGAAACTCACAATTGTTAAGCACTCAGTTAGTAATCAATTCTTGAAAAGCAACCACTTACAAGTAATATAAACACGTCGACTGATAAAGCCAAACCCAATTCCTCAAAGGCTCTTTGACATTAAAGGAAGGTATAATTGAATTTCCACCCCATTTTCGAAGTAGTTTCCAAGCAAGATCAGTAACTTGAACGTTTAGAGAGCACCAAACTCACTACCTGTTCTGTGACTGTTCGTACACTACCGTTGAAATAACTCATGTTGGCAAACGGTTAGTTATTTACATGTGTTCAAAACTACTTTCATTTCAATGTATAAGCAGTTAACTCACTATTACTTTTAAAGGTAAAGGTTAGAGTGCAATACAAAGCTTTTTTTATGTAACGTTTGGTCAAAGAATTTCCATCTATCAAAATTGTCTAGTTACATGGTAAAAAAAATACATTTAATACTCTCAAAAAATAAAGATCTTAACATTTCCTAAATTTGATGCATACGTTCGTGCATTTTAGAGCAGATTCTACTGTTATATGATTCTGTTGTTGATTGGTTTTTTTCGTTTTATATATTTTTACCCTCGTATAACTTCCGACCAATGATAGTTGTCGTGTATATTACAGTTATCAGATTATTTCTGTTGTACCGAAGACTAGTGATTAGTAGTCAAGCACTAGTGACGTTCGTCAGATGTAACAAATAGTAATACATTGAAAACCTTAGGACTTACAATCTATATTGTGTTTCTAGGAGCAGCGCAGTGGTCTACAGCAGCTCATCAAACATCCAAAACGCACAATCCTACGTTTACCGCTAAACATCCAGTGTTGTTTCACCTTCCTATTATATGCTTAATAGCTTAATAGTCTACGAATATTAACAGAAACCTACAATCAATAAATGTAAAAATAATTGCCCTACGTAAAGCTAGGCGCACAGAAGTGTAGTTTATGGACAAGCCACCGTGATCGCGTGTCTCACGGACGCGGGCGACGGCAAAGTAATCAATTACAACACTCCGCGCTGGTACCTATTGCTGCCTCAACTCGTTGGAATAACTATAGCCGAGCTCAGTTATTGGGTTACGTTTGATATTTCCTGACAGTTCCGGACACTGTTGCAGTAGGATGTGGTAAATATGCAAAAAATAAATCTTTATACAACTTACAATTTCAAAATTTTTAAATAAGAATTAATTTTCAATGGGAATTTGTATATTTCATTAATCGAAGTAATAGCTAATATTTTAATAGCAATTTTACAATTTTAATAGAAGTTCATTAGAGAGAATAATGAAGAGATATATATATACCTTTAAGGTACCTTTAGATATATGAGAATAGAAAGAAACCTGCAGGCGTCAGGATTACGTCGACATGACAATCGACCACATCCATACTAATTTTATGAATGCGAAAGTAACTCTGTTTGTTACCTTTTGGCTCAACGCATCGTAATGAAATTTGGCAACGACATAGATTATATCCCGGAGAGGGAAATAGGCTACCTTTTAGCCCGGAAATAGTACGGTTCCCAACGGATAAATTTGATTTTCCACGCTACATCTAGTATTTTATATCTATAGTTGCCTAAACGCAGAACGCAGAACGGAACACAAAACGCAGAGATAAACCCCATCCCCGAATTAAATGGTATAATTTGAAAACACCCAAGGGTGATCAGGCTCTACGGAGAGTCGAAGAATACCTCAATGATTCCGTAGCTATCCAAGATGCTGACACAATTTGGAATGAGTTCCATTCCCAAGTCATCAGCATCGCAAAAGAAGTCCTTGGCGTATCTAAAGGCAAACCAAAAACTGGAAAAGATGCCACTTGGTGGTCTGATGACGACAAACAAAAGCTCAGAGAGAAGAAAACCAGCTTTAAGTTATGGCAAGCAACAAAGAAAGATGAGGACAAAAACGCATATCACATAGCAAAAAAAGCAGCTAAACAAACTGTTGCGATAGCGAAAGACTCGGCCCATCAGACTCTGATCACCCGACTAGAAAATGCAGAAACGGACAAGGAAATATTCAAAATAGCCAAACAGCGCAACAAACAATATATTTATATTATCAACGATGCATCAGGAAACTTACTAACATCGGATGATGAAATTAAGAGCAGATGGCATGAGTATTTTCAACACCTTCTGAATGAGGAATTCCCACATGAGCAGCCTACGCCGCTTCCTTCCGTATCTGGCGCCATCAAGGTTATCACACCATCTGAAGTGAAGAAGGCTATCTCTAGCATGAAAAATGGTAAAGCGACCGGCCCAGATGAAATCCCAGCTGAGCTCTGGAAACAAACAGGCACAGCTGGAGTTATATGGCTGACCAACCTTTTTAATAACATTCTTACACCTGGGAAGATGCCTGATATGTGGAGACATAGTAACATGATACCATTCTACAAGAATAAGGGGAATGTTGTCGAATATGAAAACTATAGAGCCATTAAATTAACATGACATACCTTGAAGATATGGGAAAGGGTCTTTATCGGTAGACTTCAAAAGCTCTCTGCTGTAACGTCAAATCAGTGTGGTTTTACCTCCGGAGTAGGCACCACAGACGCTATACACTGTGTAAGAATTCTTATGGACAAATATAAAGCCCTGAAAAAAGATCTCCATCTTGTCTTTATAGACTTGGAAAAGGCTTTTGACCGAATACCATGCCAGTTCATATGGCAGGCACTACGAGCCCAACTGATACCAGAGCAATATATCGGTATCATACAAGACATGTATAATGGTGTGACAACGCGAGTGGTGTCACCAGCGGGCACTAGTGATTATTTTGAGGTAAAGGTCGGGGTACACCAAGGATCCGCACTAAGCCCCCTGCTTTTCAACATTATCATGAACTACATCACAAAAGACCTTCAAAAACCGGCTCCATGGACATTTTTGTATGCGGATGATGTGGTCTTGATAGAGGAATTGCTGCCGGAAATCCAAAATAACCTTGAAAGATGGCTTGAGGCTTTGGAAAGCAGCGGCTTACGAGTAAGCCGTAAAAAGACGGAATATATGCATTGCAGTTTCTCTGGTGACAAAAGCGACACCCAGGTAGCTCCCACTATCGAAAGTACCTCTTTAAACAAAGTTGAGAAGTTTAAGTACCTCGGATCCATAGTCAGCATCAGAGCAACCACAGAAGAAGATGTATCCAACAGAATCAGAATAGGCTGGCTGAAGTGGAGGTCGCTCTCTGGGGTGCTCTGTGACGCAAAAATACCTATAAGAACCAAAGGCACCGTATATAAACGAGCAGTTAGACCAGAAATGTTGTATGGATCCGAGTGTTGGGCGATAAAGAAATATGAAGAGCAAAAAATGCATGTCACCGAGATGAAAATGCTTCGATGGGCGGGTGGTGTGTCGATGCAAGACAAAATCCAGAATAAGTACATCCGCGGGTCCTTTAAAGTAGCAAAAATACATCAAAAAATGAGAGAAAACCGTCTGCGCTGGTTTGGCCACGTAATGCGCCGCGATGAAGACCATATGACCAGACAGGTGTTGGCCATAAGAGAGGGCAAAAGAGGCAGAGGACGCCCACCGACTATATGGACAAGAACAGTCCACAATGATAATTATATTAACGATGGGCTTATCATCAGAAATGGCACAAAATCGCCAAGAATGGCGTAAAAGTATCAGGAGGGCTGACCCCGAATAAGTCAGGGGATTGATTGATTGATTTGCCTAAACGCGTTTCTTAATATTGGAGTCTCAAATATTCGAGACGTTTCTCGCTTAATAGCTGGACTACCTAGAAGTACTATTTCAAAATGAAAGCAGCTATTTGATGACCAGTATAGATTCAAACGTCCATAATCATACCTTTGACCGAGACAGGACGATAGATAGGTCATTGTCTGCCGCTAGAACTTCAACAAACGCTCAATTAACAGATAGTGAGTACAGTCTAACAGTTTGTTTGGTATCTATTAAAATATAGACCTTTAAAACCACTTACTTTCATCTAAAATCTAAGACATAGTCTATTTAATAGACTCAACAGCCACAAGGGACGTTTTGTTAAATTTACATAGTTATCTAAGTATTGTACAGATATGAAGTAATATTCGTCCATTATAATGGAAGCAATAACATTTAGGCGCTATTGTGTTTCTAACAAACTGATTTTACTACTAGGCATTTGTAGCGTATTGTTTATCATGTATCGTTGCGGCATCTTGAATTATTTAAAGCAATGCATAGGGATAAACTCGACGTCACTGAGTCATAGAAGCTTCATGTTAGACAACGTGTTACTTTTCGTTAGCGGATATTATTATTTGTAAAATCATTATTTTTCTATCAAATTAAGGAAGTTTTAAACACAAGACAGAATATAATTATGTATTTATACCGGAATTAACGCGATCACGAAAAGGTATTACATACCTCTGAATTGCCTGACGTTTCGACCAGGTTGCACTGACCCAAGACAGAATATAGGTCATTTGTTTCAAGTGTTCAAGACCAATGTCTAATTAGAGTTGATCCCCGGAATTCCGGCACAATCAATATTTTGCTTCGTTTTTAAAAAGCCCTTTTTGTCTAATTGTTTATCTTCGTGGATGTGTGTGCGTGCGACAATGAATAGGCAATAATTCTTTGCATGCAATGGAAACCGTAATTAATAAAAGCAAGTCTTTTATTTATCTAGGTCACAGAGTAACACAAGGCCAGTATCTACGTTGAATTATTATAACAAAAGTGTCAATTTATTAATGAGCATGACTTATTAACCGGCTATCGTCCTCGAATGCGAAGCTTGCTACCATAATTCGCTTCTTTGTCACTATAAACCACTAACAAGTCAAAAATATATATATACATTTATTTTATATGTACATATATCTCAGATACTCAGTATGCAATATTGAGAATCCTGATGAGTCGATGAGTCACCTATGACAGTCGATACGCGCAGTTAATGATAGGACAAAAGGCTGGAAATATGAAGATTTAATTATATATTGTATAGTGCGTATGCTGTGTACAGTTTTATTTATAACTTAAGTGTACTGTGTCATTGCAGCAGTAACAAATGGAAAAATACAATACACAATAAAAACCCTCAACGAGATTGTTGTAAGAAGTACAAAATCTAGAATACTCGTGAGACAAACTAACTGAATCAAGCACAAAATCCATTGCCATCGATTAACAGCAATAAAGGTAAAAATCTTTTGAATAACTTAACTGATCACGTACGAGAACTCGTTTCGAGTGACATTACTTTATAGAAATCTCTAAAATGTTCCGAAATTAGCAAATTTTAGGTTTTTGTTACCAACTAAAAAAGCAAAATAATTAAAACTGAACTTTGCTTTTTCCTTCCTTTGTTCACAAAAAACCTAAACTTGAATACAAAATGAATCACTAAATGTGCCTTAAAACGTGCAACAAAATAGTTACGACGACCCTCTTACCTAACTAAAGGTAGGTACTTCTGAAAATAGCGTTAAGGAAATCCTTTTATTAGAAAGGTTACAACGCATAACACGAATAAAAATGCTACTATTCATTTGAAATGTCAAGTAACGCCAAGGTTTGAACGGTCTTTATACGGTGCTTCAACAAAAGGAATACATACGCACGTGAGCATTTCCCGGACTCCTTGTAAAAAAACAAAGAATTACAAAGTAAAACAAAACTTCATGCGAAGAGGTAACGTTCTTTTTTTAACAACAGACGTTGGTTTTACCGTCCAAATAGAACGTGTAGCCATTTCGAGTCAAAGTTCAGGCTTCAGTGCAACGTGTGCCAAAGAATATATTCGCCTTTTGTACCGTATTTTACAATTGTTAAAGTTCAAATTCGTGCAGATATTTTCGTGTTACATCATGGGGTGGTTTTTACCGCGCTCGTGTGCCATATTGTATCGCAGTCGGTAACGGAGGGTTTGTTCGGAACGAAATGCATGGCTTGTTTATAGGTGACGAGGTTTTTGCCTTGCGGTGCGAGGTGCCTATTGTTTGGACTCTTGCTGACTAATACACGACAATATTTACAAAGATAACCACGACTACCCTGCTAAAAAAAGGATTGTTTTATTTTTCAAATGTGGCGCTAACAGCCGCCATATTGGTTTTAAGGATTCTAACGATACCCTATATATCCAAATCTGTTCAGGCATTTAGAAGTAATGGTTAAATAAAGAAACTCACATTCATAATACATTATATACATGAACCCTGAAAACATTACACTCCTTTTTTTGGTAGTCGTGTAAAAAAATACTAATTTAAAACATAAATTAATGATAACTGTGCACTAATTCTCTAAAACTGTTTGACTGAATGAAATGCAGTCATTTCAAATAGACGGATATCAAGTTAAATATTGTATAATAATCGTTATATTTTACCCCAGTTAAACATACTTGAGAATTATTCAATTATATATATATTTATTTCTAAATAAAATTTAGGAGTTTTAGTAGTTTCTGTAAATTTCAGGCATTTAATGGGTATTTCCCTTTAGTAGGTACCCTTTTATAAACTGAACCAATATGACAAACAAAATTTGTACAATATCTAGTTTATTAACATCATACCCCACTCTCCGATCTCGACCTTTTGGTCGACTGATCGATTTCATTCGGTAGGCACTTTGGGCTAAACTTTTTTGGCCATTTCAAGATTATTTTGCAAGTTGGGATTTCGTGCCAAGGGCGTCTACTGCCTAGTTAAGATGCTGTTAAAATTTTGGGAGTACGCCAACCTATTCCTTTATCTATTCTAAGATATTATTACCAGTCTGTAAGAGACAAAACGGAAGGAGCTTAGCAACCCATCTTTGTTGATGGACATCGTAACAAGAAATCTTAGACAACATCGAATATTGCTTATTTAATAAGCGATGTTGATGATGTTATCCGTGAGCCGAATGTCATTGAATGTGTATGTGTGTATGTATGTAGTTATCTCGTGCAAGCAATAGTCGAGGTGAATTGTGACTTTCGCCACATATTTATAGAAGGCAAGTTTAATTTTTAAGCCAAGTTAGCTAACGATAACACCGACTCAAGTTTAGTAATAATATTGTTGCATAATCGTATTAGCCAGGAATCGCTTGAATGTTTACCAACTAATAAAATTGCAAAAACTATCCAATACTTCATTGTGGAGCTATGAAGACACAGACAGGTGGTCCGCCCAAGAATCATGATTTCATAAAACGCAAGGGAGTACGATGGTGATTAATTCAATTTAAGTTGTTTAATTTCCAGCCTCAGTGACTAATCCTGTAAGGATCAATAATTCAAAGAAAATAGAATTATCGTATTGAATTTTTTTTTCAGGCAAGACAATCAAAAGCAGTATTATTTTGTCGTCTGAACTGCTTTTTTCGTACTTAGTATTTTAACACCGTCAAATAAAACCTCGTAGAAATACCTCAATCATTTTTGCATCTTAATAAGAAACATTAATTGTAGTTTTTTTTTTTGTGAAATCAGCAACGCGCAAAATCTATTATTGACGGAAATATAATTGAAAGGGTAAGGGACTTAATTAAAGGTAACAAAATATACGTACGTTACCACCTACGTAGTAGAAGTAAAGGTATCCTTAGAGTGTGTAGGACCACGAACATTCCACTTATGTTCTTCTGGAGTCCGACAACGTAGCCGTATTAAAATTTTAAGTTGATAATTCGATTTTTTACACTATCATTAAAAAGCCGCGCCTTTATTGGAAGCGCATGTCTTACCGACCATGTAAAATGTCCCTACAACAATTATTTATCATACCAAAAAACCGATCCAGATGTACGTATTTAAGGAAGGTTTTTAATTATTTCTAGGCGTGCTCAGTCTGCCATTCGTTTATCGTATTCGAGTAATCACTTGAAGTGCGAGGGTTAAATTAAATACACAGAAGTACGCAGCTCCCCTTGCCATAGCGCCGAAAACTTTGAAAGTCGTGACATCATATTGAAGGGATTTTTTTTAGGTTCATGTTTTAAGTAAGTGTAAATCCAGTGACTTTATATTCACGGGCATAGGTCATACCAAAATTACTTTTTAGTTGATACAACCGTGTAAATGGAGTAATGTTTTTTTAGTTAGTACTAACCCGCCCCGGCTTCGCACGGGTAACAGACCTCTTCAACAATCATCATCATATTTCAACCAATTTAAACAAAACCTTAACAAATTATATATCTAAACCTTCCTCATGAATCGCTCTATCTATTGGTGAAAACCGCATGAAAATCGGTCCAGTAGTTTTTGAGTTTATCGCGAACAGACAGACAGACACGGCAAGGGACTTTGTTTTATAATATGTAATGATAGAATATTGGTTGGTAATGTGCAATGTAATGAATAGATTTAGATGAAAATGGCACAATGATATAGTTCCCGTGGGATACATTTAAATTTCCACACGAACGAAATCGCGGGCAACAGACAGTAAAATATAATTTTGATGTCTCTATGACTCCTTCGTTTGTCCGATCTGGCATGAGTTACAAAACATCCAACGATCCAAATGTTCGCCATTAACAGTAGTTTATAGTAGTAAGATTAATTATGTTAGAGTTAGCCACCTGCAGACGGTAGCTGGGATATACTGGATGCGAAAAGTAGAGGACAAGCTAATTGAAAAAAAGACGGTTTTTAAGTTTTCATAGTGCTAAGATTTTTTTTATTTTATTCCAACTTTAATCGATTTGCTCTTTTTACATTTTTTTTTCTTGTTATTCATAAGAAATTACGTTTATATTTGGTAGGGTCCTTCGATCAAATTAAATTATTACGCTGCAGTCGTTTAACAGAACAATATTTTGAAATATTTCGAAAATTTTCTATCGTTGTCGTTTCAATACTTTTTTATTAATTTCATAATCTTCAAGGCAAAATGATTTGACAACAGTATTATTTCAAACGTTACAAAACTACACTAGGAGTTTCATGTTTCATGTCGTTAACGTGAAGCAACGTTAACTTTTGTACAAAATTAATTACTTAACGCCAATTTAGAAATACCTATTTATTTTTGACAGTTCAATACTTAGAGAAACCATTCTTGCTGAATATTTTGAATAATGATGAAATTAAATCCACTTTACAAAGAATAATACTTATTTTATTATTTCTCGACAGGGCTTCCTAGAAATTTCTAGAACAAAACTCCGTAATAGTCAACTATCGTGTAATTTGCAAATGAAAGCGCAGACGCCTTGAATCCTCTTGAAATATTTAAAAGGGATCCTCTCTGAAATGTTAAAAACGGTCGGGGCCGGCCTACATAATACATTATATTTACGACAAACTTTATTGTTTTAGGTTAAGTTATAAGTGTTTTCTATTTGTATATGGTTTTTTAGGAAACTAAAACGCAACTCGTTAAAAGTTGAAAGTGAATTTAATATAATTCTAATGCCAATAAGATAGACAGAAAAATCACTCCCTACAAAAATATCGATATAGGTAATACACTTACACTTAGGTACACTTTCCGGGCTTTAAAATGTGTGTAGGGTCACCTCTTCTAATAAAAAAAAATGCTATTTAAATAAGCAAAGCGTAAGTATACAAAAATCCTACATGTTTTTTTATATAAAAATTAATAAACTTCTTAACTTTTCTAAAATGTCGATCATTAAACTAAATGCTGGAAAATATTCAAATCTTACACAAAGTTTTCATTAATAAGTTGAGGGAAACAAGGGCGAATAACGTTAAAAGGTTTTTTTTTTAATTTCATAAATAGTGCTTGCGCTGCCAGGCTTTTTTTCTCTTAATTTATCTACATTCTTATACTGCACATAAACAACAATTTTCACTGTGAATTTTTACAGTATTTAAAAAAAAAACGCCGTATTATAGGGTCCGCCGGCGGACCAGCGACCGGTAGGTATTTAGCGCGCGCAAGTACATCCAGTGACATAGGCCTGCCTTGGTATTGTTGAAATACTGGTTTCAGTCACATTATTATGTAAATAAAATTATCTGCGTAGGCTGTAAATCAATATTTTGTGCCTCTCGTTTGTTTTTAAGTCAATAAAGGAGTAAGCGTTAGTCTTTAAACTCACCTGATGGAAAGTGACGATGAAGACGAAGTAGTACACGCCTATCCAAGAGAAATCTATTTACTCTAATCTTGAAGGTTCAAGGATTATAATTAATTGTCTTGCAAAATAGACTGAAGCATTCCAGACCTTGGCGACTCGAACTAAAAAGGAGCTGTCAACGCGTTTAGTTCGAGTTTTCGTGTTAGTGGATTTCCATTGACAACATGTACATAATTGCGTGATAGTTGCGACAATCTATTCAGAGCGCGATATTATGTATCATAATCAGCATATCGCCGTTCACTGCTGGAAGAAGGCCTACCCCAAGGAGCACCAACTATCGCGATCTTGGGCAGTGCGCATCCATCCGCTGCCAGCCACTTTCTTCAAGTACTACACTACGTTTGCCTAATCGCGGTCTCCACTCCAGCATATTTATTACCTATACGGTGCTAAATCATATTGATACTTTATATTTTGAATAAATGACAATTACTAAAACTTTAAAAAGCAAGTAGATACATTTTCAGTGTTATATTTATTTATTTGTTTAGTTAGTTAGGAATAAACTCGTAACATAAGAATTCGTTAGAAGTAATAGTTTTATTTTACTTTACTTAATGTAAAAAAGTTTTTGAGCTTCCATTAATTCTGTTCAAAAATAACTTCACCATATTTGATTTCATAGTTCCCTATCTACTAATGAACAGACAGACGAATATATTAAGCGTGTAAAGCAACAGTGAAAAATACCACATGTCCCTGTCGAATAAATTCCTCAAGCATCTGAACAGTAGTCGAAACTGGTTTCGTCTGGGAATTACCATAACACACATATAACGTTGCTTAATACTTGTCGCTTGCATGTCAGTAGATCATTATTCGAAAAAGAGGTAAGTAAAGTAAGTATATTAGGGTAGGTAGTAGTAGTGTAGGGTAATACAAATTAACAATACAGTTATTAAATACTAGCTACTGCCCGCTGCTTCACCCGCGTGGGCCTCCTTTACTACGATAAAGAGCATCTAGGTGTCTGCCAAATTTCATCCAAATCCATTCAGCCGTTTTTGCAAGAAAGAGTAACAAACATCCATCCATCTCCACAATCTTTGATTTTTGAATTTCAATGAACATTAAGTGCATTTATCAGATAATTATATATTATCAATTTATCATGTTTGTTTTATATTTACTGAGTTTCCGACATTGACAGCACATTCCTCAGGAATTTATCATTAAGAATCATCTATTAATCGATTGGAGATTTATAGATTAGATAGCCTATTTATAGTGTAGTATGTTACAAATAAAGACTTCCTTAATTTATTTAAATGTTTTGTGCCTGTGTGTCGTCTCCAATACATTGATGGTTTTTTTTTTCATTCTAGAAAGCTCTGAGCATTACCCTACAACGGCACGACCAAGCGAATATGTTCGAGTCAAACTTACTAAAACCATACGGTTTCTCCGATCTCAATCATATTGCAGAAAGAGGCACTATACCTGCGACAAAGACTAAGGCGTCCATTAGACACTCAAGCAAACGTCAATCATTACCAAAAGTCATGATTGGCGGATGTTCGTTGGTAATTGATGAAATAATATCGTCAATCACTGCATTAGACGATAGGTTATTCGTTAATCACTGCTTTTGATGGTGGCAAAACTGACAGCAAAACCTACCGTGTAATGGGCGCCTAAGACATCAACCCTGACAGATCCCGGCCAGAGCCAAATCCCACCCTCCATCTCTTTCGAGAAAGCAGGATCGACCAGCTGACGGGATATCATTACCGCTACTACCCGCTGACCTGGGTGATTTTTACGCCGTTTACGATGCAAGATTTCTTGCTAATAGAATCCCTCCCCCCTTGAAAGACTCAAGTTATGCAATTATTAGGAACCGTAATCCAAAAACTTAGTATCGTAGTAACTAGTATTCTAAGTTAGTACAACTGGTAAACTTTCGCGTTCCATCTAATTTATAAAATTCTCGTGTCGCGGTGTTTGTAGTTAAACTCCTCCGAAACGGCTTGACCGATTCTCATGAAATTTTGTGTGCATATAGGGTAGGTCTGAGAATCGGACATTTATTTTTCATCCCCCTAAATGTTAAGGGTAGTCCACACCTAATTTTTATTTTTTATTTTGAGATAATTTTTTATTTTTATTTTTTTATAACTAGAAAATAATAATTTATAAAAAATATATACATTAGAAAATACATACAACCCTGAATTTTCAACGCTCTACGATCAACCCCTATTTTTTAATCGCGATTTTTATATTATTCTGTTCCATCCACAGATCCGCAATAGGGTTGCAAGATGGCAATCGAATACAATAATAGTAGGTACGATAAATTTTCATGTAAAATTATAAAAAAAGGCATTGCAACGCATGCCAGGTGCATCTAGTGATATATAATTATTTAAACAGGAATTAACGCGATCAACAGGCATTACATACCTTTGAATTATTACGGTGTAATCAATCTTCTTCTTGTCCGCAAGTATTAGGTCAATGACAACGTGCTATAACAATAAAGAGAGTCACACTCATAGAATTAATAGCATAGTAGATATGACAGGCATGTTATGTAACAAATACAAAAGTAATAAATGCTTTGCCATTACCTTGGAATTTCAAATACCATATTCTAAACGATACCCAATTTACCGGTCAATAAATTATACCGCCCAAACAGTGACCTCTTCTTTGTTATCAGTAGCCATATCTAATACACAAAACCAGTATTGGTTTTGTTTAAAAAGACATTTAAATCTTCTAACCTTGCCTTTATTTACATAGAGACAAATGACCCAATCAAAATGCGATGCATCTCTAGAGCTTTATAAGGAGTTGTTAATTTTAGACAAAATTGAGCTGCAGTAGTTTTTTGAACAGTGCTACGATAACTAGCGTGCTTGGATCCATTAATGTTCTTGATAAATTACTTGATTGACCCATGTTTTATTAACTCTAAGCAAGCTGGCGTAATACATGCAAAATATAAAACAATGAATTTCAATTACAACTGACATAACTTTATATTTATTACATAGTGCGTATTTGCTCCGTGCATAGTACATAGTGCTATCAGGGGCTAAAAGAACACGGACGTATTATTATCTGGCAGTGTTTAAACAATTAGTGTGGTACAGATATATTTAAAGCCAAAAATTAAAAAAAAAAAAAAAAAAAAAAGCCCTTTTATTCCTGTGGAAACTCCCACGGGTCATCGCCTCATCGGAGCTAACAGTGAGGAGTATGTCGGAATTGAACCCACTAAAACCACACGGTGTTAGGTTCAAGGAAGAGAGAGAGTAGAGGCATATAAATTCACAGATCTAATGACATCATTTCATCGCTGAAACGTCCCAAAGAAAAAGCTTTCCCAATGTCTAAACCCCATTACTTCATTCAATACAACTAAAATAAATAGGATGCCGAACCAAACAACCCAATACTAAAGGAAAACACCCCAAAACAGAGAAAATAAAATATTTTTAATTCTTCCATTACAAATTCTATGATTCAAGGTTGCCACAATTTTTTGTACATTTGTCTTCTATATCTGATAATAATATTACCTACGGCTTTTAATCTAATAAAGCTTTATGTTAAATATCTAGAAGAACAGAAAGATAAGTATTTGGGAAATAATTATGTCAGTTACTAGAATTCCGCTTGACAAGACAAGACATGAAATGAGAAAGAAACCCGATTCTTACAAAAAAGCAGCATTCGAACTAAACAAATCTGAATAAGAAAGGGAAGCGCACCCAGTGAGCGTCGCCGCGTTGGTTCAATGACCCGTCTTATCTCGGACACCAACTTTTATCTATCTTCAATCCACATCTCACGGCTGGGAACTTAATCGATTTTCCAATACTAAGATATGCACCTTATCTCCTAACCTTAAGATATATTTCCACCCTAAATAGGGGATAATATTTTTATATTTTGGAATATATCGCTTCTATTCATGGTGTTAAGGTCGTGAATATTATGCACATGTTGCCTGGGCCGGGTTTCGCGATGCGCCAAGTCAAAGCCAATATTTGTCTAGATTAGATAAAAGATTCGGGGCCCGGCTGTGCAAACTCGTTGTATAAAATCGCTTTCCGGTTTAGTGTAATGCGATCGGAAATTGATTTAAATGTGTTTGCTGACCCAGTTTATGATTTAATCTACCTGAATTTCATTCCAAATATTGGATTAAACAATACAAATGGTATTGTTATTTCGTAGCAAAGTATTGTGCGTTTTGTTGGTAGAGATTAGTTAAAAATCAATGCCGTCACATCAGAACTGAGTTGAATGCGTCAACTGAGTTTGTACACGTAAATAATTTTAAGTATTTACTTTAAGGCGCCCATTACACGGTAGGTTTTGCTGTCAGTTTTGCCACAATCAAAACGGTAATTGACGAATAACCTATCGTCTAATGATTGACGGTTGCATGATGAGATTTTAATGTCGATATTATTTCATCAATGACCAACGAACATCCGTTAATCATGACTTTAGGTGATTATTGACGTTGGCATGAGCGTCTAATGGACGCCTAAGCCTGCCTAAGTTACATTGTTTGAACAAACTATGTGTAACAAAAAATTAAATTTCATTCATTATATTGTTCTGAATAAGGTGTAAACAAATAAGGTTCAATCCTTCAAATCCAAACTAATATTATAAACGTGAAAGTTTGTGAGTATGGATGGATGGATGATTGTTACTCTTTCACGCAAAAACTACTGAACCGATTGCGATGAAACTTGGTATGTAAATAGCTGGAAACCTGGATTAACATATAGGTTATTTTTTATCCCGATATTCTTCCGGACTTAAGCGGGTGAAACCACCGTGGTGGGTATAGCAATAGTTATATAATATTTTTCTTTATATAGAAAAGTTAAACAATAAACACAAGTTGATTGAATCAAACAGTGATAATAACTTATTTATGTTCGGCAAATAATGTGGATTTATCCTTGAGGAAATAATCTTTTCTTTAACTAAAAACAGATCGAAGATAACGACGAGCACTGTTAGGCTTATACACATTAACTTTTTTCGTTAAACCATATTTCTTGCTCACCCATTCGCTAGCTTTACAGTTTAATACTTATTGAGGATTAAGTGATATCATATATTACTTTATATCTCAACTGTAAAGCGTCGTCATGCTCAGCTCAGTCAATATTGAAGTTAAGGCTTTCCAAGAAGAAAGGACTAAATGAAGGTCTTTTATATCCGATAGCCGATATGAATTATCGATATATTATAATTAGTGGGATTGGGGTTTAAATTAAGCAACTCGTAACTAGTGGTATACTGATGCAATATTCCACTGTTTGGCCGCTGAGAGATGCAATTGCTGATATTATTATCGCAGTAAAACCCTTTACATCATTTCAAAATGCACATTCAAAATTCACATAAGCCCATTTATTCGACAATAAAAAGCTTATAAAGCATTAACAAAAACCGGGTCGGTAAATGGTAGAAGACCCTCACATCCGTTTCTGGGTCCTTTATAATGTATTCATCTGCTTCTCGAGGGAAAAACTAAACTAAAATGTAAGGCAAATGTCTTACTTCGATTATTTACTCTCTAGAGTTAATAATAAAAGCTTTCTTATTGAACAAATAGTATGGCATTTTTATAGCTTGTTGTCGTCATAATGTCGTCCACGACGACAAGATATATATCCACTTACACTAGAAAACATGTGTCGTGGTTTACCAAATCTAGTTGGCAAGTCATGATCCCGTTCAGCCATGAAGGCGATCATCGAGTTTTGATTAATTAATTTTTAAATGTTGTCGACACATGTGTGTTATATATAAACGGCAATTAGTAGTGAAAATGTGAATTTCTCTAAAGAAATTTCATCGTTGGGTATCAGCATTATATGCAGTGTAGTTACTTGAAATTTTACATTGCTTTTCTCTGGTTTTTATTTTTTAATAGACTGAAGCAGAAGTAACTAGGAATGTATTTGGATGTAACTTTAGCTGATAAAATCAGCTATTCTGGTCTTTATTCATACAGTAGTAGTAAGTTTTTTTTTTTATCACTACATATTATAAAACGAAGTCCCCCGCCGCGTCTGTCTGTTCGCTAATAGACAGAGTGATTCATGAGGAAGGTTTAGGTGTATAATTTGTACCCGTGCGTAGCCGGGCGGGTTGCTAGTTATTTTTATATTTACGAAATAATTACCTGGCATTTCTTAACGATTACACCCCAAGTACATGTTTCTACCAATGTGACCACGTCCTACAACCTACCTTAAAGCGTAGCAGAACAGCAGTTATCCTGATAGAATAACGAGGCTTCCCCCTCTGATCACTTCCCTAGCGACCTAAATATAAGCTACTTCTCGCACACAACTAGTTCGGAAACGTTTAGTAGCTGAATGGAACGGCATATGTTATCAAACTTCTGTTTTTCGTGTGTTTAGTTAGGATGAGATAATATCGGGTGTACTGTTGGCATTGAAATTAAATACATAATGAAAACGGTAACTGAAATTCGAGACTACAAAATGACGTAATAGTTGAGATTGCGAGAGCATCTCCATATTTATTTACAGTAATATTGCGAGTTGGATTGTATAATTTGCGTCTGTGTATACCTAATGAATCCTATGATGCGGGTTTTATCTGTAAGCGTGACAGTAATTTTTTAACCCTTCATCTAGTTACGTAAGAATATCCTATTAATTATATCTAATAGAGAAATTATTCAGAATTGTATACTTAACATACTTCAGCAGTTAATCCGTTCATTCATAAGTCGGATAAAGTCTGAAATTCTCAATAGCGAAAAATTCCCAAAAGTGATATTCCTCCACTACTTATTTTTGCTTTTATAATAACCAAAATGTCATCCAAGTAACCATTAAACCTCTGTTTATCGTCCTGAATATTTTTTTCTTCCAAACATAGGCATGTATATAAAGTTAAGATAACTTCAACATCCTTTGATATTAACGGTAAGGAGAAAATAAATAAACCCGTAAACGTGTTCAGGTATATCGTATAGGTGTATTAAAAACTCATTATTGGAGAGCGAAGGAACGACCTCTTTGCGTCGACACACACTGGCACTGTGGGAGCCCGGGGGAAAATTGAATACAAGGCATTTAAAACATTTTCTTTGTTATATTTTTGAATAATTGAAGAGGCGTAATAATGTCTTAACATATTTTAATGATATTGAGGTAAAGGTGTTGAGATTTTAAGAAACTATTTTCATTAGTGAACCCGTAAATATCACGCAATTCAACAGATTTAATGGCCCTAACACTAGATTATTAAAAATGTTTTTTTAAATAAATCACAGTTTTTAAATGGCGTGTGAGATAATAATAATGAACCTGGCAATAAAAACTCGATTACCATTATTAACAATGTTCATGAAAATAATAAAAAGCATGCAAAGGTGTAGCACTAGCTTCCATTCACAAGAATAATAGTTAATTAAATTGTAACATAATTTAATTCTTTACTATTGATATATAATTATAGTTTACTAGCAACCCGCCGCGGCTTCGCACGGGTAGCAGAGACATCTTCAACAATCATCAACATATTTCAATCAATTTACACAAAATCTTAACAAATTATACACCTAAACCTTCCTCATGAATCACTCTGTCTATTAGTGAAAACCGCATGAAAATCCTTTGAGTACTTTTTCAGTTTATCGCGAACAGACAGACAGACGCGGCGGGGGACTTTGTTTTATAATGTGCAGTGATTAAAAAGTAAATAGAGTTCCACTATCCACCTGTCTGCTCCATAATCAGCTCCAAGATGCCAAATTACAGTATTTTCATCCAAACTACATATATACACTAGGTTTCATTTCTATACGACAATTAGATGTAGGTTGAAATTGACTTCCAATATTTATTTATATAGTTAGTTACAAGTGAAGCTAATAAAACGTATTAGATGTGTAGCTCAGGACTTAATCATAGTAATATTTAAAAGGTACAATACCTTTTTAGTTACCCGACGTTTCGATCGAATTGCACCGATCGCGGTCACGAGTAGTGAGAGCTCAGCGACGACTCCGTGAAGTGCGAATTTCAGCAACTACCCGCACTTGGTCTTCACTATTTTAACGTATGTACGTTTCAAGATTAAAATTAAAAGCTCATATTCTTTGGATTAATTGGATAAATAATTGATTTTGTTCTTAGGTTAAGTACACTCGCTACAGAAATTAATAGTCTTATTAGTAGTTTATTTAAAAAACAACAAGTGGCGGCTAAGGCGTCGTATTTACAATCCAGCGGTTGCGGGTTTGAACTCGACGCTGCCGGCGACGCGACGTAAAACCGCAAGCATAATTAATAAGTTTGAACTAGTTTGAAGGGTTAACAAGAATACTACACTATATACTTTATAGTAATGTGCAACCCAAATACTATACTATACTAAAGATATATTTTGTGGTAATTTGCGATCCACGTGACAGTTGTACTTTTAAAATAAAATCAAATATATATTTAATATAAAAAAACAATTAAAATACAGCACGACGGGAGTGAAAATGTGCAACACACACACACACACACTCATACATCTCTGTATATAAGTATTTGAGCGTGACGGTCACGCTAGTTCAGTGCTTTTTCCCCATACCAAAAGTACACAACGTGCCCAAGTTTTCATTTCAAAACGCATAATTGATCTGAACATAATTATATTATTGTTTATTTACCTATAATTTTAGAGTAACGTAAACGTTATTTCTATCAAGAATGTTATCGATACGAGAATATCTTCTCGTGATATTATAAATACAATATCGTGCAAAGCTTATCGTAAATCAAAACACTGGTCATTAGGTACGATCCTCGTACGCTAGGACCGGGAATCGGAATCTTTAATATCTACATGCCCAAATAATTTAGACCTTACAGATATTATATACTATAGATATTTTGTATGCATAACGGAGGTCTTGTGTTAGTGGTGGGTATTGAGTCGTCCATTCGTGAGAGAGCTCTGGTTTTTGGCAAAGTTACCCCTCAATTGTTGATCAGTGGAGTGTAAGGTTGTGTTGCGAGGGAGACGGGGGAGATCAGGGTGTGTTGGATGTCGGAGAGGTTGTTCCGGGCCGGGGCTCAGCGCGCAGCCTCCGCTATATCGAGCGGCCGCGCCCGAAGCCACGTGCTCCATTCACCGGTACCACGTGTAAACTGTCTTGAAATTAAAAATGAAATTTAGCGGTGGTACTTAAAAAAAATTGTTTTGTTTATTTTTTTTAATAGAAGAAATTTTTTATGCAAATATGGCATCCAAAATAGTACGTTTTATTTTATATTAGTTTACCAGTAGGGATTTAGGTGATGTCGAGAAAAAGCTTTAAACGAAAACAAATTATATCTAATAGTGTTTGTAAGTTCAAAGTGTCTAATGCAACATTTAAGTGTCATTTGCGATAGATTGTTAAAAAAGACCTTGTTACACACATGAAGCAATAATCGTCGTAATATAACGCTCGTTTGCGAGAATATCGACATAATTCAAAATTTAGTCGAATTGAACTAAGTATGCCAAACGATCATACATCTTTGATATTTTATGGTAAACAAAGATGCAACGCCGATTTCGTGCTAACGTTCGTTATAAAGCGACAAGTTCATTATATATTTAGAACAAAATACTCTAGCGGAAATCACAACACATTGGCATTCTCTAAAATCAATAATTTTTAGTTATGTCGTTATTCTCGCAAACGCGACATCTTGCAATAATATAATTAATATTGCATAGTACAGTCGATATATCGAAAGCTGTAATAATACATTACGACATTAATTTAACTTGAATTAAAGTTAAATTAATGTCGAGACATCGATTACGCCGTACATTACTATTACGTGTGTTCTGACTCTAATCTCAGTTTGAGAAGTAATGTACTTTTACTTAATAAATTTACACATGTACATATAGCCAGTATTACAATATACTTATTCATTTATATTTCATAAACATTTTTTTTTAAATAAAAATGACCCAATATCATTCAATATTCTATTGCCATTCGAATGGGGCCTGGCCATAAGGCCGCTCTTTGTACGCCATATTGATGGCCTTTATTATATGTTAGCAAAACATAATTGTTTTATATAATTTAATAAGTTCAATTATTATTTGGTTACCTTTTGTTTTAATAAATTCTTTGATAGAAACAAAATCTTACGAGAATTCCTTAATGCTGCATTTAACACAACGTTCGGCAGTTATTTCTTTCTGGCTAAGCCCGTTTCGCTCTCACTCAACTAAACGTATTTTAGTTGCGAAAACAAAAACACTGTGGTAATCTCTGCAGAAGCTTTTTTGTTAACCTCAAATTAAGATAAATGCTGTTACACTGTCTACTCGTAGAAGTAAACTGATGTAGAACTTGTCAATCAGCAAATTACCGCTCTATGTTAATGACATAATAATAAATTATAGGTAGTATAGTATAGTACAGGTATATTATAAAAATAATTACAAAACATGTTGTACTATAATGTTATTGTGTACAATATTCCTAAAGGTAATCAATCTAATGTAAAGTCAGCGTAGGTTTGACAATAATAATACCGGGCAGCAGAGGTACGTTTTCCAGCGCCCTGAGTGTGGCCGCGAGTGGACGGGGCGGGTTTTCCTCTCCATCCACTACAGTGACCAGCCGCGAAGAGCCGAGGTCTGCGTGTGCCCGGACGTCACCAAATTGAGAGTTTTTACTTGAATGTGGTGCTGATGCTTTTGCGGGCAGGACAGTTCCGGATGTCTTAATAAAAGCTAAAGGCGTAGTATAGCACACCGTGTGGTTTTAGTCGGTACGATTCCGACACACTGCCCCACCGAATAAACCGGTGGGGGAACGGCCCGACGAGATTTCCACACGCACAAAAATAAATTTTATTGTGAGAGAGTCATGCTTCGGCACATATGGGCCGGCTCAATGGAGTGATAAAACGGCCTCACAGCAATGCTTGTGTTTTGCCGAATGAGTGAGGTTACCGGAGACCCAAACCCCCCTCTCTCCCTAGTCCCACCCTTCCCCTAGTCCCACCTTAAAGGCCGGCAACGCACTTGTGACTCTCGAGTTGCAGGTGTCCATGGGCGGTTATTTACCATCATTTAAGCCGTCTGCTCGGTTGTCCCATCACATAAAAAAAGGTTTCACCATATAATAATCAATAGCGAAGATGTGGAGCATGTATCGTATAATGAACGGTAGTAGTGGCGGATCGAATTAGCCTGTAGACTCGACGCCAGAAACTGATCTGCATGCTAATTGGCTGTACAGACGGAATCTAGATCAGTTGAGATTTTCTTTCACTCTATCTTTATCGTTCCGTTTCTGTTAGTGATACTGATAATAGAGAGATAATTAACTATAAAAAGTGTGTGTGTGCAATTCACACACGACAGAAGTGAAACTTCAGAAAAGTAGCCTAAGAGATAATGAAAAAAAAGTAAAATCAACACAAATAATTTACTATTGTTAATAAATTTAATTTTAGATACATTTATAAAAACGTTATTGGTCAAATTAACACAGATGTGTGAAATAATTAACATTAAGTAATTAACCAACGAATTTGAATACGCAAATGCACAAAAATGATTCACGTGAATGATATAATACACCAAGTTGACTATGACGCATTTTCTGAAGATCTATAATCTTTGTGAAACACTGTATACTTGTATTCTATCTCATTCTGTCACAGGCTAAATCCTATTTATGAATATGTTTCGTCTTTTTAGTGTGACTTTTTCGTTTCATCAAATTTTCAAATCACGATTCTAAAGAATTTTCACTTCAAAAAATGTATCACCGACTTCAATGCACCTACATTATCATAAATTGCAATAAGCTGTATTTTTATCCCTTATTTTTCTATTATTTAAGTGGGATCAACCTTGAGTAGAACATTTTCAATTCACTTGCATCATTCAATTAAATTAGTATCTACATTTTCGGTCACCAATCGGCTTGGGTGTGCATCTTACCCATACCATTCTAGATTAAGTTAAGTAGATAAACCATTATTGTGCTCAATATTCTCTTTCATTTATAACCATATATTCCTTGTACGCTAACCATAGCCCGTACACGGCGTACACACGTGAAAAAAAATCAGTCGAATGGAAAACCCTCCACCTTTTTGAAGTCGAGTAAAAATTACAAACTTTAGTTCGTAATTTATTAAATTAAGTAAAAAACTGTAAACCATCCCTATTTGAACTCACGTTAAAGTTAATTGCAGTGTAAGGCATCCTAAAATTAAGATAGAAACTACATTGCCTTTAAAACGCTTTTTGTTAGATTTTCAGAATATGTTTAAAACAAAATTGCGTCAAATTCAAAAGTCAATATTCGCCAAATTGATTCAGGCGCGATTTTAATTAACAAAGTCAGAGTTAAAATTTAATTTTCTGTCCCTCAAAGAATGAAAACGCGAGCCTTTAAGTTAATTCTCAATTTGGCCCACATTTTGGGCAGCTCAATGGGAGGATGGGTTCGCCATCTCCGGATCCGCATCCGCGGATGTCAGTCTTCTAATATCCGCCTCCGCATCCGCATCCGCGGATGTGAAAAAATATGCATCCGCAACATCCCTGCTGCTGAAAATTCATGGTCCAGTATTATATTATATGTAGCTTTTTGAAGCCGTTTTCAGATAATTTTTAAATTTATAACACATATTTTTTTAAATATTAAGTACCTCTCTGCACTTCTAAAAAACTTTAACTATTCTTTAAAAAAATTGCGCAAGGTTTGCTTTTTAAACACGGAGGAAAGTAAAAAGTGGATGCAAAGAATTCACGTATTCAATAATTTAACAAATAAACCACCATAATTTAAACAGTACTTTTAAGGCACGTTTTGATTTAAACAAATAATTTAATAGTAACGATATGCATTGAAAGTTCATATGATACGAACTTTGCCATAAACAAGCAAAGCACCCATTTAAATTTTCAGATTTTCAGCTACAACATCGGATAATATTATATTTGTACAATTACAAATACAAATATTATACCGCCGCATAGCCCGCTCTACGCGTCGCTCACTAAAATTCGTCCACGAAATATTGGCTATACTATAAACTAACATATCATATACGTACCCAAATTTTAAGATGGACACAAAGTGCACATTGTTCTTTGCTGCTTTTTGTATCCACCATTTTAATTTAACTTTTTTTTGTGTAATCTTCAGGTGTCGCCTATATCGGAATTTAAACGACTCTAAAAGGTTTCACACGGTGCTCACGGTAGGTACAATATATTTTTGTTCATCCGACGTTTCGATAGAATTGCATCGATTGTGGGAGCTCAGGGACCGACGCCTTCGTGATTTGCAAGTTTCGGTAACTAACCGCATTTCGGCTTTATTATTCTAGTTCATCGCTATTATATTATTACCAAAAGTATTGTCTCAAATTAATTAAATTTACTGTTAACTTTAAACTACCATTAACCAACATAAAAAAATATATGACAATTGTGCTCAAGATGGCTACATTTCCCCCGATCTGTTCATATGTCACTTATTTGTCAGTTTCTATCATGTGCTCTAACGCATTCCCGATATCTTCAATGGCCGCTGTAGATGGACGACCATTACAGAAATAGCCGGTGAGATTACTTCGGCCACGTTTAACCTCATTCTGCCTTTAGGTTTGAACGATTTCTTCTTTGCTTTGGATGACTTAGACCTAATACGACGCTCATATACCTATACAAGTGTCGTAATAAATTGTACAAAATAACTCCGCAAGGAAACACGCCCAATCTTGGTGAAAAAACCACTGTTCGTTTACTTTCTGTTATCACATATACCTAAAAAATAATCTCCTTAATTAAGAAGCTACTTAAACATCAAAATATTAAATCTAACATTCTAAATCCTTAAGCTTTATTCATTACTTTTTATTTAGTCCTTTACACTCTTAAATCAAATTACGAAAGTCGCTATAAAATGACATAAAATATCTATTGGTACTGTCTATTTCTCAATATCGCACAACACAAATACACGTTTACTTATAAACCAAACTATTTCACAGTTTATTCCGGATACAAAATCTTCTCTACCCTCACAACTCATACTCAAGTTACTTACCGAGGAACGATACTCATAATAATAGAGATTAATGTCAGTATGCTATTAAATATTGCTTGTGTTACGCATCCAAACAAGGCTTTCGGGACCTGATACTAAGTAAGTAAGTAATCTACAAACATTACGTTTTATTGAAATTTACTACACATGAAAAATAATAAAAATGGTCACAATTATTTATCTGATAAAATAAATGTTTTCATATAAATCAGTCTTATTATTGTGATCCAGAATAGTTAAACTCTTACCTAATCTATAGACAGCTTGGGCTAAAAATAACTTTCTATCTTGCTAGAAAGATTATAGTCACAAGTAGAAGTGCTACTTGCATTTACTTAGTATTCAAACGCCTTTATAAACATACAGACTGCAGATCAAAATGATAACATAATAAAACAAGACCACTTACCCGCTATCTATATTATCTTAGTGGTAGTACGACCTGAGGCAAAACTGTTCTACTCGATATCATTCTGTACAGTTACTTGACAGTACAGACGACACTAATGAGTAGAAATTTTAATGAATCTAGGAGAATCGGTTTCAATCGGTCTTCTTGGCAGTCATTAAGGAAAGCCTAAGTCCAGCAGTGGAATACCTATGGCAGAAATGATGGATTGATTGGCAGGAGAACGACAGTGTGCAAAGGACACGAGGTGCCTCACAATGCAAAAGAAAACAGGCAGTTTTGTTTACATAATCTTGTAAGGACTCAAGGAGTCAGTGCATAGACTTGCAGCATGGTTTGTTTTACTGCATTTATCACACAACGCTACACAGTCTCTTTAAGATAAACTTATTCATCATATAATTTAGATCTATTCGCTACATTACAATAATATACACTGAGCAGCAGGAAAGCAAATCAATTATTCCGTCCATACTTCCGAAACTAATTGACTTGGTATGGTACTCTTAGCACAAGTTCTTTTAATGAGAAACCTTGCATTCTTGCCCCTATTTCAACATTCATATTAGTTACATTTTATATCGTCAAAGCTATCGGCGCGTCTATCTACTTTAAAAAATCAGTGACGATGTCGTCAACAAATAATACTATTTTGGGTTGGCTATCTAGTAAATGGAGCAGATCATTAATACAGACGAGAAAGAGACAAGGCCTAATATTGATCCCTGTGTGGCATAGCTGTTGCGACCTTCGCCACAACATGTGGTTATAACATATCACTGCACATATTCACTAGAATAGTTTTTTTTTGGGTCAAATTACAAGTACAGACGGATCACGAAGACAGAACTAGAACACAAATATTCCTTTTTTTACTAATATTTGGGTAAATATTGTACCGGTCAGTCAATTAAAATATCTTAAATAAATGTTCATCATAATAATTATATAAGTACCTACATACCTACGTACCTACATACAATAAGTACCTACATATATTATTTGGTAATGTAGGTACTTATTAATAGGGAATATGCACTTAGTGCATTTTGATTGCTATAGAAATATCCTTTACATTTATTTTTGTAATTTATCGTGTTTTAATTGTGAAATTTAATATAAAACAGTTGTTAGTCTTAAATCTCCCTCGCAAATTTCTAAAATGACATATGTAGAATCGTTACATTTTTATCGATTAAAAAAATACATGCTTAGTCCCGCAAAATGCATTTCTTTAAAATCCGTCAACCATAGAAGCGCTTCACGCTTTAGAAAGCAATGTGGCCAATATCAGTCTGGGTGAACATGCTCAATAAAAATAATAAATATTATAGAATGTAATATAACACAACACGTTTTATATTCCTGACATAGAGCTGCGTTTTTCGCCTCCTACGTTTCCAATAAATGCCCTTGGGCTTTGGGGAAATAGAACCCTTGTCTGTATTGCTCATTAGGTGGATCCGTTAAGTTCGACGCGTTCTGGTAGGAAGGAGGTAGATATTTTAGCCAACCGGAGTGTTTCTGAAAATGCTTATCCATAAATAGAACTGCGATCCACAATCGATGCGTTAAGACCACCACACGCGATTACTTTTAATATCGACGTTGCGACATATTGCCTGTGCTAACAGTATTGTGTGTGCAAAGCCTTTATGAAACTATGACCTCACACTGACCAGCAGGTAGAAGGTAGCAGGCAGGCATTTCAATTAAATAGCGTAATTATTAACGTCAACAATATTTATCATTGTATTCCGTAATAAATTAGCTAGATAATATAAATAAACAAGTCAAATGAAAGGCGAGGTCCCCCATCTACTTACATTATATACATCTATATTAAATAAAAATGAAAGGCTATTCTTTGGTAAGCGCATTACTTAAGAATGCCTAGGATTTTTCTAAATTTAAAATTTGAAATGAAATAATTCCAGAAAAAATTTAAAATTTGTTAAAAACTGATAGTGCTGTTTTTTCTATGGACAGAAAACAGTTTGATTGAAAATCGACAGAATAACGTCTGTCGGGTCAGGTGGTTTGTAATCATTATTGATGTTACAAAGCGGCCAATGTGGTAAAAAATATATTATTTATTTCCGATTCTGTAGAGGCAAAGTGTGCCTAAGATATAGGCCTCACACCAACTACAGAATGTGGGTATACTTTTGGATACACAGTGCTCCAGACGTGACGCTATGGAACGATGTTATTAAATGTTTGGGTTTTATAGGGCTGGCAAGTATGTTAGTTATACCTGTGTATATTGCAAGCGAATCGCTTACAATCAGACTTGGCCGTATATTGTACACCCTCTAAAAATCTGCCGTAATCATAACACTGAACAAAGTTCTGAAATAAAAGCAAGCAATATTTTTATTTTATTATAGTGATTACAAAATGAATACATAATTATTACATTTTATGTAAAAGAATAAAGGTGTTATAAAATATAATAAAACTTAAAATGTGATCATTTCAAAACTGCTGTTTCTGTGTTACGACGAGCGATATATTTATTAAGCAGCTTCAATAATATATGTACATACAAAGTTATGTACATGGAGCATTGAAAGGTATTTTTTATTAGTTTTACTTTAAACTTTGGTATTGTCGCCGGATTTTTCGGTGCAATGGGTGATTATTAATTACATTCAAGATTCAATTTCAATCTATCGTTCTCTGTTTTCTTCTGGCATAAAAAATACTTATTTGGCATTTTCATTAGAATCATCTTAAAAAAAGACTGACCTATCAATAAAATAATGTGGTCTCTTGTTTCAAATTTTAATAACTTTTTATAGAAATAATTTAAAGGGCAGTTTGTACCAATGGCAAAGGATAACACATAGCCACATCACCGCCAAAACTAAAAAAATCAGTCTCGTAATGATTTCATTACTTAGCCTTCTTCTACTGGGTCCCTAAGAAGGCGTTATACATACGTATATAAGCTATGAAAATACAAGTAATAATACTACGATATGGCCGTACAAAGATCAACTCTATCAAAGAACTGAGAGATTTAATCGAATCGGAATGTCAATGAACAAATAACATAAAACAGAAGTAGCCCATCAATAACCTCGGCGAGGTTGTTGCATTAACTCACGAAAGCTAAATAAAACTCAAATAAAATACATAGTGACCTTTACTTGAAGGTGTGCCTTTCGAAACCAACGGTAGAGGCAACTTGAAGCATAAGTCTAGATTGAAGTCAGAGATACACTTGATTTAATATAACAAAATATCACAGCATCAGGTTTTGTACCAATAAACAAGCTAAACAAAGAACATGCCTTAATAAAGAATGACGTAAATTGTCACTTAAAAGTAATAATTTCAGTAAGTAATTAAAATGTGGGTAGATGGTAATTAATCCGAACTAATATAAATAAAAACTTTACTCTATTTGTCTGTTGGTTTTTCTTTTTCGGTTACACGACTAATCGTTTACTTTTGAAAGAGAAATTCTTTTGAATGAGAAGTTTTTTTGGAAAAGCATTTTTTTTTTCTTATGTGGGAGAGCCATGCTTCGGCACGTATGGGTCGGCTCGACTCAGAAAACCGGCCGCGAAGCAATGCTTGCATTGCGTTTCGCCGCGTGAGTGAGGTTACCGGAGGCCCTAACCCTTCCCTCTCCCTTTTTCCCGTCCTTCCCCTCTACCCCCCCTCCCACTCTTCTCCTACTCCCATCTTAAAGGGCGGCAACGCACTTGTGACTCTCGAGTTGCAGGTGCCCATGGGCGGCGGTAGTCATTTACCGTCAGGTGACCCGTCTGCTCGTTTGCCCCCTATGCCATAAAAAAAGGTGTTTCGATAAAAAGTATAATTAATTCTGAAATAATTACTTTTTCTTAATTATCTTCGAAGCACAACAGTACACTTATATTAAGTCGTCGAGTTGATTTCAGTGTGACCGCTTATACGTATAGTATTGCGACTTCAATATGCTGTATAAAATAAAAATATGTTTTCTTTAGAATGTGTAGTGATCAAGAAATTAATGACAGCTTTTATACGTATTTTATGATTGCTTAAATGTAAAACATAATAAACTGGCAACACAGCCTACTATTTGTAATTGAAACAGTCAATGACAGCAAAATAAACAATGTATGTTTATTGCATAGTGTGTTATTGCGTATTATACTGAATACATTTAATACATTTAATTATTATTAAGTTAAACTGTTTGGCTATTACGCTCCATTTAAGTCATTCAAACTTATTTTAATTACTTTTTTACATACAAGTTATGTTACTGTAGATGCCTGATATAGATATTTTTCTTGCACTTTATTACAATCTTATTGAAATAGTTTTTGTAGGAGTGAAATATTAGATTAAATCTTTGTCCTTGAGCTCCTTTACAAAAGGAGCAATGCCCTTTGGAAGGTTGAAATCTTGAACTCTGCAGATGGTTTAGACTTTTTGTTACTATAACCGATACTCATACGTAAGCTAGTTACATACAGGTAATGATAGTAAACTCAACGCTAAAATCGCTTGCACATTAGCGATAATTTTAATTATATCTACAAATCAGTTACAAGCTTTTGCCTCCATAAGTATTTTACGAGAGACCCACGTATCGCCAGATCAGTTAGGTCCCACGTAGCAGGTGATAAGCCTATTACCATAGTTCAGGCACAATTCTATACTCAGGGGGATTCAACTGAATCCATGGCGGAAAACCGCAGAAAAATCTAATCTCTATCAGGTAAGATTCAGAGAGTTTATACACACGGTAAAGCACGTCGTTAAGCAACTTCAGGAAACGAAAGCACCAGATTTCGTCTCGATCTGAACCCATACCATGTTTTGGTAGCAGTAAGAATGTCTGATCTGTTGTCGCCACATCAAAAACTCTTATTTATTTTATTAAAAATAGGGACAAACTATAATAGATGATAACACAGTTCACTATTTAATAAAAATAAGTTAATAGACATTATTTTGACTGGTTACCGGTAACGCAATGCTATTGGTCGATTGATAAATATTAATGAATAGTGAGGTTATAAAAGGGTAGGAGTAAGTTGAGAACTTCACTTGAGTGCGGATAGAGGTATGAACAACTTGACAGCTACTGTTAGTTGGTGATTTTCATAGTTTATATCAGTGGTTGTGAGACTGTTTCTTACAGATCCCTGTGGTATAGGGACTCTGCGAGTGGCTACACAGGTCTTACGAGGGTTTATAGGCATTGCTAACAGGTTACCATAACGTGGTGGGCCGTGTGATTGTTTTAGAAAATGGTCATTTAAAAAATTGATTAAATATACGATTGCGCTGCACCCTAAAATGTTTTATCTCGTAAATTTAACATATCCAGTAATACCTTACTTCCGTAAAGCCATAACCATAATTCATTTACTTAGAGTTTTATTAATAAAGTTCCAAAAAATATCAAAGGCCATCCAATTAGCAGATCACATACATATAAATCTGGCTCCCGTTTATAAACGTCATATTGGAACCCAACACCTCGCAACAGTCGCAACTGATTCTACACGATTTCGTATGATATTTAATATGGGATGTGAGGGATGAAAACGTATGATTAACTGTCACATGTATGGATTTATACACCACTTAAAAATGGCCGCTGTTTTATTTGTTATTTTGTTAATTCATCCTTTTTTGTTGGGATTCCGTACAGCCATTGAAAAAATGGAACCCTAATAGGATCTATTTCATGTACGTCCATTAGTTCTTTTACTGAAAAACGAAATTCAAATACTTAAATTGTCACTGAAAACGACAAATAAGAATAAGATATTCTCGCATTTGATTATCTTTTGTCAGAAATCTGCACGGTGGTGTGCAAATCAGCTCATCAAAATTTTATCCTGATCCGAAGACGTGTACTCCGCCCACGTCATGGAAAGGGGTTAATTAGAAAACCCTAGAAAAGACTCGTGTTAGGTACATTTTATGTAAAGGTTTATTACATTACATGTCGTGCAAAAAAAGTAGTCAGTTGTTTTTAAGAACCCCGAGTCAGTCTTAGCACATTATGACCTCTGAGAAGCAAGAAGAAGAAGACCAATGTATATTATGGGTATTTTAGAGCACAAAGTCAATGCGCTAGGTAGTGTATTAGCTAAAGAGTTACCTCTTATTTATTATATAACAGCGTCAGATTAGAACACTAATTGTCTAACTGCCATTACACAATTCAAAATTAACGCACCCGGTTTTTTTAAACGCTGATCAGAATATTGTTCCATCAACTAACAGAGTTGTCAAGTGAACATAGGTGTCAAATCAATTTGAGTTAAAGGAATAAATTCTGATCTGCATTATAATCAATTTCATTGAACATTTATTTAAATGGCATTTGACTTTGACATAATATTTTGCAGTAAAATTTGACGTCAAACGTCAAATTTTATTTAAGCTCTCTTAACTAATCCGATGATTAAATCAAAGTGCCTAAACATGATTTCAGCAACTTAATAAATACTTGACATAATGATTAGTAAATTGCGATGATCAGCCAGTCTTTCAAAAACCGGGCGTTAGTAGCACGGTAAGTTACTTAGCGTTCTGAAAATTGTATACTAAATATCCAGCTTTGTTTCTTTTATTTTGGAACAATTATGCAAGTGAATACTAAAGCAAACTTAATTGACTGTTCATAAACAAATGTAGTAAGTTAAAAATAGCCCGATGACGTGTAGGAAAATAATGCAACACTGCGCGCATCAGGTATTTTATTCAAAGATTTTTAATGTTTGTCCTTCGATAACCTAGTACCTAATGTAATAGTAGCTTTAAACATGACACGTTTCAAATGGCCATTCATGTCTGAATGAACACAGGACGTTTCGAATGGTTGTCATACAAGCAGTAATTCTACTGACGTTTGCTTTGTCTGCTACGAAATGTCACATTAGATGACGCATGTTACTGAAAGCAGAATGTGTAGATATTGCATGCTACATATGGAGAACTATAGTTAATTAAAGCACATTGACAATGTCTTTGAGTCAAGTCAAAGATTGATGTGCAGCTCAGATCCCCACATAATTCAAAAACTTTTGTGGTTTAAATTAGGTATACATATAGATAGATAGATAGATAGATTACACTTTATTTGTACACCAGGTTTTACAAAGAATATACATACTTTGATATTTATAATTATGTATATGTCCGGGAATTCAATGGTCACAGGCTGACTTAACTAAGTGACCACGGCTCTTGCAACCTGGTCGAAACGTCAAGCAATTCAAAGGTATGTAATACCTATTAGGTGGGTAGGTAATTCCCGTACATATACATAATTAGATCATGAAACGCGAAAGTTAAAAAATCTTTGATAGTTACATGTATGCGTCAACGCGATTACTCGCATTAACTTTGTTTAAAAACAATGATGTCGTCATGAACGTACAGAACTGTTAGGTAGTCAGTAGGTTACTTGGCTACAATGTAAGAATACATGCATGTAATATATACCTATTCTCACGCATGCTGTGAAAGTTCACTTACGAGTCGTTCAATAGTGTTCGTGACCCGGGCCGTGGCAATTCCATGCAATAAAAGCGCTTTTGCAGTATTTAAAGCATTTTAATAACCATAAAGGCCGCTTACACCACTTACTTGAAACGAGAGATGTTAAGGAATGTGCCATAAGAAAAAAAATATTAAGGCATGCGTAGAGCTTTGGTAGTGGACTTATGCTCGTTTATCCCAAAGGATAATCAACTTTATATGCCTACACATTAAGCGAAACAGTTTTCTTTTTGAGTAGACGCATATTACAGTACGTCTGCAAGAAGCCGTAAAAACATACTGTGTTTGAGACGCTTTACCTAAAGTGGGTGAGCAGTAATTAGAATAGAACTTAGTACATATTCCATCATCTACTTGGCAAACGTCGACTGGCTCGACTGGAGAAGGAGCTGGTAGAGCATCTTTCTTTAATTGATCTACCTTTCCTTAATTTAAATTAGAGTATATCATGCCCAAAGTAGTCATCAGGTCTACGAAGTCCTCTAAATATAGACTAATAATAAAGACTACATATGTAAAGTTATCTGATCTAGCATTTTGTTAATCCCGAGAATGCCAAAAATTAAAACAGATGCAATGGATACGGTTTTAAAAAACATCTTAAGACACTAATCGAACTCAACTGGTCTTTCGAGACAGCATTCGGTAAAATACTTGGTTTAATCAAACGCTACCAAATGTATTATACCACTACTTGTGGTTTGTGGTACCATATTCGTTGTCTTTAAGCAAGGAATAAAACGTTAAGCTGTGAAGCTCAACTGTTCAAATAACTAGAGAAGTGCTTTGTTCAGTGGTGCGATGGCGGGAAACTTGTACAGGAACAAGTGGAAAAGTTGAGTGACAATTCACACAGAACGACTTTTGAAACAACGCTTTCAATTCTGAGACGTTTCGGCGATCGTGTGTATGTGTGAAAGTTTCTCGAGATGTATGAGCCGTACGTCAAAAACAATATTCGTAGTTGGCTGTTATTATTGATCGTTGGTTTTGGGGGTATTGGTAAATATGTTACGTGATGTAAAGGATGGATTGCAATAACAATAACATACCATCACTCAAATTATTAATTTGATTAAAATGGTGTGTCAGAAATAAAATTCAGTAGAAACATTTTACCTACCGGAAATCTTTAACACTAATAATATGATAATCATCATCTCAGTCAAGAGACAATCACTGCTGGACAATCGCCTATCTCTTCCACACAGAGAAGTGTTATTTCGAGGCGTAACACAACGTCCTAATTATTAGAGTGAAATAAACCAAAAACGTAAACTTTGATCACTCACTCACTCAATGTCAATAATATTTTTAAACTTACTCAACGCTCAGGTTAAGATACAGAACATTTGAATTTATATTACTAAATATATTCCTGTATGGAGTAAGGACCGGTATTCCACGATGAGACCTCTTGCTGTTCGGTTTGCGGCCAAGGTCTGAAAGGTTCCCAAGGATTTCCATCTTAGGCTACACTATGCTTCCCAGCTGTGGGAACGGCGTATGGTTTTATTGGATTCAATTCCGAGATACAGCTTTACGTAAGCAACCATGACGTTTGCTAATTTAAGGAAACAAAAAGAAAAATAGGTAATTAGACTGATTCATGGTAATTGTAATCAACGCGCCGGCACCTAACCATATTCGTATGATGTAAAATAAATAAGAACTTGATGATCTTAACAGACGGCCGTGTTTATCTTAGCAGAACATATCTTATTACTTTAAACTAGCAATTCTTGTGTGTATGCATTTATTTATGTATGTATTTATATTTCGTGTATCTCGGAAACGGCTCTAACGATTTTTATGATTTTTTTTATACATATACAGTTTTTTTGCATTTTAAGTTCAACTACATAGTTGTATTTCCTGTAAAAACTCAATTTTACTCAAAAAATAATTTATAAAAAGAAAATGTCGATTTTATAAAAAGCTACCGAGCGAAGCTCGGTCTCCCAGGTACTTTATATAATACATAACATATTCTTCTCTCTCTAGTAAGTATTTAACAAAGGCGCCTTCTAATGATACATCGCCATACGCTGCCAAAGATTCATTAATCACTGCCA
Source organism: Euplagia quadripunctaria (assembly GCA_963859945.1). Lineage (NCBI taxonomy): Eukaryota > Metazoa > Arthropoda > Insecta > Lepidoptera > Erebidae > Euplagia > Euplagia quadripunctaria. Next base: position 20,902,952 of record OY982568.1, on the reverse strand, counting down.
TACTAGTACATTCACGATAGGCTCATACAGCAGACTGCGAGACGCTTTGAATTCTAATGAAACCATGTCTAAAATACGTATTATATTTCCAAGTTTAGTAAAGCCCCGTTCTAACTGCGCAAGCATTACATTTACATTACCTTAGAGATTGACTTTTTGCTTACCTCCGTAATAAAAATGGAAGTTATATTGACGTTAGAAAAGGGCATGGACTTAAAGTATCTTCGACGCTAGCTTGGCGTCCGGGCGCTTCCCTGATTGCTGGAAGAGCGGGAAGCTGGTCCTTTTAAGGAAGCCGAGACGGCCTACCGACTCGGTCGCGGCCTACAGGCCCATCGTGTTGCTGGACGAGGCGGGTTAATTGTTTGAGAGAGTCCTCTCTGCCCGCATCGTCCGGCACCTTGGCGAGGTCGGCCCCGATCTGTCGGACGCCCAATTCGGTTTTCGAGCGGGGCGTTCGACGGTCGGTGCTGTGTTGCGCCTGAGGGCCGTGACCGAAGAGGTAGTGAGCTGTGGCGGCGTGCTGTTGGCGGTGTCGTTGGACATCGCCAACGCGTTCAATAGTCTGCCATTCAGCTGCATCAGGGAAGCACTCCACTAACAAGGAGTGCCAGGGTACCTGAGGCGGCTAGTGGCAGACTATTTAGAGGAGCGTAACGTCATGTACGAGGACCGAGATGGAGTTTTGAGTCGTCGGCCCATGTCGTGCGGTGTTCCGCAGGGGTCTGTCCTTGGACCACTCCTGTGGAACATGGGGTACGACTGGGCCCTTCGGGGCGACTTCCCCCCCGGGCTGGGCGTAATCTGTTACGCCGACGACACTCTTGTCACAGCCCGGGGGGTGAACTTTCAAGAGGCGGCGCGTTTGGCCACCAGAGGACTCTCCATGGTGGTCGGGCGCATCGAGGCGCTGGGCTTGCGGGTGGCCCTGGATAAGACGGAGGCCCTTTTATTCCATGGGCCCCGTCGTGGTCCACCACCTGGTGCCTCTATCGTGGTCAACTCGGTCCTCGTACCGGTTCAGGCCCACATAAGGTATCTGGGCCTGATCCTCGACGGTAGGTGGCTCTTCGACGAGCACTTCCGACAGCTTGCTCCGAAGCTGGTCGGCGCTGCGTCCGCCCTTGGGCGACTCTTGCCCAATTTGGGCGGACCCAGTGTCGCTACAACACGGCTGTACACGGGGGTTGTCCGGTCAATGGCACTGTACGGTGCACCGGTGTGGGCGGGAGCTCTGACCGCCCAGAATAGGGCACGCCTCTGGCGCCCTCAGAGGGTTATGGCGGTTAGAGCCATACGCGGATACCGCACCGTGTCGACGGAGGCGGCGTGCGCGTTGGCCGGGACACCCCCGTGGGATTTGGAGGCGGAAGTGCTCGCCGAAGTATATCGGCGAACGGCTGAGTTCCGGGCGGGAAGCAGCAGTCGGCCCCCGCCCGAAGAGGTACGCGAATGGCGTGAGGCCGCTCGCCGAGCCACCATGGCTCGTTGGTCGTCCCGGCTGGAGGCTCCACGTGCTGGCTTTGCCACCGTGGAGGCGCTCCAGCCAGTCATCGTCGAGTGGGCAGGGCGGCAGCACGGGACCCTTTCCTTCCGTCTGACGCAGGTTCTTTCCGGGCACGGCTGCTTCGGGAAGTACCTGCACTCGGTCGCTAGGAGGGAACTGAGTCCCGCCTGTCACCACTGCGACTGTAGTGAGGACTCGGCCCAGCACACGCTGGCGGTTTGCTACGCCTGGGCGACGCAGCGTCGGGCCCTCACTGCAATCATCGGAGGGGATCTCTCGCTACCGGCCGTCATACGCTCCATGGCTGGTAGCGACAGGAATTTTACCGCGGTCGCGACCTTCTGTGAGGACGTCATCTCACAGAAGGAGGCGGCGGAAAGGGTCCGGGAGGACGATCTCCACTCGGACCTAATTCGCCGTCGGTGAACCGGGCGGCGGAGGCGCACATACATGCCGCCCTGAGTGTGGCCGCGGGTGGACGGGACGGGTTTTCCCCTCCACCCGCTATAGTGGCCCCCCGCGAGGAGGCGGCGTCTGCGTGTGCCTGGACGTCGCCTAATTGAGAAGTTCTAAGTTTTTACCCGGAGGTGGTGCCCGCGCTTTGCGGGCAGGCGCTAGGGGGGGTCCGGATGTCTTAATAAAAGCTGTTCCCGGATCCCTCCTACTTAAGGCGCAGTACGGCACACCGTGTGGTTTTAGTCGGTTCGATTCCGACACACCGCCCCACTGAAAACCCCGGTGGGGTGACGGCCCGAGGGGGTTTCCACACGCACAAAAAAAAAAAAAAATGGACTTCAAGTATCAACGCCATAGAAGAAGCTCTTCAACAATTCAACCAAACCCTGTACTATTATGTATTCTGTGACCCAACTGACATGACATCAAATCAAGATCATTTATTTCAATTAAACCCATTATAGGTATTTTTGAATTGTCAGGAGTAGTAGTCAGTCAGACTAAGTCAGTCGTGAAGCTAGTTGCCTGTTCCAATAAGTAGATCCTGTGGAGAAGAACAGGCAAGAAACTCCAAGGACACTCTTTTTCAACATCTTTTTTACAACTCTTTGGTTACATCGCTTATATGCACAAATTAAATGTGAGGATAATGTAACGTATTGTTCTAAACTATGGACAGTCGCGCAAACTACTACTATATGTAAGTAATAGCAGTTCGGAGATGACCAGCCCCAACCAACGGCACTCGTTCACGAGCATGACGCAAGCGCCAGCCATCGTCCACTCCATCCATATCAAAGGGAGCCGAACGAACCGACACATACGTCATCATGTTAGAGGCTCGCTCAGACTGCCCGGCAGCAGCTAGTTCTGACCATTTTTTTGGGTCATTCTCACTAGTTCCACCGGGAATTAGTTCCATGGAACTAGTGAGATTTTTATTTTCTCAGTAGTTCCATGGACTTTGATAATGGAACAAGTGAAACAAGACTTAATCGGACTCGTCTCACTAGTTCCACGGTGGTTGTTCCACGGAACTAGTGAGATTTTAATTTTCTCAGTAGTTCCATGGTTCTTCTCAGTGGAACAAGTGAAACTAAAGTTGATCAAAATCGTTCTCATTAGTTCCACTTTGTAAAAAAATATCAAACATATATAAATGAATAAAACGCACAAAAAATATAAAAATCAAGTGATTTAATGTAAAACTAACATCTTTTTTATTTTTAAAAACTGTTCATGTTTTCAAACACATCAATATGTATTTGAAATCATGGCGTTGCCGTAAATTTATTCATTTTCTTTACTAACTTTTCTTCTCTTTTTGGGAGGTTGATTTCCATAAAAGGCAGTTAAATTGCTATTATTGAAAAAAAAAATTTATGCTATTAATAAGTTGCTTCCATTCTTAGGTACATTTTTATTAATATCATGGTGCCATCCTTCCACAGCGTTTGTGGTACGGTGTCGTTCACTAAACACGCACCACAGTTTCATATAATCAGGTTTCATCCAAAAGTTTTCAAAATAATTAATACATTTTTTCATTGCTTCATTATTATGTAACGATTGTCTTTTTATATAATACCAGTCATCGTTAATTTTATCTACAGGCAAGTGAGCTAGATTACAACATAAAGACATAGTGTCTTTGACCTCTTGGTACGCTTATTTTTGTTAATATTTAAAGCTTTTGCCTTTCGCCATAAACTATTAGTGAAATGGAAGTGACATCCATTAATTATAATTTTTTCGTCAAATTGACGTAATGCCGCAATGGCAGCTTCTTCAAAGTCCACGATCACTTTTCTCGTTTCCCATTCAGGAATTCGTGTCCTGATTAAATGAAATAAAATAGAGTAAGCTTTTGTACTTTTATGGGACAGTAATGCATAAACTAATGGCAGAATATTTGTATTACTGCTTCTGCTCCCTACGTTGCCATGGATGGAATATACCTGAGCGAACGGAAAAGGACAACATTTGAATGTTCTATCCATGAAAAAATGTTTTGTAGTTGTCATTAATGAATTAGCTTCCATAGAGCAAAAAATCAATATTTTAAGCTCACCATCGAAATAATCAGCTAACATAAAATTTCAAAATGGTGCGGGCACTTCAACTTGATATTATAACATAGGTATGCTATCGTAATTTTTCCAGAAAATTTGCCTGTTTGAGATTAATGAAAATAGAAAATAAAAATTTGGGTTATCTGTTAACCCGACAAAGTGTCAGGCCATTGTAATTGGTAGTCACCGATCGATAAGTAGAGTCGACTTTGAGGCGCTCCCTGCTGTGATTTTTAACGGTACAACTATACCCATTTGTCGCTCGGTGAAAAACCTGGGCTTACATCTCGACTCTGTGCTAAACTGGCGCGACCAAGTTACCAACGTATGTCAAAGGGTCACCGGAACCCTCAGAGCCATATATCGCCTAAAAATTTTCTACCTGCGAAAACTAAGACCACCCTCGTGCAAACTCTAATCTTTCCCTTAATTATGTGCTGTTATGACCTGAATGCAGATCTTCTCGATAAATTAGACCGTCTTCTTAATAACTGCATTCGATTCATTTTTAATCTTCGTAAATATGACCATATTTCCACCTTTCGTTCCCAGCTTAGATGGTTGCCAATTCGTCAACGCCGAAAATGCGCGCACTCACTACCCTATTCACTATCCTCAATTCCCCATCTCCCCCTACTTATTTAACATCACACTTCGAACTATTGTGTAATAACCATGACAGAAACCTTCGGTCGTCAACTAACCTACTTCTACTTTTTCCCTCTCACACCACTGGGTTTATTGGTTCTTCTTTCTCGGTTCAGTCTATTCTACTATGGAATGCGCTTCCTCTCGAGGTCAGGATGGCTACTAATCGTTATTTTTTTTAAAGTGAAAGTAAAGGAGCTCTTACTCAAAGAGTTAGCAGATTCAAACCTTCAATAGTTATTTAATAGTCACTGAATATTGTTAAAATATATATACTTATTCGTGGATATATATACTCAGGTATGTGATAATAGATTTATGGTGATCATGTCTACATTTATGCATGTATGTAAGTATATGATATGTATTTATATAGTATATATATGTATATATATGTATTAGGCTACAGAAAAATGTTAATTTGTACTCCATTTACTGTACAAATATTTCAAATAATCTTTAATATCACCTACTTCTTCTTTTCTCTGCATCACCCAATGGTTGACTGGTAGAGAATATGCCTTGGGCATTAAGTCCGCCAATGTACTAAATGTGCATAAAGTTATAATAAAATAATAAATAAATAAAATAAATTAATGGAGATGAATAAAATTACGGCAACGCCATGATTTCAAATACATATTGATGTGTTTGAAAACATAACCAGTTTTTAAAAATAAAAAAGATGTTAGTTTTACATTAAATCACTTGATTTTTATATTTTTTGTGCGTTTTATTCATTTATATATATTTGATATTTTTTTACAAAGTGAAACTAATGAGAACGATTTTGATCAACTTTAGTTTCACTTGTTCCACTGAGAAGAACCATGGAACTACTGAGAAAATAAAATCTCACTAGTTCCATGGAACAACTACCGTGGAACTAGTGAGACGAAGCCGATTAAGTTTTGTTTCACTTGTTCCATTATCAAAGTCCATGGAACTACTGAGAAAAAAAAATCTCACTAGTTCCATGGAACAACCACCGTGGAACTAGTGAGACGAATCCGATTAAGTTTTGTTTCACTTGTTCCATTATCAAAGTCCATGGAACTACTGAGAAAACAAAAATCTCACTAGTTCCATGGAACTAATTCCCGGTGGAACTGGTGAGAATGATCCGGTTTTTTTATTGGCCAGTATAACTTAAGCTGTCATTGTATAGATTTACTTATCATGACAGGTAATCACATATACTGGACGCGTGTAATTTCATTACGCCGTTTTCACGTAATTTTTAAAGTTGTAAGACATATTGTTTAAAAACTTTAGCTTTCTGCACTTCTTCTAATTATATAAACTGTAAATATTCCAAAATTCACAAAATTCGAAATTTTCTTAAAAAGGGTTTCAAAGAATTCTCTTCACGTATTAATATAATGATACTAGCTGCGCCCCACGGTTTAACCCGCGTAATTCCCGGTGCCGTGAGAATATCGGGATGAAAAGTAGCCTATGTGTTAATCCAGGTATCCAGCTATCTACATACCCAATTTCATGCAATCGGTTCAGTTGTTTTTGCGTGAAGTAACAAACATCCTCACAAACTTTCACGTTTATAATATTAGTAGGATTTATGTATGCCTTAAATAGAATTGATCCTTTCAGCAATCTTTTGTTCACAGTAACATAACAAAAAATATCCTTATAGACCTAGGCACCGACACAGACCCTATGAGCCTAGCTAGTACAGATTGGCCAACTTTTTTGCTCCCTTTGTCAGCTTCTTAAAGCGTTTATATTTCTTGGAAGTAAACTGAGTGATGAGTCACAATAATTTATCTTACAGGTTTTTATTTTCCATTTAAATGCAATGCTTGTTCTAGAACTCGTAGTCGCCAGGATGAGACTGCATTAGCAAAAAAATCGTAATCGATTTTTATCTTCTGTTTAGTGAAAATATATTCTTGAATTCCCAGTAGTTTACAACAAACAATTTTTACATTGGGAAAGCATCTCGAAGTCTCCAAGCAACTAAGATGTTACATTACACCGATGCATCTTGAATGATATACGAGATAGTCTGGTACTACTCGTGCATAATATTAAGTATTTTCTTGGCAATATCACTCTTCCAGTTCAAGAATAGAAAGAGATAAAAAGGAAATGCGATATGTAATACCTACATTTATATCCTCTTATGTGATTTGAAAGGTTAAAAGGAATTATCATACGGGTTAGAGTTGCTTATCTGCTTATAGTATACGTTTAGTTTGTGAAGAAAAGGTTGGTATGATGTGGAATAACTGTTGAATCATACTAGATTTTAAAGTCGAGAACAGTTTTGCATCTCATTCCTTGTCTGTCTGTCGCACAAAGCCAGAAGACAGATTATATTTATAAGTGTAAATGATGTAACACATATTATGTTATTAACTAACCGTTTCCAGTTAGAGATTAGCAAGTATTGCTTTTTAAATATTGACATGTAATATTTTTCTTGCGATTACGTTTACCTACAAAGGACAATGACCGTGTATGTATGGAATTCCGTCTTAAGTTATTGCACAATAAATCTTTATTTATTATAGACTACGCTTTATATATTATCAAATAAAAGTGTTCATTTTCCCACAAATAGCCCAGTTTTAAGTAATTAGACAAAAACGGAGATACCTATCCTACAAACAAGGACCTACAAATCATGTTTAACCTATTCGCAACTTATGAAATAACCACAGATCACTCATGTACAAAAAAAAAACAATGCTGGTTAAAAACAAAACAAGTCACCAGCTGTTCAAACGGAGTTCCGTATGTAGTATTACTATTTAAGTGGAGAGATTATCACAGTGACTATTGTCAATCGACATATAAACAGTAATGGCCGCCGACTCGTCTGTCATCTGGCTTAACAGTTGCGTGAGACGGAAGACAAAAATAATAATTAGGTATTATAACAGAACCATAAATACATTGTAAAACGTAATAATATTACTAATTGTTTAGCTATTTTATGATATTATGAGTTTGATATCATTTTTGTGATGCTTTTGTTTAAAGGCTCATACTTACGTAGCTCGTACAAATAAAGAGAACGAAACGTCAATAGCATAACTGTATACGGAAATAATGCGTAGCAATTGTTAATTTACTGTTTTTATTTAAATCGTAATCCCGGATAGAAAAATAAAATTCTAGAAGTGAAAGGTTGTAAAAATTAGAAAATATTTTTTATATTATTTTGATTTTGCAACATGAAACTTTGCTAGACCACTTTTGGTCAAGATCCTTTCATTTTTAATCGTTTTTTTTTGCATTTTAATGCTTTAAGGTTAGTTCTTCTTAATTGACTTTTTCCTGGACGCAGTTTATTTGAATTTCATTTTGGTATAGATAATAAATTCATTAATTATATAGAGATATCATGATATATCTATTTAACATTAATTACTAAAATAAATCATAAAAAGAGCAAAAACAATATTTATTGCTAGTTACCGAATACATCAAAAACCACAATCGCTGTTGTATAATACCAATATTTGTATTGTTGTATATACAAATTGACAAAATGGGCCTGCTAACTAAAATACAAGGTTGTCACCTTTAACATTACTCTAAATCTACATTTATAAATAACAAACACAATGACAAACAATGTGCGATGTCATTGTCGATATAATAAATGACCATCGCTTATTATATCGATAATGACATCACACATCGAGAATATTATACGTTTTATCGTCAAGTATATCCATATACTGAGGAAGTCTACTTGTAAGCGATTTATATAGATACGACTACATGATAATTTAAAACCAATGAATATCAAACAATGGAAAATTGGGTTCTTCGAAACGGTATTTTACACTAGGCATGGTGTAGTTTACATTTGCATAGCAAACGGGTCGTTCCTCATCTTATCCCAAAACAAATTCTGCCCACTGGGATGAGTTAACAAATTTCAAAATATTTTTTTTTATTCGTCATCTCGTCCCATTATGGAAATTCTTTAAAAAATAGTTGATTTAGTTATAGCTATATTCTAAAAAACAACCAAACTCACTGTCACATTTTAGTTAAGATAACTACAGGGGGTATGTCAATATATGAGATATAACAAAAACATTATATTAACATTATTTAAACGTAGCTCATAAAGTCATAGGTTTGGGTAACACTAAATTGATTTAGCAAATATGTTCTCATTAATTCATGAATATAGCCTACCCACCCATCTACAGATAAAAACCGTCACAACACTCAAATGAATTGCTTGAAACGATCGAGATTCCTCCAACATAGCTTGTGAAAATTCAACTTTGCGTATCAGTTTTAAGGTGTATATTCTTGAAAATAAAAGTATCATTTGAAAATGTATATATCGTCAATTGTTTATGGAGAGGACACGAATCAATTAATTAAATTTGTCAGATGATACGTAACATTGAGTGGTTGACTTGAGAGTATTCGCGGAGCAACAAAACATTTTTCTACTTCAAACAATATAATACGTAGCTCTTTTTCTTCGTTTATCATTTGTTCTTTTATGAACTGCGCATTATTTTATTTTTCAAGTTTCTCTTATTTGAATATTAAACGAATCGGAACGTTTTAGTGATTGCATTAGCTAGAACAATAAATGAATATGAATAAATAAATTATAATAATTATTATTTACAGCTACCACTGTTTAATTCCAAACCTCCTTATGAACACACCGTTTTCCCTGAGAACTATCTCTCCCTGCTAAGTGAGTTTCTACAGTACTAAGTTGTTTACATACATTCATATTCTTACTACTTATTTCCGTCCGGGGTAGGCTGAGACGATGGAGTGTCATTTACCACAATCCTGACATACCATACAGCTTGCGCTTCTTCCACATTTATCAGACCTTCCATACACGCTCGCCTTTTAATTTCGCCCTTCAGTATACTGCCGATCTGGATAGTAGGTATACTTCATTCTGAGCCTACCCTCACCGATTCGCCAACTTACAGGAGCCGTAGTTTATTGATAAACGATAAATTATTATATAAACGAAACACGAGATAACGCTTAAATTCGGGACAGACTCTTAAGGTCTATTGTTGTTTAAATAATTTATATAATACATTATTTTCTTTTTTAAACAGGGTATATCTGAAAATGGAACTCCTACTTAAATCACTGAAAGGGCATGACTGGCATGAGGTTCCAAAAAGAATTTTGAAAAAAACTATCCGTTTACAAGTTATGACATGATTTTACAGGTATTTTTACCTTGGTTTCTCACAAAAGCAGGTGGAACGTATACAGTTAAAATGTTTAATCATATAAGTACATTTTTGAAGTGAAAACTTCTTTAGCGACGTTGAGCACTTTTTGAGATGGTTAAAAAATGTTAAACTTTCGTCAGAATTCAGGGTCACGTGGACCCTGATCGAAAATGTATGGAAAATGTGTCCGAGTGTAATATATTTAAAAAAAATATATTTTTATGACGAGATCGAAATTCTTAAGACGGAGGTGAGTTTCTTATATTTACATGTACAGCGTCAGAGAGACATGGAGAGGGAGGGAGGGAGGGAGGGAGTGAGAGAGAGAGGGAGGGAGTGAGAGAGATGGAGGTAGGGAGGGAATCTAGGAAAGGAGAGTGGGATAGTGGGAGAGGGAGGGAGGGAGAGTGGGCAGATTGGGCAGAGTGGGCAAAGTGAGCAGAGTGGGCAGAGTGGGCAGCGTAGGCAGAGTGGGCAGAGTAGGCGAGTGAGCGAGTGAGCGATTGAGCGAGGGAGCGAGGGAGCGAGGGAGCGAGGGAGCGAGTGAGCGAGTGAGTGACTAGGAGACTAATGTGACGTTTTAGTTCGTCCTATCGTTTAAGTTTGTACTTCTGTCGGCAGTCCCATGACTGCCTCTTTTTTCTTTTTATTTTGGAACTATTCACTTCCATTAAACTAACTTAAAAAGTTTTCGAAGTTAGTTTTTATGGATTTTCTTAGTAACGAAATGAAAAATTTCAAAATATAAATAATATATACGAATTAAAATCTTTTACTTTACTCATTCCACATGCTTTTATGAGAAACGTATATACCTGGCAAAGCAAAGGGACATAACTTGCAGACGGAGTTTTTTTTTTCAAAAATTATTTTTGTAACAGCATGCTAGAATTTGACTAAAGTTTGACTTTCAGTGATTTAAGTAAGGGTTTCATTGTCAGATACACCCTGTATAACACTCGGGGCACGGAATTTGTTTTAGTACGGGACTCATTAAAATCTTGGATGGATTCGTTGACCAAGTTTAAGTTTGCGAACGTCACTCTCTCAATGTTTCTGTTTAGACTACAGGTACCTAATTATTATTTTGTAAGTCCAACTTTCACATCACTCTCTCGTTGAACCTATAATCAGCACTTTCTAGCCATCACACACAACTTATATTAGGATTAGGTTCGTACGATAATCTTCCATCCATTACTCCACAACCGTTAAGTGTAGGTAATAAGCCTTATATCTTGTATATTATGATGTGCTGTTTAATATTCCATTATAGCTATAAACTGACAACCACATACTATCTTAGAATGACTTACATTTTACGACCAAAAGGGTTTATGGTCGTGAAGAATGTAGTTACATTTAACACGATTATTACATTAAATTTTTATGGATACATTTTTGTTACAAGTTATTGTACTAAAGTTATTTTGTTCAAGAATCTATGGCGCTACACATGAAATGTATCTAGAAAGTTATTAGTGACTCAAACCAGCAACAAGATGTTTTAATCGCTGCCTAATTAGAGAGTAATATGATGAATATTCTTTATTATAAAAAAATAATATGTACATTAGTTATAATTAACAAATACTAGATCGCGTGGTGGTCGAATTTCAACCATGGTTTTTTCATTGGGCAGTATAACTTGAGCTGTCATTGTATAGACTTACTTACCATGACAGGTAATCGTATATACTGGACGTGTGTAATTTCATTAGGTCGTTTTCACGTAATTTTTAAAGTTATAAGATATTTTGTTAAAAATTTTTGGCTTTCTACACTTCTTATAAATAAACTGTAAATATTCCAAAATTCACGTCACTACAAAAAATAAAAATAAATTTTCTTAAAAAGAGATATTAGTGTTTCCATATAAACAAAAAATATGGTTAAAATTTAATTTACCTTGTAACAGCATTATTTAGGTTAATTAAAATCGGTTGTTATAAATGAAGTCAGTTTTCCCTTTTTGACAATTGAGTAAAGTTCGAACTAAAAAAAGAAATTGAAATACAGAACCTTGAAACTATGTGACGAATCATCTGACGGAACGGAAATTACCTGTAAAAAAAGAAAACATTGTTATGCATATAATTATTTTACCAAAAAAATCGCGCTCTAAGACCTAATTATAAAATAGGGACTAAAATGCACTTGATAGACAAAGAACACTCATATCAACTCACAAATCCACACCACAACCATCACTAAAACTGTTGTTCCATACGGGATCGAACCTACAACACTCAACAGTTGGTGAGGTAACATTTCAAACTATCACAGGTAAAATATAGATTCAATTAATATCCACTATTAACCAAGAAACTCGTCACTGAATGATAATCCAGGTATTGCTAGGTACTCAAACTCAAGCAACGATCTCTGCTACCGTCTAGATTTTTGAAGTGATAACTTCTTTAGGCACTTTGGGCACTTCTGAAAGTGAAAACACACGCACTATGCGAGTATATACAGACTAGCGTTTACCGAGCGGTTTCACTCGCGTGTACATATTTATATATTTTGCGCGGTACCCTAATTCTTTTTCCAAAATAAAAGTAGCCTAAGTTACACCTTATAACACCAGCTATCTGCCAGTGAAAGTCCGGTGGAAATCGGTCCACCCGTTCCGGATATTAGTCGGAACAAACAGACAGACAAAAATTAAAAAAAAAACTGATTTTTAGGCATAGGTATCGTGCAAATAACTGTAGGAGCTTAAAATCTAACTATTATTTTGACATGACAAACAGATACTTCAAGTTTATTTGTTTGTATTGATGTGTGTGTGTTTTCACTTCTGACGTACAGTCCTCCTACGACTGACAGTTTTGTATTTTGTTTACTCTTATAGTCGGGTTACAATAGACATTCAAGGTTACAAAAGTGATACGAATGTTGGGAACACCGTTCTAAATGAAATGCGAAAAGTCCCCATCGATCCCACATTTGCAAAAAAAGTTATGTTACAGTTTACATGTTTGCAGTTTTCAGCCAAACAGTAAGTTTAATCATAAAATTTATTAGGTAAAAAAATTTAGATCACGCAATTATCTATAAAATGGGCTGACACTTTTTTATTCAAATAGTTGAAATAGTCGTGTTCTCTATGATGTGTAAAGTACACGTTTCCACGCGAGGTAGTGTACTAGGCGCGTTTAAAAAAAAATCATTAAATTTTATAATATTGCATTAAATAAAATATTGTACTATTGGAAATGATGAAAATAGTATGAATTATGAGTAATTGGGGAACATTATTAGTCTGATTGATAATAATTATCTAATGGAACTTTCAAGTGTATGTAATGTCTTCTACTCTTTTTCTTCTTCCTGCTGGAAACAACTTAATTGTAGAGATTGGACGATCCCTTCAAAATACATCTAGTGTTTTTGGGTATTCCCAACATTTGTACCAATTTTGAGTTCTAGCCGAATTATTGTAAACTTACCACTGCTTTTTTAGCTAACTTGTTTATTAACCGGATTATTAATAAACACCTAAACCAAAAAAATATAAAGTAGACCCCACTTCTAACACACTAGAGTTAACAAAAATACAAGTAATGAAGTCTAAAAAACAGTTCCCACTTTAAAAACCTTAATTTAATAAAACGTTCACGTGTCACCACAAACGTGCAACAAATTCCATTAGAAGTTATAGTGAGCAACATTCTGAATAATGAAATATTCATGTCACAAAAAGCTTTATTTGATTAAAGTCGCCGCCAGCGCCCGCGCCGCCCATGATGAAAAATTTAATTCACAACCAGCGATAACGAATATGATTAAATTCTTTTACTACCAGCCATTGCTTTGATACTTGTTTAAATGACTTCTGTAAATTTCTTTGAAATTCGGATCAAAGTTTTCGTTTCTAACTCATCACAAGACAACGGGCACTTTACTTCTTTTTTCTACTTCCTCCGTTGATATTACAGCACGTGAATAATGCTGTGGGTTTTACATACGTATGTTAAGTGTAGGTATAACTTCTGTTTGTTTATTTTCTAAATAATATATATTTGGAAAGAGTCCAGGTCGTCTCGCCAGTTTGTCGTTGTCCCTAGTGATGGTCGCACTACACAAGTAATGTCGTCAAGAACTCCATCTAATGCAAATGCTTGTATTAAGGGTGCGTTCTTTTCGGTGATGGTAGCTCGTAAATTGCAAGTTCTATGCGGTCAGGGACAAGTTATGACTTTATGACGTAGCAATATTTTCAGTATGCTCGATAATTTTAATTTTAAAACTCCTTACAGCCTCAATATAAGTAAACTAAATTAAGTTTGTATCTGTAATTAGTTACTTAGTAGAGGCGGATTCCGTTAGCAGTAAGTTTGCGTTAAATAATTTGTTCCCTCTGATCCCAAAGGGGTTGAAAGCTGTGTGTCTTCAGTCTGTGACGCAAACTTAGACAAATTCTTAAATTGCTAGGATTCAGTAATCAACATTTTTTTAAGATACACCAAATTAGCTTGAACACGTACAAAAAGTTAATAAAGTCGGTCGATTTCGGTAATACTTGAAACAACACATTCTGTCTACACACAGAACATTAAGCGACACCTTACTCGACTGATACAGAATTCATTGGTCTATAAATCTAGCCTTAATTTACTCGTAATAAGCTGAGTTTTCAATGTGAAGCTTCTTTATTATGTGTTTTTTTTCATTATAAATCTATTGCTTAATCTAGACTATAAATAAAAGAACAACTTTGATATTTTTGTTAAATATTCTTGTTGAGTCAGATGCTATTTTTGGTGGCAAAAATGGCACCAACTAAACTTTACTTAATGCAGTTGTAAGCACAGTTGAGCTATCAGGCGTTAGCGGTGTGACGTTTCAGTTAGTGTTGTAAAAGCAACGCTCAAGTCACTGCTTGAGTCGGTTCTAAAACGCTCGAGCAGTGGCTTGAGCGTTTTAGTAAAAAAGCTTATTCAGAGAGTTGAACTCCACGCTTGACTGGAGCGCGTGAGCGTCGAATACAGGAGGTAATTTCTGAGGAAATTTACAGCAATTTTTTGTTATATTCAATTGCTAATACACATCATGATTTTATTCCTAAACTGTATTTTATTTTAATTTAAAAGAGAAAAACATAATTAAGTATTTATTAAGTTTATATTACCAAAGCATTGACAAAAAGACATGTTTTTTTGTTGTGCTGTATATTACGAGGAATACTCGATATTAAACAATAATAATAATAACTAATAGGAAATACGCAATTTCGTAGAAAGTAACTATTTTGTGATTGACTAACAACTTCACTTGCCTGTGCTAATTAAGGGTGACGGGAAGCTGTAAAAATTAAGGAATAATAACTGACGCAACACTCCAAAAGTGAACATAACTATTGATTAAATATACACTCAATAAAAAATTATAACGCTTCGACCCTTGAGCTCGCGACTCGAGCGTTAAAATTCAGAGCCTTTACGCTCGCGAGTCTTCAACTTTCAAAAAATGTTTTTAAGTATAACAATGAATAAAAGTGTGAAAATTTTGAAATACGTAGTTTGCATACTGTCCTTGTCACTCTCGCGAGCGTGCGTACATACGTTCCGTTGTCGTAAGTAATCAACTCAGACACTACATTGCAGTATTGGTACCTATTACAACTTATATTCACAGAAACATTCATTGTATGTTCTGGTTTATTGTTTCGATAGACAGTAGACAGATCTGCCTTCCTATAAATCACTTACTATAGCTACACTCTCCGCCGCTACTTTCGATAGATTTTAGATGTACATATATTCTAATTTGTCATTGGTATCTCAACTATATTTTTTAAATAAGATATTTTAGTTAATTTACAATTTTTTCCTCCTTAAAGAAGTTTCCTTTGCAATGTAAGCTTTAATAAAGATATGCATTTTTATTTTATAATAATCTAAAGCTTTTATGCTAAGCAGCATTAAAACACAATTGTAACCTTAAACATAAATATTTTTAATTTGATGAACTTTTACTTTTCTTTATATATATTATAGGGGGCAAACGAGCAGACGGGTCACCTGATGGTAAGTGACTACCGTCGCCCACGGACACCTGCAACTCAAGAGTCACAAGTACTAAGTTAAGTTGCTAAGTTCTCAAGCTAAGCATATTTTTAATTACCGTGAGAACATTATCAGTATCTCATATATCCGACTAACGTATAGTACGACTTTGTTTGACACTGTCAATATTTATTGACACATCTACGTGCTTACATTATGGCGTCACAGTATGAGCCTCATAGATCGAGTGCGAGTAAGCAATTAGTTTGAAATACAGCATCCACTGTTTCTAAATGGGGTAGTGTATTTGTTTCTAAGGTGGTAATATGTTTAGGAAAACAAGGGAAGAAAATTTTTTAAGGGTTTTTTAAAATCAGACGGCGGAAGGGATACTGCAATTTTAAGTCTAATAACTTTACAAATATCATAATCATAAGGAGGAGGAGCCCCTGTTAACAGTCTTCATCGTGTTTGAAAAGGATCATGGGTAGGTGTTCTTTGCTCATCTTTGCCAATCAAAATGAATGTATAATTCAATTTTCTCATACAACCTTGTTTAGATATTGTTACTACCATCGCCTTGAACTTCGGACACTTGACCTTACATGTCATAGATCATATGATTGACTATGATCCGGTTTTCGGTAATTTTTTAACATTTATAAATTCATAAAGCAACTTCCTGTCCTTCAAGAGACTATTCGATGATTATGTAAAGTTTGAGTATTTGTTTAAAAGCGCATGTTTGAACTTATTTCGAGAAAATAATAAGTTACTACACTCACTACTCGTATCTTTTTTTATATTATAGGGGGCAAACGAGCACATGGCTCACCTGATGGTAAGTAACTACCGTCGCCCATGGACACCTGCAACTCAAGAGTCACAAGTGCGTTGCCGGCCCTTTGCGATGGGAGTAAGTACGCTGTTAGTCGGCACACCGACTAAAGTAAGTTCTTGACATACCGCCGCGGCCTGCTTTTGTAAATAATGACACAGAAGCTGGATAGTATTAATAAAAAGATTGGATATTAGCTTCTAACATTCCAAATATCGTAAGACCAAAAATACGATACAAAGATTTTATGCACCTGAATAATTAGACGTAAATAGCCACCATTTCTTGTAATTCAGTATTTCACAAATTGAATGATTGTAGAGAAAACTACAACTTATCGCTGTCGTGTCGTTAAAAGGGATGGGGGTGGCTTTAGATTTCCCAATAATTTGTCTAGTCTCGGTATGCAAACAATACAAAGTTTCCTCACAAGCAGCTTATCATAAATAACAACGCTAATAGCACTAAAGTCACACACACGAAAAATAGAGCTTTTTGATTTTTTTTTTAAATTAAATAGTCATCAGATATCCTAACTAGAAGTCTGTGTCAAAAAAGGTCTTCAAAATTCCTCTTTACTTGCTGATTTCATTTACAGGTACTGGTATAGGTTACTGCTATACCTATGTATGGCGACAGGTTGACATTGTTCATCGATATTTAAATCTTTATTGGATTAAAGCCGTGAAGAGTGCTTATATTGGTAATATTTGATGGGGAGACTCTTGTTCTCTGAGCTGAATATAATCAAAATCAAAACCATTTATTTCAATTAAATCAATAAAAGGTATTTTTCTCAGACAAAGTCAGTCGTGAAGCTAGTTGCCTGTTCCAATACTTAGATCCTATTGAGAAGAACAGGCAAGAAACTCCAAGGACACTCTTTTTCAAAATGTTTTTTTTTTATTTTTGGTTACATTGCTTATAAGCGTAAATGAAATTTGAGGACAATGTAACATATTTTGCTAAAATACAAATAGACGCGCTAATTAATGTTGTACATATTTAAGTAATAACAGTCCGGAGATGACCAGCCCCGACCAACGGCACCCGTTCACGAGTATGACGCACACGCCAGCCATCGTACAGATCAACCATTTTGAAGGGAGCTGAACGACCCGAAACATACGCCGCCATTGGCAGGACTTGTATTCGGCAGGATACTAATAATATATGTATAACGTCTGTACATTATTTTTACTATGTTCGTCAGCCATAGTTTTTTGGGCACGGTAGGTAGGTGTCGCGTCAATAGGAAATAAAATGAAAACGAAAATATAGTCAAATCAGCTATAATCCCAAGTAATTACAAAGGAATCACTATCTAAGTAGGTATTTAGGCAACTACGGCACACGAGACAGTTTCTACGACGACTGTTCTACTAGACCGCTGTAACAACACTGTCTCCCGTCGGTGCAGCACGCCGACTCAGACTCTGTCGGGCGCCAACAGATGGCACTGGCGTCCCGTGTTGACAGCAAAGTTTACGTGTTGGCTACTGATTATTCCGACATTTAAATGATTTTATACTTGTTAATCTTGAAAAAATTACTTAAATCGTTATCACATCGAAGAAAGTTATTACATTTCCATGGGAAACTTAAAAATACGGCGAGTGAACTCAATATATGTAGTAGTTCCGAATAAAATAAAAATATTATGTTCAATTTTGGCCGTGTGACCAAAAAACACTTTGTAAAACGTAAATATAATTGTAACAAAAGGCGTTACTTGCAGTGTTTAAATATTCAATGTAGGTTATAATGTTATAACTGTAGTTTTGGCGAGCAAAAAGTTATCGGAGTGCCGGTTATCAATTAGAGTTCAGTCAATAAAAATAATCTAATTCCTGGTAATAAACAGGGACGTTGCCCGACAAGGCAAGATATAAAATTAAAAATAAATGTTAAAATTTTAATGTTTACGAAGCGCGTTCGATCGGATGAACTATTTTTAGTTTAGTATTCCAAAATTATTCTAAAGTCGTTTCCAAGTAGTAAAGTAATCTATTAAAGAATAGGAAAGGAAAGTTTGCCTCAGTAAACACTTCATCTTTTGTAGATAAAGACATTTGAATGGTTTTGAAATATAAAATGACAGAAGTTTTATTAAAATAAATTGGTGTATAGGAACTTACTTAATATACCTATATATATTTATACAAAGCTATCTATTACTATAGGCTTATGCTTGCTAGATACTCACTAGAAAGAAAGAAAAAGATTTATTATTGGCACATTGTGGTACAATTTAAAAAAGAAACAATAAATATAATAAAATAGAATAAAATTAGAAATTAAATAAAATAAAAACAAGAACATAAAAATATAGAACTAAAAAAAAGGTAGAATACAAAAATTATATAAAATAGAAATTGGGAGTTGATCATTTCTGCTGATGCTGGTTATGATCAACTCCCAATTTATTTTTGTTTGTAATTTGTGTGGTGTTCCACATCTTCCGCCTGACCAAGCGGAGCCGGAAACCGCCTCCATTATTAATGTTGGTGAAACATTTGAATATCCAGTTTGAACATCCACTAAACAGTTGAATATCCAGAACAATCTTTAAGTCTCCTTAAATACCTACCACATTTTCAGCAGAGTTGTAAAAATCAGGATCTACTTAAAAAACTTAATTCTTTTCGACAACGGAAAGGAAGGCAATGCAAGTTCTACGGCAATGAAATGAACTAATGTAATATATTATTTCATTCAGTCATATTATGACTTATTATTTAGAATTAAGGTCGGTTTGAAATAAGCGTATACCTTTATAGATCTATCTATGCAAATAATTATAAATGAGTAATGCACATTGCTTTACTTGTTATAACATAGCAATGCACATTTTTCATTACAGTAAATGATATTCGTGAATGATCGATACACTTCTACTTTTAACTAACATTAATCAGTTAACCGGGCTTAGTACTTAGTTTGATGAACTATTGTTTCAACTACGATGCAACACAACAATAATTTGATACAACCTAACTTGACATAATTGAAAATTTACTGACAGTCTTGCGTAACGTCGTATTGATGAGGTTGTTACCCGCATGCATCTTACAAACCCTTCCAATAGCTGTGGCACTTTAGACCCTACCAAATAAGGAACATGACGGCACTTATACTAATACCCGCTTTAACTACCTTTAACATTCAAGGAGCGTATATCCCCAAGTATTTAAGGTGCGGGCTGGATAGTTTCCGACTTGTTTGAGCTGTCAATACCCGACATATTTGGAAAGCTCGTCTTCGCACCCGGGAAGTATTGAATCAATGCACTCCACATCCGGTCGGATTAGCATTGTCTAAGATTGGTTTACATAAAGCTTCCTGTTTATATTTATTAGGAATGCGTGTTCCAATGGGATATGGTAGCTTCCGTGTTTCAAATTTATTAATGTTTTCAATGAAATCATATTTGATCTTGGTTTACAGGAATAACAGTGGCGCGAATGTAGGTGGTCTAACTACACAATTTCATAACAGACATAAGTACTGACAAAGATTTATGCTTCCGTATGCTTTAGCTAATACTACTGGCTAGTAGGAGTAGTTGTAGTTGTTATATATTATATCTAATATTGCAAATAATCCGATACTTTCAATAAGTAGCATAAGCATGTTATTTAAAGGACAAAGGACCTTCTAAATGTTTGTAGTGTATAATAATAACGTTCAAAAAGTTGTAGTATTGCCTTCTCTAGCTCCATAGCGCATATAAAAATAAATTACGTCATTCTAAGGTCACAAACCACAATGATATCATGACACTCGTAATCATTTAAAAATATATGTAACCAGTGTTTTGCAATAAATGCCTTCAAATGAATCGTTATTTCAAGGGGTTTCATGAGTTATGTTATTTTATTTTAGTGACTTTTTCATTTTTTGTTAAGATACTTAATCGCTATGGGTAATTGTGACACCGTAATTGGTAATGAAGACCTAAATATACATATTTAATATTACTATGTAGGTACAAAGATTTGATACTGATAGTAGCAGTTGACTGTGTCTAACAGTAGTACAATATCTTTGCATGGTTGCTTATATCTGTCTGAAAAGCGACAGGTATGTCAGAAAAACCATTACATTCCCTTATAAGGAATAAGCCCACAAACCTACACAATTGTTTACATTTTCAGTGCGGACAAGGTTAATGTTCTATAATGAGCACTTATGATATAAGTTGATAAAGACTTAATCAAATAGCGTACGCGCCAATGTTGCGCTCTGCTAAATAAAACAAACTCAAAGTTGCGCTCACTTGCTCACGCGCCGTATCACGTAAAATGACGTTATGACACAGTGCAGGCATACGAATTAAACAATTGGGAAAATAAATGTTTAACAACATAAGTTATATTATTACGAAAAACATTAAAAACCTATTACCAATCGTAATCTAATTTAATAAAGAAGTAGCCTGGATTTTTAAAATACACTGCGCTTGCTTTCCAACTTAAATATTTAGGTACTAATTGAGAGTGATTAGAGTGGAGAAAGGTTTTTGTCCAAAAAAAAATCGTCGCCCATGGACACCTGCAACTCAAGAGTCACAAGTGCGTTGCCTGTAGTTTGGGATAACTTGACCACTGGGTATATGTAATGGCATTGTGGGCTTAAGTTCTTACATGGAAAGGACAAGTTTTTATCTAACCAAAAACCATCCCGTAAAAACACCTACAGGCCATTATACGGGATATATTTTGCCTTCTTCATGAGATGCAAAATGAATAAAAACGGTTACACAATAAAAAACAGATATTTTACAAGAATACTGTTTCCTTCACCAACAGCGACATGACATGCACCATCAGACGAAGCGTCAAAACTGTGCAACTTAATATCGCACGAGTGTGTAATGCGATTACTTGAGTAGTTTAACATGCAGCATGATTGATCACGTTTGTTGGCTTTTGAAGAGATAATTATTACAACATCTTTGTAAAGAAATAATGTGTCGTGCTGAATATATTTCAGAACAAAATTTGATCTTTTACTGATTTCGAACCACTTTTAGGTTTATAGTTACAGGAGGAATTAGCAGATGGCGATCGCTCGTGTCCCAATTATGCGGAGTTCCTCAACATGTACTCTATTGCGATTACCTATTCGCTGTAATATGGCGCGTTAAATTACCAGTTACATCATTATATTTTGTATATAATGTATAAGTAAACTAGGTACTTCATTTGCAGTTGTTTGGCGACACCGGTACCATATACATACGGTATTTCCCCTTGTTTTTTATTCCGTGTTTATAGCACTTCTAGTAAAATGAGATTCTACATACATGTATAAAAATAAACATTTATTTTATTATAATAAGCGCACGCCACACCATGATACAACAGAATATAAAACCTACCGTCTTGTGAGTAATGGGGAATACCGCTGAACAAAGGATTTGTTATTGTTGATTTGCTTTTAACTAACCTAACCCTTCATTATTTCTTTGTATAGAGAAACGAGGTTTGCTCTAAGACATTATAGTCTTATATTGCCGAATATACATATTCAAAGCTCCCGTTAATTCAACGTTGGTGCATTACTAAAGGATGTATCAATTCCATTTAACAATTCGGCAGCATGGTCGGAATATATTAGCCCAACTGGACTATATTTCGACCATGCTGCCTACTTTGCCATGTTATTTGGGACAACTGTCCCCTTACACCATAGTAAAGATTCTCTATAGTATATGTATTTACTAAAGTATATACGGTCTTGTTGAATAAGTCGTGGCGCATGGCGACACTTACGGCCATCGCATGTATGTACCTAAGATCTCTATCAAAATTCGTAAGTTATATAATAATATTAGTAATTTAAAAGTTTTCATGTTTATTTTATAACCGTAATCAATTCGTCGTGTTATCTAATGTCAAGGTTTGAAACATATCAGTGTATTTAAATCATATACAGACGAGAAGAAGGCCGGTTTTGCATACATAATTATTTAAATTATTTATAGTAAAAATAATAGTTGATCTGTAGTTAGCCGTAGGGATTTGCCAGAAAATGTAGCAGGTTATAATCATCACATCAACAGGTGTACATCACTAACATCATCATTTCAGGACCTGCTATCTTTATAAGGTCGTCTGTCCATTTTGTTGGTGGATGTCCTACGCTACCCTTCCGGTCCGTGGTTTCCAGTCGACAAATTTTCGGTACCATAGGCCATTTGTATCTGATATGTACATACTAGTGACGTGACGGATCGTAAAAAATACGCGGATACAGATACGAATACGGATTATTAGTCTCTAGATCCGCAAATTCGGATACAAAATCAAAGTTTTTTTCTCAGTAGATGTCGATACGTTTGACCTCAAAACGACAGTTGGGGTTTGATAATAAGACACGTTTCAACTTGAACGTATTATTTTTAATTAATATTTTAATACACATATCACAAAGATATGGGATTTGATCTCGTGATAAAGACTTAGGTTATCTAATGCTTGCTTACGGACGGTAAAATTTTTATTGAAAATTCAAGGAAATTCTATGGAAGCAAAACGAATCGTTTCTTGTTTATTGGAACGCGGCGTAAGTAATATGAGTAACTCACTACGTTGGATATTTAAAGATTTAATTATAGTAAGATAAATTTAGTATTTCATAAACGTAATAAAATATAATAATGTTAAAAATCCGTTCAACATCCGCCAAAAAGTAACGGATACGGACACGGATACAGCCCTTATTTCTCCCTCGGATATCAGGGGATAACGATACAGATATCCAGCACATCCCTAGTACATGCATAACGTACGTACATAATAATAACACTAAAAATTACATTATTATTTTAAGTTGTTAATCCCGTTAGTATTACGTGAATCACACTAAATAGTTTTAGCTTAACTTTGAGGTGTTACGAGAACACCATTACCAACTTTATGATTATTGTGTTATTGTAGATTATAAGTTATTTCAAGCATCTGGCTGCTGGCCTTTCAAGTAATTATTGATTTTGTATTTCATTGAACCATCAGTTTCATAGAGGCAGCTTATCACATATTATAAAACAAAGTCCCCCGCGTTTGTCTGTCTGTCTGTTCGCGATAAACTGAAAAAGTACTGAACGGATTTTAATACGGTTTTCACTAATAGACAGAGTGATTCATGGGGAAGGTTTAGGTGTATAATTTGTTAAGATTTTGTGTAAATTGATTGAATTATGTTGATGATTGTTGAAGATGTCTCTGCTTCCCGTGCGAAGCCGGGGCCGGGTTGCTAGTAGTTTACAAAATTGATAACCCAAAATTAGAATTCCCATAATTCTCATCATCAGACGAATATGATGATGATCTGAAAGCTACAAATTAGCTACAAAATATCACGTCAATTTTATCTTTCTGTTTGCGCGGTATTGCAGAAACATGCTAGCTTAATATTCAGGTAGCACAGCTCTGCGTTAGTACCTATGGCTCTACAAAATTATTAAGTTCACTACAAATTACCCATGATTTGGTTACGGGGTTCGCAAGTGGATGTGTTTGGCTGACCCAACAGAGCAGAGCGTCATACTTATTTTATAACCAGAATCATACAGAAAACTTCCGATAAATCCATTCGCTTCTTAAATACTTTATACAACGTCTATTTCTCACACAATATGATTCATTAATTTAAAAAAGGGTTATCGCAGCGGGGTGGCAATGGATGCAAGACGCCAACGCGCACTGATAACGCGACACAGATAACAAACTGCAACTAATTGCAACTTAGTTCCCAGGCAATTTTGTACAAATACTGGAACTAGGAGTGGTATATGAACGACTCATTGTAATTATTTGTTAGAGGGGCTAAGATAAGAATATTTTTAGTGCGATATGAAAACAAACAAGTTAATTTGAATAAAATCGTGTGCCTATTATAATGATGTAGGTTTAGTTCTATGTACGCAATGTGGAGTAACAGATAACAAATCGCGAAATAAATAGGTTCTGTGTTCCGAGTACTAGAGTAGTACCTACTCTAGTTATAGACCGCATGGCGCACTGTCGTGATCTCGTCCACGCCACCAAACATCTCAAACAGTTTTACTCTGTGATGATCATCTCGCACGCTATTTGTAATGATACATATTGGACTAACATGCGACTTAACGATGAGCAAACTTTTGTTTTTTTTTATTTTGGAATTTTAATATTTTTCGAGTTATTTTCCACTTAATTAAGTACTAATTGGTTAAACGTTAAAATTTATTTTATAAAATTGTTTGCAAAGACTGAGCTTTCTGTACAGTAGTACTTACTATTTTATCTATTATGGGGATATAGTCATATTTAATGGTAATCCCATTATGGACACGTGGGTAAGAAACAAGTATGTCATATATGTATATTTTTATACTATAAATCAGAAAATTGACACGACACCGGTGTCTTGTGTGACTTCTCCGTTAAATCTTGAAAGCCAGGGGACGCACAGCGCTCTTAGTTTCAATTTAATCTTGTTACGCACCATTCTCACACGACAACTAAATTAACAGACCTCTGAGTACGCCTGTACTTACTTAAGCGTTTTAAAAATCACGTCTACTATACGGATTAATATTCAACGACGTGACGCCTATGTAGTATTATATCCAAGAGAGAAGCAGAGAGTAAACGTGTCGCTACAATTACTTCAACCCTACAATAGGTGCATAGTTTCACAGTCATTGATTGGGTCAATGCCTTTTAATCCTGGCATTCTCACGCCCCGTGACCTGAAATAAGCTTAAACAGGGCTTCACCGCACTTGAACTGTGCACTTTCAATCGCTTTTGTTGAACTATTAAGATATTAATACTGTATTATCTCATAAGACAGTCTTCAAATCGCATTTTGAATCCATACTAATATTATATAGCTGAAGAGTTTGTTTCGTTGAAAGCGCTAATCTTAGGAACTACCGGTTCGAATGGAAAAATTATTTTAGTTTTGGATAGACCATTTATCGAGGAAGGCTATAGGCTACATAACATCACGCTACCACCAATGCGAGCGGAGCATCAATGAAAAATGTTGCAAAAACGAGGAAAATTTACAAACGCAGACGAAGTTCGAAGTTGTCAGCTAGTATGAATATAATCAAAAAGAAAACACTAGTCAGCTGTTCAGGCTAGAATCTAGAAAGTTGCATATAACTCTTAACACCGGAATAGGTTTTAAATAATTGCAGCAAAAAATATACTTACTATATGTTTAGTAAGTAACGTTTCCAAAGCATTTTGCGCATACAACTAGCACTTTCATTAGTCACCAGTGAAGCTGCTATGACACTTATATTATTCGTTTTAATAAGATCAGTATTATTCGAAAATACTTCCTTATTAGTTCTCTTAATAATCTAATTAATGGAAAACTGTTATAATAGATTTATGTATTGATTATATAAGTAATCTCATATTTTCCGAAAAGAACCGTATAAATAATCATTTAATATCGATTTAAATGCATTGGTTCTTAGTATTTCGTAATTTTTAGTTCAACATTCAACTCAATTATTGGCCCCTTAAGTGGCACAACATTCACAACAAAATTCCATATTAAGGTCAATTCAGTTCTCCAAATCATTTACGCCGGTAAAATTTCGTTGAATTATCAACGAAAATTTTACTGTCCATAAGCAAAACGCATCGTATCTTGATTATAGGAACGAGGCATTAAACTTTAGCAGTTATATAGATTTTAATAAATGAGTTTTATCTGTAATTACTGAAATCAGTATCGTGGCCAGTTATGAAAGTTATAAATTGAAATATATATATATATATATATATATATATATATATATATATATATATATATATATATATATATTATATTTCAATTTATAACTTTTCAAGTTATAAATTATGCAAACTTAAACTTATAACTTTTCAAAATATGAGATTACTTATATAATCAATACATAAATCTATTATAACAGTTTTCCATTAATTAGATTATTAAGATATTATATATATATATAATATATAATACACAGTAGTGTAGTGGTATTATATTTCAATTTATAACTTTTATTAAGATCCGACACTTACCTAAAAAAAAAAACATCTCACTATTGATTATTTTATAATATCCGAACAGTAGACATAAAATAAATGATTTGTTATAACCAAAATGTCATTAAATTAAAATAGTTACATTTAATCATATTTAATAGGGTAGTCCGTTGCTGTAGAGTAAGCCGGTCTTGACAGTGGGCCGGTCTAATTTACTGTCAACTACGATTAATGAGATCAGGAAAAAGTCATATTAGTGTGAACTAAGACTTACACAGAACAGATATTAAGCATGTAAACGGTTAAGAGCCATTTCACAAAATTTGAATGCTCGAGTTTAGGTAAACGACGGCAGCATTTTGCATGTGTGCGTAGTAACTGACACAAACACAATGCAAGCAGTGTAGCGCAAGTGACGAGACAGACTAAACAATCTTGAGCTATTATAATTGTAATGCACCTTTATTAGAGATTTATTAAATAAAAAATTTCATTTATGCAGTAGAATTAGACTAAAAATAAAACACGAATATTTGTGTAGATAAAACATAAAAAAAATGTATGCGTTTCAAAATCAAAATTATTTATTTCAAGTAAACCCATTATAGGTATTTTTGAATTGTCAGAAGGAGTCAGTCAGTATAAGTCGGTCGTGAAGCTAGTTGCCTGTTCCAAAACGGAGATTCTATGGAAAAGAACAGACAAGAAACTCCAAGGACACTCTTTTTCAACATGGTTTTTTTTACAAAGTTTTTTTTTTTTTAGTTACTTGTTGCATTGCTTATAAGTGCAATTTAATGTGAGGACAATGTAACATAATATTGTTCTAAAACGAAAATCACAGAGCTACTAAATAAATACTACTAACTAAATCCTTGTGACTACACAGTTCTCACATGTACAATTAAAATTTTTCTAATTAACAAGAAATAAAAAGCGTATCATAACTACAATGTCAATGCAGGACCGGCATTTTGCCAAGCATTTTTATCATCTAAATAATGATCTAGTTTATAATATGCTCGTTTACATAGCGTTCGTTTTTTACAAGTTTTAAATTTCTTCTCATTTAGTTGAAGAATATTATTAGGTATTTTATTATAGAATTTAACGCAGTACCCCATAAAAGATGTTTGCACTTTTGCTAGCCTAAATTTTGGTTGAACTAATTTATGTCCATCTTTAGTAACATAATTATGTTTTCATAAATATATTGACAAGGCACCGTCAGGAATACCATTAAGAGATTCGCGACTACGTATATTATAAATGGCTCTCACAGCTCTTTTTTGCAGAATGAATATCGATTCTATATCTGCACTGGGGCACTGGGGGCGTGCCCCATAATAAAATACCGTATGACATGACACTGTAGAAATAACTAAAGTATACTAGTCGCGCAGTGTCTATGTCTATGAATTGACAAACTTTCCTTACAGCATATGGTGCAGAACTTAGCCGCTTCGAAAGAGATGTTAAGTGAGGACCCCATTGTAATCTCGAATCTAGCAATAACCCTAAGAAAACAGTTTCATTTACAAAATCTAACTTTTGCTTATTTAATAAGATGTCACATTACTATGTTTAACTATAGGCAAAGAGAATCTTATACATTTACTTTTTTCCCATTTAGCACTAAATTGTTGGCAGTAAACCAGTCATGTACTCAATGAAAAATATTATTAACATCGTCAAAGCTATTGGCTCGTCTATCTACTTTATAAATTAATGATGTGCATTCAGCAAATAATGCTATTTTGGGTTTACTATCTAGTATATGGGGAAGATCATTAATACAGCCGTTTTTTATGTAGTAAGTATATATATATAGGTATAGTTATAGTTTATGTCGTAAGTAGTCGGGTCTAAATTCTTTTAATATATTTTCTTACGTTAAATGTATATTTGTCGTAAAGGCTTCGATCTTGCTTTACTAGGGTCTTTTATTTCAGGCAATACACAATTTTGATAAAACCGAGTCAATTTAGGAAGCATTTTTTCATGCCAAAAAACGTTATCTCTAACAACCCTTACGACTTTCAATGGAAAATCAGGACCAGTCCACACAGCAAATAAACACATATCTTTTTTGTAATGTGCAACTGGCCCTGTACCTGGTAATACCACTCATGGTTTTGGTTTATCACGACCTGAGCCTGACTAATCAATTTAAAACATTTTAGTTTTTTGTTTGTATGGCGGTATCAGGATTAATTCCGAATAGTGAGATACGCACAATCCATCCGGTGTGGCGCCCAAATAAAATAGTTCCTCGTCTATAAAAAGAACACATTTTTCTATAATTATGTGTTCTTGCACACTGAGTTGTGCCAACGCCTTTGGTTGATTATCCCTACCGTGTTTTATTGAAAAAATGTGGTCCGAGTTGTATGCGTACAAAATGGACTTTCCCTAGCTGAGCTGAGTTTTGGTTTATTCGCCTTTTGCAAACCTTCCCAAAGAAGGACGCGGTGAGTATTCACATTCTAAGTTTAAGCCACAAAGAGCTTTCTGCTTGTAACACGGTAGCCCTCTTAATTTCATGAAGTTTTGACGCCTGTTCTCTTAGACTTGTTAAAAATAATTCTTTGCCTCGGTTATAATCGTTGGATTCCATATCCGGTCTTTCACAATTACTTCCGTAGTGTGCATAAACAGGATTATAATTGATAACTTTGCGAGAACAACCTGTACGAGTCATCACTTCTCGAATATTTGTGTGTATATGTGCTCTCACCCCATTGTTATCATCAATAATTGTGCGCCATCACTTTAAAATTAGAATGAAATGACGATGGCTGACTGTAGTAATTCAGTTCAAAACCCACATTGTAAACTAAAGAAAAAATATGTCTAAACAATGTTTACGATTGAGTCCGAAACTTCATCAAGTTCATCAATTGATCCATCAATTCCGTGGTCTAATGCAGCAGGTCCTTTCTCCTATAAAATTTAAGAATTGTATTATTTACTGCTAAAT
Organism: Euplagia quadripunctaria; assembly: GCA_963859945.1. NCBI lineage: Eukaryota > Metazoa > Arthropoda > Insecta > Lepidoptera > Erebidae > Euplagia > Euplagia quadripunctaria. The sequence goes on along the minus strand of OY982568.1, from coordinate 20,873,206 downwards.
AAACTAAAATAATATAAGTTTGTTAAAGTCCCTTTAACCCATATTAATCTAATAAAACCGAAATGGCGATGGCTGACTATGTCAATTCGGTAGAATGACCAAATGAAACTAAAGAAAAAAATGTACTACAAAAATATTTACGATTGATTCCAAAAGTTCCACTGATTCGACCGGTCCAAGGTCTAATGCAATAGGTTTTGCGCCCTACTGCTTAAACTGATAAAACAAAATAACATATTTATTCTTCAAAATACTAAAATAATACTTTATTTTAAAATAAACAAAACTCTTAGCTTATAAAAAAATAATACTGAGAATCAAAACGTTGTTGTCGTAGTGAACAATTCCTTTGTTCAGGGATTCGAGTGTAAACAGAGTAAGGGTTTACTAGTAGTAAAACAACCAAATTCCATTTATGGTGTTAACCAACTATATTCAAAAACATTAGCGGGGTCATTAAACCTTCGGAACATTTCAATACCGCGCACATAAACCGCGCAGCGCCATCCAGTGGCGACAATGAAAACCACACAAACAAACTCGCGTGTAATAACCTGCTTGTACATTCCGCCCACCAAGGACAAACTGCAACTTGTCCTTAAAATAAAAGGTGAATATCACCGCCCACCGTGGCGACATATTTATAGTCCAAGATGTACATAAATCAAATCCAATAAAATACAAGACAAAAATTAAAATGGTAAAATTAACTATTCAAATTATACATATTTTTCTTTTTTACTCCGATATTGGTAGAAGACATATTTTGGTAACTGGTCTTTTTAACGTGGCATTCCGTACTTTTAAAGTGACGACTCTGACAAGATTATCCAACCCAGGATGGGTGTCAATCACTCTGCCATACATCCAACGACAAGGAGGTAAACCATCTTCCTTCACAACGACAACATCTCCTATTTTAGGTTGTGGAACCTGAGATGACCATTTGTACCGATGATAAAATTTGGTAAGGTACTGCCGCGACCAACATCGCCAAAAGTCCTGCAACATGCGTTGCGTAAATTGCCATCTCCTCAAAGAGCTTACGTTTGCCGACTCGTAGTTTCTTTCAGGTGGAGCCACCAAAGATTCACCGACGAGAAAGTGTCCAGGGGTAAGTACCGATACTTCCTCATTTTCATTGGAGGGTAGTGTGGTTAGAGGTCTGGAATTCAGACATGCCTCCACCTGAGCCAAAATTGTGGTCATTTCTTCGAAAGTAAGTGTTGACTGACCGATAATTCGTTTTAAGTGATATTTGACAGACTTCACTCCGGCTTCCCACAGTCCTCCAAAATTGGGGGACCGAGAGGGAATGAAATGCCAATTGCAGCCATTTGTTGCAAGAGCCTCTGCTACTTCATCAAGCATTGATTTCTTTTCGATGATGAACAGCTTTTTTAGTTCACTGGCTGCCCCAGTGAAATTTGTGGCATTATCGCTCCAAACATCTGAGCAGTGCCCCCTCCTTGCAACAAATCGCTTGAATGCCTGTAAAAACCCTGCCGAAGTGAGGTCCGTTACCACCTCTAAATGTATTGCACGTGTCGCCATGCACACGAATAAACAAATGTATCCTTTTTGCGACTTATGACCTCGACCCTTGGATGTTCGTATCTGGATCGGCCCAGCATAATCCACACCAGAATTTTTAAACGCCCTTATAGGTGTGACTCGTGCTGAAGGCAACTGCCCCATTAACTGGGTTTGTGTAATCCCTGCAGTCCTTGCACAAGTCACACACTTCCGAAAGTAAGCCTTTGTCAACTGTCTAGCGCCCAATATCCAATATCTAGACTGTATATGACATAGCATCAGTTGAGGACCTCCGTGGAGAGTCTGCCGATGTGCACTAGCCAAGATTAAATTAGTCAAGTGCGATTTCTTGGGTATCAATATTGGATGTTTTCGATCCTCTGTAAGCTGGGAATGTGTAAGTCTTCCACCAACACGTAATACACCATCCTCATCCAAGAAAGGGTTCAATGACCGCAGACTGCTGCTCTTTGGTAAGGTAGCGTTTTTCCTTATCACTTCTATGTCATCCCCTAAATGTTCCTCTTGACATTGCTTTATGGCAATTGTTAAAGCTTCATCAAGTTCTTCCGTAGTAAGAAACCCGCATCTCTTGTCTCCCTTTTTACAATTGCTAACAAATCGTCTGCAATACGCAATAACCCTCACCATCCGCATCAGTGATGAAAATCTGTTCCACATAGAAACTTCTGCGGTCGCGTGAAATGTTTTTGTTTCCTCTAAATCCGTTGCTAAATCCTTTGGTTTCTGATAAACAACGTGTTCGGCGTGCAGGAAATCAGGCCCCTGAAACCATAGCTGATTACTTATAAGTGCAGATGGGTGTAATCCTCTGGATGCGCTATCTGCAGGATTTTCCTTCGACGTCACGTGCGACCAGTTGTGCGAGTCTAAATTCGTCAAGATTTCTGACACCCTATTCGCAACGAACACTTTCCATCGATTGGGGTGACTGTTGAGCCACGCAAGAACTACAGTTGAATCTGTCCACGCATGTAATTTATTTTTGTCTACTTTCAGCACCGCAGCAACTTCCATCAGCAATCTCGTCAACAGGACGGCACCACATAATTCTAACCTGGGGATAGAGACTTGTTTCACAGGAGCGACCTTCGTTTTAGACGATATTAACGCTACATGAACCTTCCCCTCTGAATCGATCACACGCGAGTAAACGACTGCAGCATACGCAACTTTTGATGCGTCACTGAAGCCGTGCAGCTCCACGACCTTATCATCAACCCTCGTTCCTATCCATCGAGGTATGGAGATCGCTTCCAGTAGTTTCAATTCCTCTCTGTAGGTAAGCCACTCATCCAGCAAAGATTTTGGTACTTCTTGATCCCAATCCAGGCCAGCTAACCAAAGTTTTTGAATGAGAATCTTCGGCACTATAACACTGGGACCTGCCCAACCAAGGGGATCATAAAAGCGAGAAATGTCCGAAATTATTCTCCTTTTAGTGACGACTGATTCTTCCAGCTTAGGTAAGTCAACTACATAGCGGAATGAATCTTCGCTTCGTTTCCAGGTAAGTCCAACAATCCTCATCACTTCATCCACCTTTATCTTTATCCCATCCTTTCCAGCATCACATGACTCATCCTTAACCTTTCCCTTTATTTCCTCTTCTTTCATGGCTTTTACTAAATTTTCATCATTACTTGTCCACTTTTGTAACTCGAATCCTGCCTTTTCTAATAATGTATTCATTTCTTTATATAATTTTATACCTTCTTCTTTCGTTTCACAGCCGGTCAACAAATCATCGATGTAGAAGTCCGTCATCGCCTTGTCTGCTGCCATTTGATAAGAGCTTCCTTCATCTAAGACTACCTGCTGTAACGCCTTTACCGCAAGATACGGTGCTGACGCAACACCAAAAGTTACCCTTAGCATGCGATAGTGTTCAATTTTTGACCTCTGATCATTCCTCCATAAGATCCTTTGGTAATCAGTATCCTCCCTAGCTACCTTCACTTGTCGGTACATTTTTACAACGTCAGCCGTCAAACAAATCGGAGCACGTCTCCATCGCATTATAGTGTGTCTCAGTTCAGGTTGCAGGTTTGGTCCGACAAAAAGGTGATCGTTCAACGACCTTTGATTTTCGCCTTTACAAGAAGCATCAAAAACTGGTCGAACCTTTGTTGTCTCCTTATCTTCTCGTATGACGGCATGGTGAGGTAAATAGATGGCGTTTGAGTTTTTGATCTCATTATCCGCTATCGATTCCATATGGTTAAGTAGTACGTACTCATTCATAGCCTCTTCGTATTTTTGTTTTAAATTTAAGTCCTTGGACAATCTTTTTTCCAAAGAATGTAACCTTTTTTCTGCAACTTTCAGAGAATTAGTTACCTCAAGATTATCATCCTTGAAAGGGAGACGCACAATATAACGTCCTTCAACATCCCTTGCCGTAGTTTCAGCAAAGAACCTTTCACAAAACTTGTCCTCATCACTTAGCGCAATGTCCTTATTTAGTATTTCAGCATCAGCTTCAAGTTCCCAAAATCTCTTGAGCAATTCATTACCTTCATCCACTTGGCAGTGCATGATCCGTACATCATTTGGCGGCTCGGTTGACTTATTAACCACACCCGACAAAATCCAACCTAGTTTTGTGGATTGTGCAACTGGTGAACCGAGTGGCCCTTTCTTTACACCGTCTTGAATAATCCGTCCATATACCTCAGCTCCCAACAATATATTAATACGACTCGGCGTATGATATTCTGGGTCTGCCAATACCATATTGGTGAGTTCTTTCCACTCCATCAACTCAATCTTACTAGAAGGAATAAGAGTGGTGATAGACTTCAAGACGAATGCCTTCACATGTATGACCACATTAGGGTCAAAACGTGACGTAATATCTACATGTACCATAGCTTTGGAAACTATCTTACTTTCCCCGCCGACTCCTGAAATCGTACTATTCACAGGTGTCTTTTGTAATCCGAGAGCCTGAACCGTAGATTCGGTTATAAAAGATGACTGTGAACCCTGATCCAAGAGAGCTCGAATCATAAAACCCTCACCGTTTTTCATCCTGGCTTTAACTAACGCCGTAGCTAGTAAAACCTGACTGAATACTCTTCCTGTAGAAACACACGCAACTACCGATGGAGAATTTGAGGAAGAACCAGCCTCTCCCGCACTATCTTTATCACTACCAGCGCTACTGATCTCACCAGCACTCCTACCAAAATTACCTGTAGGATGTAATAGGGTATTATGTTTGCCCTTACAAATACGACACCGCACGTTATGATGGCAGAACTTTGCAGAGTGATTGCTTCCCAAACAACAAAAGCATATATTATTAGATTGTACAAACTTGCGCCGAGTATCAATTGATTCTTTAGTAAATTTTTTACAGTTACCAATTTTATGTTCTTCTGTACAAAACGGACATTGAACATTCACTGTGTGAAATGTTTTGACCGGGTGAGTATATTGATTGTTGGAATGAATTTGTGGTTTATTTGTTTTAGCCCTATTATCCGGAGGTAAAAATTCCATCGCACGGTAACGATTCGTTAAAAAATCTTTAAATTGAGAATATGTGGGCAGTTCATCAGATGAAGTATTGTCGGTAACACTGAACTCCCACTGTCTTCTTGTCTCCGGGTCTAGTTTTAAAGTAAGAACATGAATAACAATAACATCCCAACTATCAACATCAACACCAATATTATTTAATGGAGACAGACAATCATTTGTTGTGTCTATTAAATCCTTTAAGCCAGTTGAGGATTCATTTAGTAAATTTCTCTGACTAAACAATCGTTTTAAAATGTAGTTACAAATATATTTTTTATTATTATACCTCTGTTCCAACAATTGCCAACACCTCTTGTAATTATCTTCTGTTACTGGAATATGTCTCAATAACTGTTCAGCCTCACCTGTCAGATAGCCCTTTAAATAGTGCAGTTTCTGGACTCCATCTAACTCTTTGCTATTATGTATTAAGGAACTGAACAAGTCTCTAAACGTATTCCATTCAGAATACTTGCCCGAAAACACAGGAATATTAATCTTTGGCAACTTAACCTGGCTAGATTTCCTAATTTCACAATTACTTTGTTTAATGTCAACAGTCCCAAATGAGTTCAACATTTCTTTTATCATACTCTGACAAGTTAAATAATTTTCTTCAACTTCATCATAGAAATCATTCTTCATGTAAGGAGTCTCAACTAATTGTTTACGCGGTACTTTATGTAACAATTGTTCGTGACCGATTATAAACTGAGACCACAACTGTTCAAGATTAGCTAAACGGCCTTCACAGTAGTGTTTGGTGAGTCTTTCTTTAGACGATTTTTTATAATTCACCAATGCTTTTTTAATACGTTTACCTAAATCCTCTTGAAACAGTAACAAAGAGTCAACTTCATCAACCAGATCAGAAACCGTAGACATATTGAAGTTATATTAATGAGATACTCCGTTTGACCGAAAGGACTCAAAATTTTCTAAGTCTTTTTACACAATTAAATTCTGGGTGAAATCCGGCATGGATTCCCCGTACCTTCGTTTTTATCGAAATTATTCTAAGTCTTAACTAAAGCATGCACAAATTAAAGATATAATTCACAAAGAAATAAAGTTCAAATTAACTTAGAAAATAAATAGTACCTTAAAGTTTACACAAATATCAAAGTAATATTTTTCCTATAAATAAAGTTCAAAATGTCCAAATTTCTTGTTTAAACGCCAAAGTCAATATCACTGCACTATGTTAAAATCTTCTTAGGAACAAGGTTTAAAATAGAATCGAAAAAGTACTCACAGTTTTTCTCACGAACACTTGTAGATAGATATATATATATATATGTTACCGAAACGTCATCACAGGTCACGCTCCTTCGATCCTAGTAACTCCTCGATCCGTGTTACAGCTTTACTCCGCAATAACAGTGCGCACGATGTGCTTCCAATCTAACTACTGCTGGTAGCTTCTTGAACTGGGTTTTTTCACCCTGTTTCTTCCTCAGACCCGACGGCCTGCAAGCTTCCTGGACAGGGGTATGTCACCCTTTGTCCACCTCAGACCTCCTAGAAGGTCTGCAACCTCCCACGTTTGCGACAGCAATCCACTGCCCGTGGGGAATCCCGAACAAAAACTTGCACCCCACCAAAGGCGCCCTTCGAACTGACTAAAAGTCTAATCCGACTCGCAGGACCATGAACAATTCCTTTGTTCAGGGATTCGAGTGTAAACAGAGTAAGGGTTTACTAGTAGTAAAACAACCAAATTCCATTTATGGTGTTAACCAACTATATTCAAAAACATTAGCGGGGTCATTAAACCTTCGGAACATTTCAATACCGCGCACATAAACCGCGCAGCGCCATCCAGTGGCGACAATGAAAACCACACAAACAAACTCGCGTGTAATAACCTGCTTGTACACGTAGTATAATAATGCGTTTGCAATACGAGCGCTCGAACATTCGGACGCGGGAAAAAGTGACACAGGTCCTACTTCGACGGGCGATAACGCCGTACTGATTGGTGTCCACTTGCACATTGTAATTTATTGCAATTTAGAGTAATTTTAAAAATTATCTTATTTCTAATTCAATTAAGTAATTGTCAAAAAAACTTTAGAATTAGATTCTTCAAAGGACATAGTTTACTTAAATAAGTATATTTTCTTGAAATTACGCTTTATTTAAACCAAAAAATCACGATAAATTTGCGATATAAGTCGTATAAATTGGACTAAGTCTTTATTTTTTTAGTAATTAATGCAATTAATAATTGAAAAAATGGTACATTATTTAACGATTAAAAGATATGTCCGATGCTTACCGTATTTTTTTCACCCAAATTTATAAATATTATTGATAGATTTTGGAATCGGAAATTGCCTCTGCGATGATTTTTCACTAAACGAGTTGTGGGAGATTGATGACCACAGATCAACGAAGTTGGTTTTCTTAAATGTGATACATTAAAGAACAATATTAAAGATTAGTCTATTTCTTACATGTATTTTAGAATTTCAAAGTATTACCTAAGATCGTAAATTAGGCGACCTAAATCTTAAAAAATTGCGTGAAAACGTGAAATGGCTCTTAATCCAATGATGAAAACGAGATATTAAGCATATATTACACTAAAGTATTCGTAAAACTTCAAATCTCCACAGTTACGATAATATAATTACATACATAATCGCCCTTTACGATATGCATTAGATATAGTAAGAGAAACAAAGTTACATATATATTGCTAATAGCATAACTAAAACCATTAAAATACCCCCTCCCATACTCAAAAATCCCTTCAACGAATAGAAAAGAGCTGAAAATCTTTGAACAGCGTAACAGATTGTCTTGAATTATAGCTAAGAACACACTCGATCAAGTCACCTTAAAAACAAAAACACTAAACTAAAATTGTTTCATGCGTTTAGGAGCTATGATGCCTCAGACAGCCACACAAATGCAAACGTTGGGGGTTAAAAAGTATGTGCTTGTAATGATTAAAGTAATTCTGTATCTGATTTTGTCTTTAAAAAGTAACTCCTACAACTAAAAATATTTCATCTAAATTAAATCATATATATTCCATCAATTTATTTAAAAACTAAGAGTAACACATAAAAGTGCTGATGCATTTAAAACTGTCCGTAAAGCAATAGTCATAAATTTGATGACGCATTCCATCGAGTCCGGGGCTCAAGGGAATGGGGACTTGATTGCATTCCCACCCTCAATGTAATAATATTACCACGGTATGAACTTACCCCTGAGTTGAAGTCATTCTTGGCTATAAACCTGGAATTTATTTCGCTAAAGGCCTCCTCATATTATGAGAGGCCATAGTCGGATATGCAGATTTTCGAAACCTTTGAAATCACTATGAGTAACTCACGCGCTCACACAAAAGCATGGACACTAGTACACTTCCCCACACCTACAATGTAACTTTACTTAAAAGTTTATCATTTAAAGAGGAAACTTACAGTCATAAATCACGTACCTAGATGTCAATTATTTTGATTTTCACATATTTTTTTAAATAGACTGATTCTAATCACTTTGAATTATCTTATAAAAAAAGTATCACCGACTTCAATGCGCCTCAAAATACCCAAATCGCTTCAAGTGTGCCTATAAAATTCGAAGAGTTCCCTCGATTTCTCCATAATCCCATCATCAGGTCCTGACCTGATGACCATGGGACCACCTGAGAAGTATACGCTTTCAAACAAAAGAAGAATTTTCCGAATCGGTCCAGGCGCCTTTGAGTAATCGGTGAACATACATAAAAAAAAATACAGTGGTACATAGAACCTCTTTCTTTTTTGAAGTCGGTTAAAAACACAGTTGATTAAAAACAATTGTATCAGGACCCTGGTTCCTTTTACCTATGGGGTCTTTGGTTCTATGTATTCTATGTTTTTTTTTCATTTACATAGAAGGGTATAAGCTATTCCATAGACCTTAAGGTACCTAATATTTAACTATTTAAATGATCCAATAAATACACTTCAAGCTTTGGTGATGTTAAATAATTTTAATGTATTATGTTTTTATTAATTTCTGCCATAAAAACATAATACGATTAAAATGTAGATTGAATGTAATGAAACGTAATCTTGAAAAATATATTTTGTAAGCAATGAACATTGTCAAAGCTCTGCAAGCAATGAACATTGACAAAGCTCTGTAAACAATGAATATTCATTACGTATATTCAATACTAGCAGTTCCCGCTCGGCTTCGCTTGCGTGTACATATTTATATATTTTTGCGCGGAACCCTAATTCTTTTTCAAAAATGAAAGTAGCCTAAGTTACTCCTTATAAGACCAGCTTTCTGCCAGTGAAAGTCCCGTGGGAATCGGTCCATCCGTTCCGCAGATTAGCCAAAACAAACAGACAGACAGACGGACAGAGAAAACTGCTTTTTAGGTATAGGTATCGTGCAAATGACTGTATGAGTTTAAAAAATAACTATTATTTTGACATTACAAACAGACACTTCAATTTTATTTATTTGTATTGATTCCAAAGTTTTATTTATACCAAACATGAGAATAATATTGAAACGAATCTATTGTGTATTGACACATATAATAATTTGATGCCAAATCAAGAATGTACCTACCATAATACCAAATTCTACGCCGAAAAGCGCCGTCCATTCACATTCGGAATGATATTCAAGTAAAATACCCTACATAGTGTTGCCGTCGCAAACTGAGACCATATTTCCTAAGAAAGTGAAACAATGTGTTATCCGTGACAGATGTAAGTTTTGCAAAAAGAGACATTAACCCAATTCACAACGGGTCGTTGCTATCTCGAGTCTCAGACACTGGTTATATCTTGAAAGCCATCTGCTGCGCTCGCCAGTACTCTCGACGACTTAAAACATTTACTTACTGGATTTTTGACAAAATTTATTATCGCGGCATAACATTGTTTAACGATGGCGGAACTTTGTCGTTGTCATCGTACCCCTCTCGGGGCAGCAAGGGAGAATTAATGATCTTTCCTCAATTATTTTTGTTAAGACTTTGATATTTACAGCGAAATAATGAATCCATTAAAGGGAGAAATAAAAGTAGGATTATTGAAATTTCTGTTTTATGGACTATGTCTTTTTAATATTTAGATTGATGATCTATTTGAAATAATAAAAAATCAAAGGTACTTAAAAATTTGGAATTAATTTTAATTGTAGCAACTCTATACATAAGACCTCACATCTCTGCCGTCTGCATTTTATTATATCTTAACTAATTTTATAAATGGAAAGGGAGTTTTTTTTATGGTATAGGGGGCAAACGAGCAGACAGGTCACCTGATGATAAATGACTACCGCCGCCCATGGGCACCTGCAACTCAAGAGTCACAAGTGCGTTGCCGGTCTTTAAGGTAGGAGTAGGGGAAAGGTGGAAGAGGGAGAGAGGGGGAGGGAAGGGTTAGGCCCTCTGGAACCCCACTGACTCGGCGAAATGCAATGAAACATTGCTTCACTGCCGGTTTTCTGTGAAGCCGTGGTATCACTGCGGTCGAGCCGGCCCATACGTGTCGAAGCATGGCTCTCCACAATATAAATGTTTATTAGTTGCACTTTCACGCCTTACTTATTCAACCTTTTTATTATGCAAATACTTTGCCAGGGGTACAGAAGAGGACATAGGGTACCATTTTACGAGATAAAAACACTATTTACGAGGGATACAAGAAAATGATCTAATGCTGACACCGAATCTCCAAATCGAAACACCGAAAAACGTGAGGCAACAGAACGAACTTCACATCAAAACGAATAAAGAACATTCGAAAATGCTAGTGTGAATAATACTCGCAGAGTAACAACAAAAGTTAAATTGCACGCACTAATCTTTAGTGAACGTAATTGACATTATTAAGTTGGAGTTAGAAAGAAGCTTCAAAAGAAAAGGCCTCACGAACGCAAACATCAAAAATTTGTTTGATAGAAAATCTGTAGCTAGAAGAATAATATTGTAAGAAATATTATTCATTACATACATTGAACTATGTGCCGGTGAGCATTGGTTCTGATCTGAACTCCCGAGAGTTCCCTTCACTCTCACGCGGAGCAATCATTATGATTTATGGCGCACAAGTTAGTGGTGCGTTCTGTTACCGAATGACTAAACGATGAATTCCGTTCGTTCGATTTGTTTCCTGGACACTAGCTACTTAGCTTACAGTAAAAAAAGTAGACACTTTAGTTTATACATACAAACTTGCGTTTTATTAACACACTTTTATTACCTTTACTTGTAACTATGTAATCTTGGAAATCAATTTTAACCTATTTCTTATTGTCGTATTGAAATTAGAGTTGAAAGGGATAGCCTAGAAGCAACTTTAAAGCCGGATACCCGGATATCTGGCCGAACATGTCAATTAACTATCATGGATGTCGGAAGTAATGCCAAGATGTTGTTTAAAAAATATATAAAGATGAAACAAAAAAAAAAATTACTATTTTTTTCTGAAAGAATGAAAGCCCTATCTTTTTTTTTCTGTACCCCTGACAAACTGTATGCAAAATTTCATGATGATTGGTAGACTGCTTAAGGCAAGTAAGCGTTACTCACAAACAAATAATTAAACATTCGCATTTGTAATATTAATTAGTTTAGATTTATTTGTTAATTGTTAAGGAAAAATAAACAGTGTTTTATTAAGTTTGTTTAATAGTTAATGGTTTAGTTTTATGATTTACCGTGTCCGGACCAAACCGAACACACTTGTTCTCTCTACAAATAAAAAATATTTTAAAAACTAAAAAACACGCTTTAATAGAAAACGAAACTAAAAAGTAGATAATAATTTTCAATAAATTTAAATTAAGAATAGTGTGATTAACAAAAACAAATATTGTCAAAAGCCTGGGGTGGTTTAAAGGGGGGTGAAAATCACGTTCAAAGATTCCGTTATATACATACATACCAACCTAGTAAAATCGTGTTAAAAGTATCTAAGGTCTGTTCACTATTATAGAATAAAATTTAACTTACTTATGACAGTTACAAATTTACGATATTAAATAGCGTTATAAAAAGATTATTTGGAACTAATTGAACGAATAATTAACAAAATACAATTTTTTATTAAGTGACCATTCTTTAATGGAAATCGGTATTGATATTATACCATAATTTTCCTTTAGTGGCAGCATGAAAATATGGCGATTATATTTCTTTTGTGATTTAAATAAAGTACCTAAATTAATAAATTTAGGAGCTTTATAATACTATTATATATACTGGATAGTAATCCGGTATCCGGCCAGATACTTGCCCACTATCCGGTATCCGGCCGAATAGTAAAATTAAGAAATTAAGCCAGATACCGGATAATGGCCGGATATCCGATTAATTTTTAATTAAATAAAAATTTTGTATGTAGGTATAATGGTGTTTGGATGATTTTCTATAATTTGGTTGATAAATTACTCTTCAGGGGCTACTAGTAAGCTCCTTGAGTTTGGTCTCATAAGGCTCGTTGTAACGAGCCCTACAGATTGGAGTTAATAACGATGGTCTGATGATGGAGCCAGGAGTTGGAAAGCAGAACTCTTTTATACTTTTTAATTTGGTTCGCCATTTAAGCGTGTTTTTTTTTTGGATTTCTAAACTATAATTTAATAATAAACGGATGTCGCGAACGCTGTGTACGATGTTAAAGTGGAAATTAAAAAAATTATGAATAAATAATGTTGATGTAGTATTAATAAGAGATTACATAAAAGAATAAAGGTAGCTGAACAAAAGGTACAAAGAACATGAGCTTAAAACCTAAAGGAGCTGCATTTAATAAAGTACTAGAACTTATTTACGTCTGTGTCGTTTAAAAAAATCTGAATTTTCAAACACAAGACCCAAAACTATTACAAAACATTTTGTTTACCTTAAAAATCTTGAGCTGAGACGTAATCCTGCCTAAAGAGACGCTTAAAAAGCATATGACGGCACCTTTTTGCTCTATTTACAATGAAAATATACTAAAAGAAAAACAAGAAGTAGAAAATCAGTCATTATTTTTGTATTAAAATTGGGACAGTATTTTACAATTTGAGTTTTGGTTTAGGTCCCTTATACATAATACTACTACCCTTACTTACCCATATACCTACACTAGCAGCGCCCCGCTTTCACCCGCGTAAGTCCCGATCCCATGGGAATATCGGGATAAAAAGTAGCCTATATGTTAATCCAGGACTCCAGTTATCTACATACCAAGTTTCATCGCAATCGGTTTAGTAGTTTTGGTGTGAAAGAGGAACAAACATCCATATATACATATATCCATATACATATTAGTAGGATAATACTAAAACTTCGCAGCATTGCGTTGAATTAGTTCATGTCTGTATAACAGAATAAACTAAAATATGGCGGTACCGATTCGTTGTCACTTATCAACATGGTCAGCACGCCACATGTCCTGTCAGCCGATTAAAGGTCCATGGCTTCCGGCCACGTGCGTACGGAATGCCCTTCGACGACGTGATATGGTAGCAAATTCATATCGCATTATCGGAACGCTTCTCGTCTCGTGACTAGTTAACAAATCATCAAAAATTATAAAATTGATACAGAAAAAGCCCAGTATAAGTTAATATTGTCTGGAATAAAGATACAAAGAACTTTCAAGTTAGGTAGTGATCAGTAATTGATGAACTTACACGTTCAGTTTTAAAACACGACTTATATTTATTTCTTTATTATTATTTTATGAATATCTCAAAATGCATAATATATGTCTAATTTTGCCTTTCATAAGTATACAGTGACTCCTGAACTTTTTGGTACATGGCTTGCGACATCGCCTTAGTGCATATACGAGAATGACAACGAATCTCGACAAGTAACTCATCAAACTCAGAAAAAATCAACTCAAGAAAGTACTGCCCAAGAGTTGATTATTTACCTTCAATTGAATTAGAAAAACGACGTTCTTACTAGAAGAGTAAAGTTCAATTTCTTTACATCGTTGGCTACGTTTCAATAAATCGTATACGGTTGGTTAGATCGTGGCAGTAACGAAAACAAAGTTTTAATAGCTTTTAATGTGGCATTTCAGCAGTAAACCGTGCCAAGTCGAAAGTTGAGCAAAACACAATGGAAAGGAACCATAATATTTAAGAGCGGGCTATATGAAGGTGAGATCTTAGCTCGACCTCATTCTAAAAATCCTCCGACTCCGTCCGTAATTATGCAAAAGACTTTTTCAAGCGATTACGCTGCAGTTTCATAACGTTGGCATTTAGTTTTTACGCAACTCCTCTGGAGTGCTTCGAGGTTGATGAGAACTATTTTAAATTCCATCAAACGATAGTGATTTAGAGATTAATCGTTTGATTTATGGATGGAAAAGTCGGTTAATACACGGAATTACTACTACGGAGCTCACTGCTCCGTAATAGCATATCCGATGGTAGTAGTAATAATCCAAAGGTTTTAAAAATTATTCCTATTTATATATTCGAGGATTGTTGTACTTTTTTAAGTGTTATCATTTACGGTTTTCTAGTTCAACTAGAAATGTTTGCAATTTATCTGTGTCTGTCTGTCGGTCTGGCACATTTTTATTATCACAGTCTTGCCTTTTTAGACTACCAAGGTGATATAAAGAACACGAAGCAAACATAATGGTAAGTGCTTACTATTAGGCTTGCCTCGTACTACCGTCATTAGTTATATCGGCTTTGCAAGATACAGAATTTAAAAATATATACTTATAACGACAACACTAACCGGAGTCCAAGGATTCTACTCGTTATAGTCAGCACGTATACTACTGCTGGATGTTTACATGTCAAAACTGGCATAGGCAAGTTGGTTGAGGAGAAAAACCGCGTCTTTAATAGTCATAGTGCCAATTTCTATCCGATTGCACTTAAACGTATGTATAAGGAGTGTCGATACATATCAATTGGAAAAGCCTTCTGCTCTATTTAGCATTACCGATGCAGTCCTTGTTTGTTGTACTTCCATTAAAGGTTAAGTGTATGTGACACATGTGCCAGCGATGTTTCTCTAGCAAGGGACTCGGACTTTGTACCACGTTGCAGTTGGCAAAGAATGCCAACTGCAACCGTTTTGAGCCTTAACAGAACTTTTACAACTGGTAGGTACGCTGCGAATAGTCGGATACCGTATATCTATATGTAAATTTTACACAAATTAAACAAACATCCAAACAACTTCTCATTTATCTTTTTGTAGTGTTAACGTCCAATTTGGCTGGCAAACAGGAGTCAAATAGCTGGCCGCAAATTGTCTTTAGAAATCAAGAAATAAGCTGGTAGCGATGTCGATGGCCAACATTCCATTTTGATATGTTAGATATAATAAACACTTTTCTACTTGTTTCTTACAAGCTACTCTACTTACTTACTTGTTTCTTGCAAAGAATAATAAATAATGACAAATTTAATTTTTATTCTGCTGCAGTTAAAAATACAAGAAAGCACATATGACAAACAGTAGCGTTATCAAGCTGTTATATATTTTATCATGGTCCAAAGCAAATATGCTAGCTCCATAATTTTTTAAGTAACTATTCATAAACATCTTAATTGGAAAACAATGTATGTGTACGAGAAAGCAAAATATTATAATATAATGTCTGATGATTTACTTTCTCGCACATATTATGTAAAATATTTGATTGTTCAAAATTCCTCAGACATAGAAAAGTATAAGGAAAATGTACTAGGAATACACAGCATATACCTAAAGATGAACTGGCATTATGAACGTGTATTTCACCTCTGTTTAACCCTAGTTATGTTCAATTAAAGCAGTAGAAAAAACAACTTCGAATAATTATTCTATCCAATTAATAACCTCACCGACAGTTATTACAAAAACCTGATTTTCAAATAACATTTAATAAGAATTATGACACAATCCCAATTCTGGGAAGCCAGCATAAAATATCATGCGACATAATCCGCCACAGCGTGACTCACGGAGGGCGGCCCAGAGTAATAAGTCCACCCTCATTTTGTGAGCCGTGTTGGGGTCCCTACCAATTAAATCTAACCGGGTAGCGTGTATTTCTACATTTGTCCCGCTAGAGAGATAAAATGAAACGTGTTTATCTCTGGAACGTTAAACGTATGTAGCATTGGCTAAAGCTGAATTCCATTTTGGTTCGAGAATTGATAATGTCTTTAAAGTTTAAAGTAAAGGGGTGTTATAAATTTGACGTGTCTGTGGGTCTGTATGTCTTTTTGGGTTGAGAATTGATAATGTCTTTAAAGCAAAAGGGTTGTTATAAGTTTGAGACGTCTGTGGGTCTGTATGTCTGTATGTTTCTCTGTGGCATCATAGCTCCCAAACGAATGGACCGACTTAAGTGCGTTTTTTTTTTGTTTGTTTGAAAGGTGACTTGATTAGAGCTGTTCTTTTTGTAGAGTCAGCTCTTTTTTTTTCGGGATTTTCGAGTCGAGCGTGTTTTAAATTTTACATATATGTAGATGTCTGAATTATGCTATGTTGCATATTCGAACTCGATTCGAAACAAATTTTGAAGATAATGGTCATTATTTGTACCAAAATAGCGATGTTTTTCCATTAGTTCATTTCTGTTTAAGTTTTTTTGCCCTTAAATAAGTCCCCTTGGTACTCTAATTCGCAATAGATAGAGCGGCCTTCTTACATGTAACTTTATGTTTTAAATTTAAATTAATCATCATTTAAGATTATTGGCTTACGGTACGCATTATATAAATATATATATATATATATAAACAATCGATAGATAAAAAATCGTACTTTATTTTGCTAAATTCACAAAACACAATTATCTTTGTGACAGTAAGATTCGTATTTATTCGTATTTGATTTCGTAAAATTCGTAAAATAAAAATAAAAATAATGTTTTTACTATTTAAAATATGCTTTAACTTGAATGAATAAATAGTGAAATTAAATGAGCTCAAGATTCGTGAAAGCGACTAAGCTGTCCATCCTTAAACTATAGCTGATCTGAAAGTAGTGAGAGTTAACTAAGTAACTATCCTCGATAGGTTTAAGTATTTAAATAAAGGTAAACAAGAAAACGTACGTGTCTCATGGGCGTCAAGCTTTTTTTTAAACATTTTTTCAAAATTTCCAAATTATAATAATGAAAAATTCTTAAAAAAATAAGTTTATCAAAGTTTATTTATTACTGTACTAGCAACCGGCTTCGCACGGGTGGCAGAGACATCTTCAACAATCATCAACATATTTCAATCAATTTACACAAAATCTTAACAAATCATACAACTACTTTTTTTTGTGTTTGTTATCTTGTTAGTCAGGAGAAGGTTCTTATGAAAGAAAAAAATAAGAAAATTACGTGGAAAATTAAAAAAATTAAGAAAACTTAAAGACCATATTAACTTTTCTAACGTAACCTTAGCGCTTTTGACATAACTGTCAGTCGTTTGACAATTGCCGCGATTGTTCAATATTCGTAGTTAAGACAGGACAACGTCTGTCGGGTCAGCTAGTATTATAATATTTATGTTAATACTTTGCAACCTACTCTCTTTAATAATGACACATTGATTGACTGATAGATTTACACTACATATAAAAAAAAGAGGCCTTGCCCATGTAAGGGCACAACTATTTAAGGCCCTGTCATCAGAATCGACTTCATTGAGTGAATATCTTCGCGTAGCATTACTCGCAGGGTGACTCACCCCCGGCCGACGACCGATATTGAGGTCACCGTAGTGGCCTTCCGAGAGAACGCCATTCAACGTTATGTGGAATTTAAATAGGCCAAATTACTTGATCCTGACTACATGGGGTATCAAAAAGAAAAGGCTTTTTTTTCGATTATTTGGTGTACACGGATACACATTGTCCGTGTGCAACACTGTTTTATGTTTGGGAATTCCCCTTTAAATCATGATACAGTTACAGCTAAAAATGACAATTATTTTTATTATAGTGATTCACCGCCTTTTTAGCGTAAATGTTGCTGGTATTCTAAGACAGACGTTCTAGGCTACGTGTATCAAGCATGAGATGCTAGATAAAGTAACCGCTCTAAGTTAAGCTATCTACTATTTACCTTATTTTGTTTTAATGTTAATTTACATATAAAAATAATTTACGCCTAGTGAAGTATTCCTTTTTTTTTTTTTTTTTTTTTTTTTTTTTTAATGTGTGGAAACCCCCACGGGTCATCACCTCACCGGGGCCAAACGGCGAGGTGGTATGTCGGACTCGAACCGACTAAAACCACACAGTGTTCCATCACCGGGTCTTACAGCCGGGGCCTCAGGTGTACCCTAGAAAGGAAATCCCTGTGAACCCCGGCAGACTTGGCCGCCTCGCGTACAGTGTTTTGGATAAGTGAAACACATAAGTAGCGATTGTGTGACAGCGATCTTTTACAATTTTTAACAGTAGGTACTCTTCGACAGTAGTTGTTGGTACATTTCTATCAAACTCACCTTCAATTCAATTCATTTGCGTTTAAGAAATTTAGCTGCTTCCACTAAGTCCAATCAGTGCGACGGACGTTTCCAATTGTCATACAGGATCTACTTTCATCACAGGTGAGAATTCGATTTAGAATCCCTTAATTTACGAGTCTATTCAAAAAGTGAAAGCAAGCATCGGCGTAATTTTGTTGTTGTTGTTCAGTAAAATCATGCACAAACATTCCCACAATGGAATTTATATTGAAAAAAATGCGCAGTTTCGATTTTCCATAGTCCGGAAACAGGCCACGGAATTTCGGTCACTAAGTTACCAGTTCGAACGTTTAGATTAGTTGGATCAATTAACAAGACCCTTCAGTAGTAACGTGTCTTACAGAAAATAATTACTTAATGTACTTGATACGTCTGGCCTAGCAAATGTCCACAGGATTACTTACCGTACTTTCCTCTTATCTCTCTTGATATCACTATTACTTAAAATAACGGTACAGCACAGAGTACAGCACGCGAGTACAGCACGAGAGTAGTAGCGAATGAATGCAATTTACACATACATTGAGTGGCTTTTGAGTAATCGGCGATAAGTGGCGTAAAAATTCTATTATCGAAAGAGCCCAGTAACTTCGACTAGAATTTGACGGTTGCTTTGTTTTTATAAACACAAATGACAAGTAGCCGCAAAATAACGTTACCCGCTATCAAGTTGAAGGACGCAAGGCAGTGATTATTATTCAGTAGGTACTTGTAAAATGCAAAACGCACACACTTCGCATACGCAATGATGCCATGCGAGCGATTTGTATGTGGGCAAAGTAGGCGTAACTGTTAGATGTTATCAGTGAATGGATAAAAAAAGTTGTGTACGGAACTCTGTAAAGCCGGTGTTAGACGGTTCATGATCACTATGATACTACATCGATTGAGTTCAATAACATCAATATTACTTTTTGCTTTCGTATTTATGCCGGCAGATAAGCACACGGCCCGCCCGATGGTAAGGAGTTACCGGTAACTATATAAAATGGCAATACCAGCAGTATCTACTGATACTACTGATATACGCTACTGCACTTTCCAAAGATTTATGGAACTTAGACGACATTACTCGCCAGTAAAAGTAGAAAACTATGAAGTTAGTGCATTTTAATAGCTGTCTTCTTTATGTACATCCTAAGTCCGAATTGTGCAGGAATTAGCTGTGCCCTGAATTGCAGTTTGGAGAATCTCTCTACAGGTCCAATTAATTGAGAGTAAAAAGACGTAGTATTACGACATTTGGTGATGACAAACGGTACTAACTTACGCTTAAGTATACATGACAATATGGTCCCCTGCGCTGAACTAGGATAATTGGTATAAATTTAGTATTTACAATGCAAACAAGTTACCTGTATAATTTTAATAACACCATTGATATCTAAAGAACATCAAGTTTAGGTGTGCCCAATTAGAAGTATTCCTAAGAACATATTATTGAACAGATATAACATTTTGAAATGTATCACACTACAATTCCGCTTTCATTTTGGTCAAGAGCTGGTTATGATACAATCCATTACCGCAACAAATAGATTCATAAATCATTTAGCTTTAACAACCTACCTAAATCAATCATTTATCGTCGTTTACTGAAAATGTTTCACTTTAGCTGCACCATCTAACGCAGGTCTTATAGATGTAGGCAGATGTGCGAGCGCAGCTGTCTTGATCCCTTTTAAAATGTATGGTTTTTATAATAGCTTGGCTTCGATATTTTAATTTTGAAAGTGATGAGAAGCGAGTGCAACACACGACTTACGATTTATCTAATATTTGCTATTTGTATAATGCTATTACTACTATTTACTGTTAGTATATTTTACATGTATACAAGCAACCCGCCTCGGCACTGCACGGGCGGCAGATGCCTACATTTTTTCGTTATTGTGATAGATTGCTTTACTATATTGTAATAGATATTATTATGAGGAATAACTCTGTAATACATTGTTTTCATACAACTCTATTGGTTAACATTGGCATGCCAGTAAAGCTTCCAGTCTGCATGATTTATTCCGACATCTTCAACAATCTTCGTCATATTTCAGCAAATTCATACAAAACCCTTATGAATTATACACCTAAATCTTCCTCATGAATAACTCTACTCATGGAAACCGTATTAAAATCCATTCGGTACTTTTGCAGTTTATCGCAAACAGACAGAAAAACGCGGCGGGGGACTATGTTTTATAATATGTAGTGGCATATATTATTTGTTTTATATATGTAAATTTATCACGTAAATATCACATTGTATTTCCATCAAGCCAAAAAATAATATCTTAGTAAAAAACACCCATAGCAATCCCCTGTCTAATATGTCTTGCGCTCGTTTACAGGAAGAGAGTCGAAGTTTACTCTACTCCGAGTAGACAGGGTAGCTAGAAGGTGGTCAGGAACAGCTAAGGCCTATTGGCCACCTCCGTGATGCATCAAAACGGCCTCACCTGCCGATAGATCCGACACGAGATATAATCACTTTCTCGTGCAATAAAAAGAGGCCGCGTTA
This sequence comes from Euplagia quadripunctaria, assembly GCA_963859945.1. Taxonomy (NCBI): domain Eukaryota; kingdom Metazoa; phylum Arthropoda; class Insecta; order Lepidoptera; family Erebidae; genus Euplagia; species Euplagia quadripunctaria. The sequence continues at coordinate 20,852,148 of OY982568.1, read as the reverse complement.
AGACCGTTATTTTATTGTCGCAATGCTTTTCTTCGGTTGCGTTCATTATTTTGGGATTGCATATAAGTTTCTTGTCGTTAACCTTTCACTCTATTTGCATATGGATCCTTCGCAATACCTACTTATAGTTATTATTCTAATTAGATGATCAATTTTTATTATTTTTATACTGCTTTTGTAGTTCTATAATAGTAGTATATAAAAATATATTTGTGTCTGTTTATATGCCAATTAACCAAACAGATACCGAAAACTTTTACTGTGTTAAAAAAAGGAGGAGGTTCTCATCTCAATCTCTCTTTTACATTGCCCATAAAAGCGCAATATCTTCGATAAGAATTGTGAATAGATTATAATTATTCTTCTTTTTTAGAGCAGCCTCATAAAAGCAAAAAAAAATCCAACTCCAAGGGTGGCAAAATAACTGATTTTAATTTAGATGCATTGAAGTCGGTTGAATGAGATATAGATATGTTGCTCTAATTAAGTTTTACTGCTTAGAGAAAGTTAATAATACTTTTGTAGGATATCTTTTACGTGATGCTTATCAAAGTGATGTACCAGACCCAAATGGCCAAGTTTTATTTATGTGCACAGTTAAATGAAAGTAAGTTTATTTTATGAAATCATTGTACCTTGTTAATCTAAATGTTAGTTAATCAGACTCTAACCAGCGTTATAGATTTAAATAACAACCATAATAGCCATTTTGAACCGACACAAAAAAGGAGATATACAGAGGAAGCTGCAATGCCCACAATATACGAATAATATGCATTGCATATTATCACAGAAGCTATATAATTTTATTATCAGCATTTTATACTACAGAACAGAATAATTATAGAAGCAATAATCTTTTAGTAGAAAGGAGCAAAGCAATGGTCAATGCTTAAATGACCTCTCAGTTGAAACTCTTGTTCATTACGCTCATAATGAGGTCATAGGATTGTGCATCATACAAGAACCTACTTGTTTTTAGAGCCAACTATTTAGTTAGTATTTTTTAAATATGAAACTATGTATATAATAATAACATTGCATTTTTTTTTAATATCAATATATCTACAGCCAAATATAAAGAATAAAAGTTCCCTTTCATCTATAGAAATATAGGAGTGTTTTAAAGGTTAATTTTACTGCCAAGAACATCTGTTCCAATTAGTTTTCTCAAGTTATAATGAATCCTAAACCAACAAGAAACCATTTTACATAAAGACACAAATTTTAAATAGGTACCATGCATAAATTATTCTGGCCAATCATCATAATATTTGGGTGTAGTATACATTTTCTTTTTTTTATATATTATTTATTAATTTCATTTTAATGTGGTTTATAAATTATTGTATATGAATCAATGTTTTATTTTCTTAAAACATTGTTAACAAAAAAAAACTGCAAACCACAATGTTTGAATCAAGACTTATCATTTTCCATTTAAGGATTTATGTCTGACTATTCTCTGATTTTAAAGTCTTGTTATGAACCCACTGTAGGTACCTATAAATTATAAAAATATTCAGCCTCGTACTATAATATATTATTAGTTCTACGGGCCCCATCGGTTTAAAGTGGTTTAATGTAAGGGTGGGCCTATTGATAAATGCCCGCATCGTAAAAATATATTAGATAAACCATACCACATAAATCTCTCTGCTAACAAAAACGGAACAAACTGAAAGAAGTCATCATTCTAAATAATTAAAGTAATTTATAAATACCTCATAAATGGCAGAGAATGCAGATCAAGGCAGTAAATCAAGTGTCGATGAGACAAATCCTTGCACAACCACTAAACTAAAATAATACGAAAATAAAACACACTAACACAAAGTGTTCACTAATTATGTTAAAGTAAATCAACACAACGAACTATATCACAAACTAATTATGTCATAAAACATCCAATAGACGTATATAAAATGTGAAAATTGTAGCATTTCCTATTTTATGTACACCGGCAATTGTTTAACACAACCACCCATACAAAAATCTTTACAAAACTGAAATATATCCACGATGGCGCTGCAATCGTTGTTTGGCGCAAGCGCTGTCACAATTATTAAAAGCCCCCCCGTGCATGACCTAGTAGTGCCGAATAGTAAAAAAAGAAAAGTTTCAAGATTTTTTATTTCGCTAGACACTTCATAAGGCTCGTTATTAATTATGTTTAATGCGTCACTGTGTTTGGCAACAGGGTTTAGAAAAAGTTGATGTTTAAAGTTTAGCTATATTATCGATAAATAAAAACAGTAGTGAGGCCACCGATCGATCAGTGTGATGGTGACTAGTGATGTGCAAAACCGTACCTTTGTCAGACCGAACCGGGTTACAACTCGGTTTATCAAAACCGAATCAACCTTGTACTGGATAGGTAATTCGTAATTTCGTATTAGATTACGAGTATGACGTTTGGTTTTGGAAAGTCACATGTGTATAGTTTGTTGTGTTTGTTGAAATTTAAATTTTTAGAATAAAATGATAATCAAGTAGAGTAAAATAATATTCATGTTATAATAACTCAGTCATGTAATTACGTATTATGCGAACGAATTACGTAGAGTCTAGGGTAATTAGGTAATAACAATTACTCAAGTATAATACAATCTCAATGCTAGTGCTCATGCACATACGCTTTATGTTTGTAGTAGTAGGATACCTATCACAGTGAGATAGTTTGAAGCTTTGCCTCTATTTTATTTCTTTACTTATATGCTCACGCGCACATCTGCAGTGCAGTTTATTGTTATTACGTACTTATATTTATAATACTATTGCACCCTTAATGAAGGTGTAAAAGGGCACCCGTCGGGTCCGACACTAGTCGGGCATCCAGGAAGTACACACGTGAGTAATACCGTTTATAATTTATAAATATGAATACCACTCATGAATTGTTTTTTATTACTTACATGTACTTGTAGTGTACTTGTTGTGAGTGGCCGATTTAGAAGCATGCAACATGATTGAGCTTTTATTAGCTCAGAAATATACGCGAAAACTATATCTTGCGGCAATTTTATGAATCTTTGGGTTGAAAAAATAACCTAGAAACTGAGACATCGATCCGCTACTTCACAATCACACTAATTATGAAAAAAGATGGTGTAATGAAGCGGCGGTAGCGTAATGGCTAAGGCGTCGGACTTGCGATTCAGTGGTTACGGGTTTGAACCCCACCCAGTGTACTACTGACGTGAACCCACTCCTAACACAAGCATTTAGCTTAGCTGGAGGGGTTATCAAGAATACTAGTAATGTGTGACCCATGTTACTAGTAATCATTTAAAAAAAAAAGAAAATAATGATGGTAATCCACAAATCATTGACAAAAAAAATGTAATTAATATGATTGTGAACTGGGGTATCGAATGGAAGAGGTCGGTAGGGGTGATAGAATTTAGATAGCCTACAGGCGGCAAATATGTAAATCCGCCACTGCTTGTATATGTATAAATACATTAACAATATTAATTTATTAGAAAATGTCTGTCTGTAATGTTATTTCCTAATGAAAACAGCAATTTGTACCTTTGCAAAAATTTAATACAATTTCTTACTGTATTTTTTATCAATCACGTTCCACTTCCGTTCGTTTATCTGTCAGCAAACGTTGTGTCCGCGTTAGCGGTACAGATCCTCAGCTGATTTGGACAAATCTTTACTCGGTACAATCTGAGCTACACTGAACCCCCTCACTAGTACCTCACCTTTACTATTTTGTAACCTCGTGAATAACACTATTTTGTCATTTAATGTAAGTATATTGGTATAAAATTCTGTTTTAATTTTATTTGTTTTACAATTGTTACAAAAAGCAATATAAATTTTAAAAGTAAAACAGTCCATTATAAAACAAATTACAAAATATTAAAGTACTCATATTTTTGTGAAATACCTGTAAACACCATCCTCAACAATAATAGAAAATGAAATATAGGTACTCGACCGCAGTCTTGGAGAACCGACACTGGCCATCATTTTGAGTAAAAATCTAGAAACCAATTAAACAATGTTTAAGTCCATCCCTAGGTCACATTCCAAATGTCAATGTGACGTTTTCTATTTACTTAGATTTTTGTTGATTTCGAAAGTTATTTTTTAGCAGTGATATTAAATTAGCCATGTTAGACTACGTAAAGCAAATAATACTAGTGCTTTCTGGAAAAGGAGGGGTTGGAAAATCTACAGTAAGCACACAGTTGGCATTAACGTTAAAAGAAAGAGGTTATAAGGTACTGTTTTGATAAATCACCTACAATTTTGTAAAATTATTTGATAACTTTCATGAATGGCTTTATAACTTTTCTTATAACTCCCAGGTTGGACTACTAGATATAGACTTGTGTGGACCTAGTGTACCATATATATTAAACTTGGAAAACCAAAATGTTCACCAAGGGCCTGAAGGATGGATTCCAGTGTACTTGGACAAGGAACAGAGACTTGGGGTTATGTCAATAGGGTTCCTTTTGAGTTCTAGAAATGATGCTGTAGTCTGGAGAGGTCCAAAAAAGACGTCTATGATTAAACAGTTTCTTGAAGATGTGTGCTGGCAGGATCTCGATTTTCTTATTATTGATACACCTCCAGGTAAGCATTTATTATTAAATATCAGTACAACAGTATAAGACTCTTGTTCTATGCTTGGCAGAGACTTATGATTTTAGAGGTTATCTGTTGTTTTTCAGCATGATATTTAAAATTATGCTATAGAAATAACTGTTTGTATTGTTCAAGTTGCGGAATACTTGCTCATAAGGTTGGTATACTAACTACTGCACTCATTTTATTATAAAAGAGAATAAATAAACTTGTGTGTGTGATCTTTCCTAGTTTCTTTTTCTTTTCTACTGAAATCTAGTGCACCTATTCACTTATCTCGGCACCACCCTAAGGTAGGGCTGCCATCCGTCCGGGTTTCCCCGGATTTCTCCTAGTTTAGAGGGCGTCCGGGGAGCGGCCAGGCAGGGTGTTTTAAAAAGTGTCCTGGCCAAACCCAGACACTCTGTGCTAGGGGACAATTATAATTGTTAAATGAACCGTTAACAAGCTAAAAATTTAAATGGAATCGGCATTTTTTTAAGGTGTCCGGGAAAGAATCTCGATTTCACCCATGTGTCCGGACATTTTTAAGTTTTCTTAAGAGTCGGCAATTTAATTTAAGTGACGGCAGGCCTACCCTAAGGTAGACTGGTACAAAATGCCTACGATATTAAGTCCGCCATTGTACATTTTTTTTGTGCATAGTGTCAAATAAATAAATAAACTCCTCTTTCCTGATTTTGATGGTGTATTAAATAAAAGATAGGAGTAAACCATCATTTAAATACAATATTTTCAGGTTGTAAGCTGCTGGACATTGGAGTAATGAATAGATGTTTCACATTGTAGCTAGATGCCGTCAAAGAGACGCCTTCAAGTTTTTTTACCCATATGCAGGAGTTTATCTGAGATTATTGCACTTATGTATCTCGTAATCTTCATGTTCTCTTATACCAGTAGTCATCGGCGTACCCAGCTTTTAGCCCAGAGGGGGCGAACTTTAATTTTGTCAGTTTAGGGGGGGGGGGAAGACAAAAAAATTTACTTAGTACTACGTAACTTTGCTAAAGCCAAGGCAGGGCAGCTGCCCTCCTCTGCCTTCCCCTTGGTACGCCCAAGCCAGCAGTATTAATAAACAGTTATTAAAATGTATACAGGAACATCAGATGAACATATTACCGTAATGGAGAACCTGCGGCAAGTTCCACACTGTGGTGCTATTATAGTGACCACTCCACAAGAAGTAGCCATAGAGGATGTACGTAAGGAGATTACATTCTGCAGAAAAACTGGAATACATATTCTGGGTATTATTGAAAATATGAGTGGGTGAGTGTTCAGGCTCTATAACTATGTAATTATAAATATAATTATATTCATAAAAATAAAAATATTTAATAAAAAAATGTCCACCTCTAGCCCAGCTACATATTGTTACACATATCATGTATTACATTAATATGACTTTGCATATGAACCCCATATGCAATGGCTGTACATATATGATGAATTATATAATATACTAGCTGCGCCCCGTAGTTTCAAAAGTAGTCTATATGTTAATCTAGGTCTCCAGCTATCTACATATGAAAGAGTAACAAACATCCATACATCCTCACAAACGTTCACGTTTATAATAGTAGTATAGTAGGCCTAGCTTCCAGAATTTCTAAAAAAGAAACTATCCTATCTATTATGTTGCAGCAAATAGCACACACTGTGCAAAATTTCATTAAAATTGGTTTATTAGTTGAGGACTTCATCGCAAATAAACATTGTGACATAACATTTTTATATATGTGTATAAAGACAAATAATAAACAAAATATTTTTTTTTATTAGTAATTTTACATAATTGGTAAAATAATAATAAAATAAAAAGTCTACTGCAATACTAATAATAAAAAACAAAAATAGGTGGTAGTATTGCCAGTTGTGAATATCTGTGGAAGAGATAACTAACACCTAATTTACTGTATTCTAACAAATAAATTTATCTTTATGAGGCAAAGTAATTGCGGGAGATTCATAGAAGTAACTGCTTAGAAATGAATGTTTATAATATTGTATACACTATCCATTTTAAACACCTTTTTCAAGGATGAATACACATATTATTGGGCCCTCCATTAATGTTCATTCAAATAAAAAAGTTTGGCCTTATTAAGGTGACTGTTACATTAAATTCAATATCTTTTTTTTCTTAAAATTGGTCAGCAATTATTCAAAATCGTCAATTTAAAAATGATAGATCAAGGCACACAGAGTCACCGCAACAATAGGTTGCTTGTCACATGTAAAATTAAAAAACATTGAAACCTGATAATACCGTATGTGCCTGTGTTGATCTGTAACCACCTGTTTCCAAATAGTTGAGCCTTGCGAGAAGAAATCAGGCAAACAATAAACAAAAACATTATTTATTCTTACACAATAAGTATAATGATGCACCCGTTCCAAGCACTGAGTTATTATTACTAGCGTATAGAGTAGACACTGCAAAGAAAAAGTTTCTAACGCGAACTGCAGCCCCTGCACTGCAGTGAAAACAAATCTTTGTAGCAGTTCGTTGGACAACATGCGTAAACGCTATGAAAATAACGGCGCTTAGGACCTTATGCTCGTGAGAAAACTACAATTCAAAAACGATCGAGCGCTGCTTGTTAATACTGTAGGATTTGACTACAAATGATTGTATTAGCGCTGCAGCGTTTTTTAGTTTTAATTCAAATAAAAACGGAACATGTATTTTGTTCTGTGGCTTCTCTAGTACATAATATCTAGATGGTTCCAAGGTACCTTAGTTTCATAATTAAAAAAGCTAAATATTTGTGATGCCCAGAATATTCGTCACCCTGTCAAGATGAATTTCTGTGCTTTAAAACCTTTATAAAAATGTACAATGAATATTATTATAAAGAAATAATTTTGTTGAAGTTCACTGACAATTTTAAGTTTTAAAAATAATTAGCGGTCTTTCGTGATTTTAATGTATATTATTTTTTTACAGATACGAATGCCCAAACTGCAGTGAATGTACTAATATTTTCTCCAGTGGTGGTGGTAAGTCACTGGCGGACATATCCAAAATACCTTTTATGGGAAGTGTGCCAATTGACCCTAGAGTAGGAAAACTGGCAGGCCAGGGCGTAGCTGCAGTAAAGGAATTACCAGATTCAACAACTAGCAGAATATTCACTGAAATTGTCAATCAGTTGACTGACTCCACCAATAGTAATCAAGACTAGCAGTTTTCAAACCGTTACATTTCATTAGTTTAAGCATAAAGGGATCATTTCAGTTCAAACTATAATTTTGTATTGAAATGATTTTGACATTATACACTGCACTGTTTTAAAATGTAATCAGTTTAGAAAATAAAACAATAACATTGTTACAAGTAGGCAGTAATAAAGATACTGAACAACCAATGGGTACCAGAACTGAAATATCGTGGGAGAGCCATGCTTCGGCACGTATGGGCCGGCTCGACCGGAGTGATACCACGGCCTCACAGAAAACCGGCAGTGAAGCAATGTTTGCATGAGATGCAATGCAGAAAGGTGTGGTCATATTTTAGGGTCGTATAGTAGACCCCGTGAATAACGTAAAAATCGTGATTTTTAATGCAGAAATCTTATTTTGAAACTGAAAAATTAAACTTGAAAATTGACCGATAAAGCTAATTATTTATTTATTTCGCATGAGAGAGCTGACATGAATGAAACTATAGGTATTTAATACCAGGGATGTTGATGGAATGTCCAGATTTTTCTGAAATTGTTTGCATAAAAAATAAGAAAATTCATATCTTATTTAGAAATGTGCACCTACACTAGGAAAAGTATTGCCCAAAGAAAAAAAAATTATAAATTTGACCACTCCTTTCTGTAACACCCTATATATTCCTGTATATTGTGAATAGAATTCTTTTAGAGATTACTACGTTCATGAAGTATTTTTCAAAATCTATTTTAGACGACAATAACGAAATAAAACAAACATGCTGAATAGTCGAAATTCGACCACCAGGGGATCTCTAGTTATCATTATTGAGCCAAATTGAACATTCAAAATTGGTTCTTTTTGTTATGTTTTTAATTCTGAAGTGATACAGACGTGATAAATATACTGTTTTGGCTATGTGCAACATCGTAGATTATGTTTTAAGTACAGGTTTATATTATTTAGGTAAAAATGTTTATAACTAAGAGGATTGACATGTCAATAAAATATGTTTTAATGAAAGTCTATTTATTTTATATCTCCATCAAAGCGTACAACACTAACTAGAAAACACATACACTTTTATAAAATAACTACTTTTCTGCTAGTTTGTTGCAACAAAAAACAAAATTATTTCTAAAAATTTAGTTAAATTTTTGGTTAATGAATCTAGTTTTTACATATAAAACTAGTCGCTACTAAGTACCCGTGTAAATAATAATTTCTATAAAATTACAGCCAATTTTTCAGTATCTTGACATGCATTGTACACAATAAATATTCTTAGAAAACCTATACCTTCAGTTTTTTTTGTTACAAAAATCCAACCATAACCTTCAAAAATTTGGCAATTATCCAATAATGTCTACATCAAGTATTATATTTTTCATCTATTCGTGAGAATGCTATTGTACTCTTAGTTGTAAACGCAGAGATTATCACTTAAGACTACAGTACATTTAAACGTGGACATAAATAGTGTCGACAAATGGAAGCAAAATATCGAATCGTCCATCATCTTCTCTAAATACATAAAATTGATTGACGGTAGAGCCGTAGCTCCGTTGTAGCTCTATACATGTATATATATAGAAGAATTGCTCGTTTAAAGCTGTTATATGTAATTATTGTATAACAATCAAAAGTGTGACAATATTCTTAAAATAAATTCTCTTTTTTACTTTAGCCTTATGGGAATGACTTATAAATTCGTAAAAACTTAATATAACTTGAGAACAAACGATATATCTAACACAACGGATATCATATGCTCTAAAGATTTGTAAACCTTATTTTATAGATTTGGCACATAATCGCCTTTAAAACTAAAGATATCCTTTATGAGGTAATTACATATTTTGATTTTGGGCATAATAATACGAAACAATTACAAAAAGGATCAAAAAATTATTTAGACCAGTTATTAATTTCCAGTGTACCTAAGAGTTTACCGATTCTAACGTCTGTACTGGAGTCGAGACCCATACTAAAAGGACAATTTTTATTGTATAGAGGGTAAACGAGCAGACGGGTCACCTGGTGGTAAGTGACTACCTACGCCCATGGGCACCTGCAACTCAAGAGTCGCAAGTGCGTTGCCGCCCTAGAGGTGGGAGTACCGTACGCTCTTTTCTTGCGCGTTGACTTCTGTATAATGTTCTGAAGTATATTTTATAGATCACTGAACTTATAGGATTCTTAAATTAAAGTAAATAGGTTTATCAAATATAGCTGCAGTTCGTTAACCGATCAGCGACTTGGTCCCGTCAGTATTCCCCATAGATGAGAAGAATATGACCGAACATAACCAGCTTGGCGAAACTCCGATACAAAAACAAATGTATGAAACGGGTGCCTAAATTAATGGCGGCTATTTCTATCCTGCCTATATATATATTATTTTATTATGGACTCTATCCCGCGCAAGAATCTACGCAGGAATTCCGTTAATGTCAAGTGTTTTATAATTATACAAGTTAAATAACAAAACCGTAAAAAAATGGACGTCTATTCGTCCATCTTGAAAAAAACGACCCTATCCTGCCTACTCATATAGACCTGTCTCTTTTCATCTGTCAAATTTGTCATTCTAATGATTGTCAATGTCAACTGCTCTAAATATCCCGGCTAATTTGAATTGCATTATTTTCTAATATTTGTTATTTTACGGTTTTAATTAATTCAAAACAATTCTCATTGTTCTTTGTATCTCTAAGTGTTTGTTGAAATATGTAATTACCCATTTTTTACTTAGTTCACAGATACACCTAAATTCTATTATAATACTCTTCGTTATAATAATAATGTCAAACGCCATTAGTTTTTTTTTTCTATAAATGTTTAATTCGAGTCAAAGGTAGGTAACTAAATTAACCTGTATTCTTTTAAAAGTCACCTTTAATAAAATAATATATGAACACAAACTTAGAAATCTCCAGACCAACTGTCAGAACGAACACAAAAACTTGTCAACAGCGGAAAATAGTTTCTAAAACCCAAGGTACAGAAGATAAAAATAGAAACTAATATTTGTCTTATATTTCTTATCATAAAATAACTAAAAGAATTTTAAACATTATCTCTTATTATGTAATGGCTAATCATCGTTGTCCTAGAAAAATAAGGGATTCAAATTTGGAAGTTTTTAAATCAGTTTACGTTAAATAAAGGAATACAGTTATGATCTAATACGAAATACATGATTGTATAAGTACCAGAAAATGGTAAAATTAAAGATATTTTAGTAGGTACTGTTTTAATAAAATTAATTAATATACATATATGCGATTACCATGCAATATATGTATATACATTAATTTTATTAAAAAAATCCACTTCTTATTCCGTAGCTTTTTCCAATACGACATTGCAGTTGAGCTCCATACGAGTAGTACAAAATGGCACAGTCTAGTCGTTAAGCCACATGAACTGACGGATTTCCTCTTCAGAAGACGGGCAACAATGTGGCGGCGCCTTTTGTAGAATATGACGTAATTCCTAAAAAACAGTATACGTGTTAGCCACTTACTATAGAACATAATAGGCATATGCAAGATAATAAATTAATTATTGATCAGGGAAACGAACAAGTGTACCTAACAAATTTTTCGATGAGTTTCAATTGTGTTGAAAATGTGAAATCACGAAATATTATAAAAAACAAAGTCTCCCGCCGCGTCTATCTGTCTGTATGTTCACGATCAACTGAAAAACTACTGAACGGATTTTCATGCGATTTTTACTAATAGACAGAGTGATTCGTAGGCTTAGGTGTATAATTTGTTAAAATTTTGTGAAAAGTTATTGAAATATGTAGATGATTGTTGAAGATGTCTCTGCTACCAGTGCGAAGCCGGGGCGGGTTGCTAGTGTAAAATAAAATGTTAATTGTTTTTTTAAGTGTCTGTTTTGTCCTTGCCCCGCCATTGCACAAAGAGTGTATAGTCCATGTTGTCGTTCGATGTTTAAAACTTTAAAAAAGTAATGTGCAAATGCAACGAATACCAGCCTATGATTTTTTATTCTTATCAGGTTGTAATCTTTGGGTTTTAAGAGTTTTGAAGGCTTCGGGACTCTTGACCGTCATTTTGTTATTTTTTTTTAATTATGGCGTTACATAATTGTAATCAAAACAGATAAATGACGTCAACACTGTAGGGTTGTTGCCATCAACATTTACGACTTAACAATCTGCATAGCCCATACGTAGGGACACCTTTATGTTTTAAACAATTTATGTATAACAGCCACTTTGATTCTTTCAAATTGGCGGTTGGGAAGCGAATCAAAATTCTTACTAAATATTTGTGATTTTTAAATAAAAGAATAGGTTTGAATGAATAAAATGTTGACATCTGCCCTTTTTTCAATTATGATTCTTAGATCTTATTGTAATAATTTTAGCTGTAAGTTTTCCAAATAATGTAAATTAAAATAAAATGATTAGGTATGTTTATGTACAGAATAGTATATTTTATTGAATATTATCGCGTATGGACTATAATATGACCCTTTAGTATCATCTTTTCCATTAATGATTTAGTGATGATTCATCTTACAGCGTACCGTGAGTGAACCGAGTCCGATCTCAATCGATTGCAAGCCGAAGGGGCTTTCCTAAAGATGGTGACTTGGTCCGTAGCGGTACGATATAATGTGATTTATTCCATACTTAATATTTGTAAACTTTGCGTCCATGACATGGTCCCGGCTCGGTCCCAGCTCTGCTTGGTCCCGGCTCGGTGTAGTATGACATATTAATCATCCCTTTATGTGTAAAGAAAAATAAAAATAAATATCACACTAATACCTTATTACGTTTATAGCTTTAATTACCATTACAATTTAAAAAAATTGAGATACAAAAGTGCAAAATTAACATTTTACTCTCAACATTTAGTCAAAATTTCTCGCGGTATAAGGACTGAATATATTTTATAATTAGATATGCCAATTAATTTAATTTGTGCTCATTCTAATTCAATTCGATCTATAGAATTCATTGTTTAATTAAAAAATGTTTTATAATTTGTATATATCTATATAATATGTATAACTATAGTATCGCAAAAATAAAAAAATATATTTAAGTATCTAATCGCATTTTACTATTTTTATACTACTATTAAAACTAACTAAGGACTTTTCAGTCAAAGTATTATTTTAACACAAATTTTCATGACTGTATAAAACCCATCTTAGACTTGGTGTACATAAGCCATTTAATTGATTTATGGATTGTTACGGATAATATAATATATATATTTTTTTAATTTGTTCAACTGCTTGGATGCCGATTGAAATTGGGTTCCACACAAAAAAACGACTTTCTAAGACAGTTTCGCTGTAACTCCACACTGTCCCACTTTAAAAAAACCTACACACATTAATATTTGATAGCTATGCAGACTTTCAAAGATTTTGAACTTTGAATAAACATTATGATCATTATAAAACTGCTAAATCTTTGCAGACTTTTGCCCACTCCAGGGGCTTTACTCAACTTTGGGACCTTTTGCTCAACATTGCGGCATTAAAATTTGCTAAATTTTGCAGCTATTTGAATAAGCTTCGACTGTCTAGGCTCATGCGATTGGATGGGTTTATTTCGTCACTTGTTGATCAAGTTCAAGGCTGTATAAACTACGAAATCGTTGATAGGCAAAAGTTTACGAACCCCGACTATATTGAGCCAATTATCCTTGCGTAGTCGGCCGGTAACGGCGCGGCTCAATGTCTGCGGAACAAGGACACATGGACTTAGCTCGCGTGCCTTGTACCCACGTATATTGTTATTGTGACAAATAAATATCTACTTCGAAGGATGTTATATATGTTACGATAGAAATGTAAACGCAATTTGAACAAGAAAATCAAACTCAACCAGATGGCTAAGACAGAAAATGCCATTTAACATGCTATGCTTTTGCTATATTAAGACATACACATTTTAGATATATATGGGATGCTAGTATTGTTATGAAAATCTGAAGAGAAAGCTGTCTGTTTTACGAAGTATAAGGTTATAATAATTATAACTGGCCTGTTGGCCTAGTGGTTAGTGACCCTGACTGCATGGGTCGTGGGTTCGATTCCACCCGAGTCTATGTGTTCTTTGTGTATGTTGCTTGTATGTTTGTAAAGTCCCCCGCGACACAGGAGTTATTCCTAAAGCGGGAGTATTGTTTTTTATAAAAGAAAAAGAAAGAAAAATTAAAAAGAAAAAGTGTCATCGAGTCATCGACTTCAATGCGCCTAAATCATGAAAAACTGTAATAAGCTGTATTCTTAGCCCTTAATTTTCCACTCCTCCTTTTTGAAGTAGGTTAAAAATAGTATTTTATTTTGGTTTTCTTAACTGAATTGAAAATAATCCAATATCCTAATAATACTCTGTTAGATATTTTAAATATAATAAGCCTGGCCCGAGGTTAAAAACAGAAACGGCTTCCCATTACTGGTGATGAGGTAACTTAATTAACTGTGGGAGAGCCATGCTTCGGCACGTATGGGCCGGCTCGACCGGAGTTATACCACGGCCTCACAGAAAACCGGCAGTAAAGCAATGCTTGCATTGCTTTACTGTAGTCACTTACCATCAGGTGACCTGTCGGCTCGTTTGCCCCCTATCCCATAAAAAAAAAGTTGAATTATTTTTTTGGGTGTGTCGAACAAGTACAGCCCTGCACTCTTTCACATTTAGAAAAAATAGAAAGGTTATCCACAATCTACGCAGTAAAATTTTGCTTTGCAAAATAATTTCTCCAAAAACTGTGGAACTAATTCGGTATCAATTTTACTCATTACCATCATGACGTTCGTCATGCGTCATGACGTCATAGAAAAAGTTGCTACCTACTTATTTGTAAATAAATAAATATATGTATAAATTTTATGTACATTTTTTCACTTTATTCAGTTACACGACTGCCTAAAAAGGGAGTGTAATGTTTTCAGAGATCATATATTTATGTATGTAAGTTGAGTTTCTTTATTCCACTCTAATCGATCACACCACTCGAGCACTCTAGTCGACATTCCATATCTAATCGATGTCCATCGTTAGCATCCTTACATCATCTTGAGTGACACTGACTATAAATAAAAAAAAACCAGACAAGTGCGAGTCTGACTCCCGCACCGTGGGTTCCGTAAGTAAACAAACTTGTATGTAGATAATACGTCCATCTCGGGAATCAATTCTTAAAGATTTCTGCCCGTCTTTTCGGAATGACAAACTTAACGTTGCGGTAGCGATGTGCGTCAAAGTCAACTTTCCAACCGCAAAAGTTTGTAATCACAAAAACTATTTTTTTTATGTGATATAACAACAAATTAACGACTTTCGGATTTTTTCATTAATTTTTGCTGTCAGAGCTTGCTTCTTATCAAATTTTATGATTCTAGGTCAATGGGAAGTACCCTACCCCCCCCCCCCCCGGTTTTGATTTAGCGAAATGTTCAAATTTGTTAAAATTTAAGGCTTAATGACCGTATCTTTTGATTGCGTTGACTTAGAAGCTTCAAGGGACTGCTGTAATAAGTATTTGTTGTTAATTCCAACTTGATGTCTCCACGTTTTCCTGAGGAAAAGGTTTTGACAGATACACAGACAGACAGATATTACAACAAATTGACAACTTTCAGATTTTTCCCTTACTTGTGCTGTGAGACCTTGCTTCTTACCAAATTTTACCTATAGGTTTTGGTTTACCTGCGAAATGTTTAAATTTGGTCAAATCTGAGGCTTAA
Organism: Euplagia quadripunctaria; assembly: GCA_963859945.1. NCBI lineage: Eukaryota > Metazoa > Arthropoda > Insecta > Lepidoptera > Erebidae > Euplagia > Euplagia quadripunctaria. The sequence continues at coordinate 20,836,623 of OY982568.1, read as the reverse complement.
GTGGCCATATTTTTTGATTGCGTTGACTTAGAAGCTTGATTTTTTTAGAGCTGCAAGGGACCGCAGATTTGTGTATTTGGTATTAATTTCAACTTGATGTGTCTACGGGTTCCTGAGAAAAAGGGTCTTGACAGACAGATAGACGGACAACAAAGTGATCCTATGAGGGTTCCTTTTTTTCCTTTTGAGGAACGGAACCCTAAAGAAAAGTCAATATGGCGGCTGTATGGATCGTATTTTCTTTTTATGGCAGTGTAGTTGTTTTAAATTATTTAAATTAGTATCTTGTCACATAACAATATACGCCTCGAGCATATATAAATAGACCGTTGTATGTTTCATTAACATATTAAACTATTTACAACGCTGATGTACAAAGCATGGGCAAATATTGTATTATTACACATAGGTAAGGTGTATTTTATGATTAAAAACCTAATCGAGATTTTATAGCACATTCAGATACCAAATGTTTTTTATTACTACTTTACTATACAGAAATATGAGTTTAATAAAATTTAACTAAACGTATCATACATAATGTACAATACACTACAATTAAATAATGTTTTGAATAAAAAAATTGTGAATGAAATGAATTTTGGAAAACAAACCATGTACAAAAAAAATAATTTCGAGACTTTATTTTATATACAGAACATTAGAGGTTCGTTATTAAAATTTTGGAATTGTAGGCCACGGATGAACACTAATTTGAAAAACTAGAAAGATTATGTGTTAATTATTTGTGCATGTAACCAATGTTGCTTTTTATTTAAACAACTAACGCGTTTCATAACTACTAAATTTAAAATAGGTGATAAGAAAGTTAAGAAAGCGCCTGTTCTTTCTATAAAATTCAAGTCAAGTCATAACATCTACAATATTTTTTTATTGATTTTTTTTTATTGATAAGTAACGGTTTCAGATATCCTTTGGATATACATATCTGCACTAAAATATGTACCAGAATATACATATCGATATATACATGTTCTGGTCTGAAATTAATATAATCTTGACTGCATCCTGTCTACATAAGCCAATTACCTTCATAGCATTCCTGTTTCGCTGAGCGGCGACGAGATGGTTGATCACCGGAGCGGGGTACTCCTTGCCGATAATGCAGTTGGCTCTCTCCTGAACATCTATGGGAGCCTTCCAGGGTTCGTAACTGTGAACAGTTAATTAAATCACAGATTTGTGATTTAATTTCTTTTTCAATTGTTTTTTAATGATATGGGGGGCAAATAAACAGACGGGACACCTGATGGTAAGTGACTACAGCCGCCCATGGGCAACTGAAACTAAATAGTTGTGAATAAATAAATCCATATATCCCACTAATATTATTAATGTGAAAGTTTGGATGGATGGATGGATGGACGGATGGATGGATGGATGTTTGTTATTCTTTCACACAAAAACCACAGAACCGATTGCGATGAAACTCGGTATGTAGATAGCTGGAGACCTGGATTAACGCATAGGCTACTTTTTAACCCGATATTCCCACGGGGTCGGGACTTACGCGGGAGAAACCGCAGGGCCCTGCTAGTAATACGTATAATAACTAACTTACATATATTCCACGGGCATGCGTGCAAGCTCCGGCACGTATCTCTTCACATATTCGCCGCTTGGATCCAACCTTTGTCCCAACAGTATAGGACAGGCACATTCGCTAGAGTCCAGAAGAGCTTCGAAGGCAGATGAAGACACCCACATCCAGTTGCCTGCGCAGACAGACCTAGGAAATACAAAATTAATTATTTTCATCATGTAATAAAACAGGCGTAAAGTTTAAGTCGTCGTAGCGTCATTATTTAACAGCTAACTTTTTTTCGCTAGCCCTCGTGCGCTGAGCGTCTGACTTCTGAAGTGTAACACATTAATTGTTTAAAATTAGATAGTATTGTCTTTTTTTTTAGGCTTACTCTTTGGCATTATATATGGAATACCATATCATTTAAATGACCACCTCGACTTAGTGTTGTAGCGTGAATACGAGAGGTCCAATTTTCCATCACGTTTTGACATCCAGGACAAATAATTGTGTGATGAGCACGATAATTTGTTCTGTGTCTGGTGTAATTTATCTATAATATGTATGTATTTAGAAACATATAAGTATGTTTATCAGCAGTCTGGTTACCATAGTACAGACTCTGCCTAGTTTAGGATCAGACGGCCGTGTGTGAAATGTGTGGAGTTATTATTATTATTGGCACCATGTTACTCTTTAGGTCAGTGGCGTATCTATACCATCTGAGGCCAGTGGCTAATTCATCGGATGGGGCACAAGTTCACTCTTGGTGCCTCGTGTGCTTACGGCCTTTAGGTCGGGGCCGGGGACCCCCTAGGGCCATGGGCCCGTAGTATTTTTCCCGCTCTGCCTATTGATACGCCACTGCTTTAGGTGGTTATTTGGTGGTGGTGGTTATTTGCGTACACCAGTGATTGCACATAACCCCACAAAAAATAATCAAGGGTTGTTAAATTACGTGATCTCTGAAGCCATGTCGTGTCCCCGGGTTAGGGTCGTTATGAAGTGGCTGTCAAGCCCAAATAGCGAAATTTGGGTGTTGGGAATGGTCATTTAGTTTAGTTCTTGCGTCAGCTGAGAAAAGATTTTTTTAACAAAATTTGCCAAGTTTGAAATTTTAGACAGGGCAACTTGTTGGGAATGTTCTCGTTAGGAAGATTATGTTGACCATAAGTTTCTCATAACTCACGAAACGATTGACGAATTGAACTGTCGTTTTGATAATTTACTTTAATAATTAATTTCAACGCGCTGTGCATTTGTATCATCTTGATAAACGCCAAACTTTTAATGACTTAATTGTCAATAGACAAACCAACATGGTCGCCTTCAGTTGTCAAAGACACTTTGCTCTATTGAGTAAGTCTACTAAGTCTCTAAGAATGTTTATACGTGTTCTGGAAAGCCTAGCACGCTTCGCAACGACGACCTACGTGACTGGCGCATTCGACCGCAAAATCAGAGATGACGAGTTTGATTCCCGGTTTGGTCGGTTCGATCATTGCGGTCCGATGACCAACTTATTCAAGTTAAATTGTGGAGCACACCTAGCTTGTTACAGGTTATTAAGTATTTACAAAGATTAAATTTAAAAATAGTATATTATATCGGAAACTCACCAATCAGCATCGAGTAGGTACTTGAGGAAATGGTTGAGTCCGTGTTCCCAGGAGAGCCAGAGCATGCCGCGCGTGAGGAAGGACGCTACGGTGTTGCGCAGCGCGTGGTGCAGCCAGCCCTCCGTGCGCAGCTGGCGCATCGCCGCGTCCACGAACGGGAACCCCGTCCTGCCTTCTTTCCATCTACAATGCGATAATACGTACACAAAATCAAAGAAGCGCCATGATAAAATTCAGTAACTAGCAAGCAACGTTATGAATAAGAACTTATATCTGGTCCAAGGCGCTCTTATATTTGACCGACCTTTTCTAAAAACCTTTAGAAAATCCATTACTGTAAAAAGTTGGTGCCAATCCTGTATCAACAAAACTCTTTCAACTCTCAATTAATTTAACCGCCCCACCGAAAACCCCGGTGAGATGACGGCAAGAGGGGGTTTCCACACGCACAAAAAAAAGGATCCAACTTATTTTAATTTGACATCACTAAAATTGGTTAAGTTACTCAAGATCATACAAAGAACATACAAGATAGAAGATACTATATTTGTGTTCTGAACGTCTAAACTCGTCTCAAATAGGAAACATCAAACTAAAGTGAAACAACTCATTTTGAATTGAGAAAAACAATTGAATTAAATATCCTATTCCACTTCTAAACTTTTACTGCACCTCATGACTTTATTGCAATAAGCTAAAAAAGCTATACAGAAATAAAATGCTATACTTTTGCAATTCATCACCATCGGGGTTCTTCCAGGGTATATCCAAACAAATTGGGTTATTGGCCATTTGCCCATAGTTTGGATTGTTGACGCTCATTGTGTAGAAATATTCGCGCCAAATTAGCTGACCTGAAATCAGAAGCAGAAACAATGTATTACACATATCTCTAATTAAAATATATGCAGAGTGAGTCGCTCAATAGGTACCCGTAACCGTCGTTAAGGTATGTGTATACTCACGAGACCAGGAGATAATTTATTTTTGTATGACAGTCTTCAATTCTCTCCAAGTACATATTTGGTGGACATTGTTGGGACTGGCGAGGACTTACGATGCGGGAATTAAAATACTTGGCCACATAATATTGAACCGTAGAGGGGCTCGTGGCTAAGTGGTAATCGAGTTGGTTAGCACATTACCAAGTTAAGTAATACTAGCCAGGCCAGTCTAGGATGGGTGACCATTCTTAACAGATTAAGACACCTCCGTGCCTCAGAGAGCACGTTAAACCGTCGGTCCCGAGCGCCATACAAACATTTGTGGCTTCTGTTACGGGTACCCTAAAAAGTCCGACAACCTGATCTAACTACAGAACTTCGATATCGCCTAGTACTTGGATTGTGGAGGTCTGATGGCAGTCGCTTCACGTAAAATATCAAAGTTCGGCCGCGTCGTAGTTAGACTGAAAGCCGACCTCAACTTAGTTGGGAAAAGGCCAGGAGGATGAGGATGATAATATTGAACTGTATTTCTTGCTGGGTAAATAGTCAACCACGATCACCATCATCCTTTCTCGCAAATCTATTTGGAGTCGGCGCAATGAGTTTTCTTCGTCACTTCTACTTTATAATTTCAGTGTCAGTCGTACCTTGAATAGTTCTGTATATTGTTATTGGTTGACCTATAGGAAGAATCTAGCGATTAAGGGTGCTCTCTAGTAGATTTTTCTTTCATACTATATTAGTAACAATATTACATCATTCGCGGTCAAAAGTAGTTTTAACTTACGGAAATTGATAGCAGGGATGTTACCGGATGGTACCGTAAATAATTTATACCGGTTTCGGATACGGTTACGGATTTTAAATTATTTCTGATTATCCGATAGTTTCGGACAGTTTCAGTTACGGATTACCTTTAAAAAAATGCCAATAGGGAAATACTGGTAATGATTAGGCTTTAAGTATTTAGTAGTCAAATCCCAAAAAAAAAAACAATTAGTCTTATAAGTGTTACCTACTTAAAAATGCATAATCGAAATTATAATAAACAAAAACAACATTATATCACCATTTCAGCCATATGGAAATAATAAAAACCTTTCATGGTGTCTTATTTAGACTCCACCCCAATGCGAAAATTTTCGAAACTTTTATATCCGATTCGGCTACGGTTTCGGATAGGTTTCTTATTTCGGATATCCGATAGTTTCGGTAACGGAGCTCCATAACATCCCTGACTAATAGTTTACCTGTAATGAAATTATTGGCAGAGAGTTGTCCCCGGTGCACTTCACGGAACAGATCTTGCACAGACCAGTAGAAGCTGAACAAACAATGTGTAACATATATTTACATACATATATATTAGGTACACACAGATCAATGTTGTAGCAGTATTTCAGTTAGGATTTTGCCTTAAATTCTAACTGCACAGCACACAGTAGCACTAAAGGAGTCCCAGACAGAGTTTCACAGTCCTTAACGTTAAACAGATTACATTGAAATCGTTCCAAATATTATAAATTAAAAGTTATACACATTACTGATAAAATATTAAAATTGGAAATAAATTATTTTTAGGACTGGATTTATTAAGAATATTTTAGAACAGTGATGTGTGATATTTTGAATGGTGACAAAAAGTGATAAAGTATAAATAAAACATTTAAAATACCCCAACTCTAAAATCCCTTCAACGATGACAGAATTGAAGCTTTGAACAGTATTCTTGAATTAAAGCTAAGAAAACTCTAGAACGGGGGTCATCAAATGGCGGACCGCGGTCCGGATCCGGACCGCCGACCTATTTTGTAGAACAATATATAACATAAACTTAATCTTTTAAAGATTAAGTTTCTATTATAAAACAACTTCTATTACTTGAGTACGTCAACACAAAAGTATGGAATTTTCTTGTCATGAGCTTTGAATGAAACTTGTGTGTACTACAACTGTGTGCGCTATCTTTACTTCAGACAAATAGCTTCAAGATTATCTTCGTTTGATTACTTCATTGGTATTTATAATATACTATTATTTAAATGTATTATTTATAACGAAGTAATACTAGGGAAAGGGCTTAGAACTCTTTTGTAATAAAAGTAGAAACGGACCACGATGGTTACGAAACTATTTGGTGATCCCTGCTCTAGAATCTAGATAAAGTCACCTTTAAAATAAAAAAAAAACTTAATTAGTAAGACGCTTTCTTTTCACTGTCGAGGTGCGAGATCGGCCGCACTACAACGTAACTACTGTTCTACATATTTCAATGAAAGTTCTCGAAACATCAACCCGCGTCCAGGCATCATCATCTAGCCTGGTTCGAGGATCTCCCCTTTTTGTTGTAGAGACGTCACACAATACGAAGTTTAAGGTTACACTAACCTTCTAACAGAAAGGCATCCGAAACGAAGTGCAGGACTCAATGATATAGGTGGGCCGAGGAGGTCAGGGTTGCCATGAGTAGGTAAATATGACCCCCTGAAAAAAATCATAAAAATCATTAGGCGATAATACGTAGTACCGACCATAGAAGAACATGACATCACAAGTGGGCTTTCTAAACAATTTTTTATAGAATGTACATTTAATACGTTTTTTAATCAAGATGGACTCCATAATCTCTGCTAAGATATTTTTCTACCACATTAAAATACCTGCGGAATGTATCGTATTCTACAGTAAGACGTTGCGCCATTTGCTTCAAGGCTGCGCGCTCCCCGCCCACCCAGCGAATCATACGAATATCTTCATTCTCCAAGAACACTCCCAGGTCTTCTGGTTTTGGAGCCTGAGGGAATAAACTTACAGGTTAAACACTCTTTGGTTAAACATATGTAGCCGCCATAGGTCTTAATCGTTAGTAAAAAGTATTTTACTTACCATTTTTCAAGACTTAATTAATTTTATTATGATTTTCGTCAAGTCTTTGACGGTAGACTGAAACAAGAACTGGACCGAGTACCTATCGCCGTACACAAGGAGCGCCAACTATCCCGGTCTTGGACGGAGGATGGAGTTTTATCGTGCCACAGGGCGCCTTACACTACATTTTCCTACGAGTGCCGCTAGAGTGTTCCCTACTTATTGAACAGTTGAGTGGCGTCGTTCGGTTCAGATATATTTATGAACTACGTTGTTAAATGAACCCCATCTGGTTAAAGGATTATTTTAGTTTCTTATTTGGAATAAAACGATGTAGAAATAACTTCAAACTTAAGCTAATTTATAATGCTTACTGCACAAAGCCTGCACACAGTGCACTCTACCAAACTTTAAAGTATAAAACTTATTTGTTCAACAGGCAGGTACCAACTATTCGAGCGTGTTCTACAAAAACTGTAAATACAAGTAAATATATGTTACCTTATCGAAGACGGTAAACTCCTGGTAGAAGCGTTCCGGGAGTGTGCCAAACTTGACTCCAGTGAGGTTGACGTCCGGGTTTGGACGGGGTGGGTCACCAATAGTCGCTACTGTGTGCTATAACAATGAAATTATTGGTAGGCGGAATTGAAAACAAGTTTAAGTATATATTGTTGTCGACTCATCAAAAATTCTTATTTATTGGAACGAAGATCCGTATCGCGCATTACGAAAGGGGGCTAGACGGAAAAAAATAAGACCAAAAGTTGTAACGACACTTTAGTAAAAGAAATAAAATTTTATTACAATTCCTTCACTAATTAATCGAAAGGAACTTCGTTCCATCCGGGTGTCCCTTGACACCTCTCAAATTTTTTTTTAAATTAAAAATAGGGGCAAACTATAATAGATGATAAAACAGTTCACTATTTAATAGAAATGAGTTAATAGACATTATTATGACTGGTTATGCCGGTAAAGCAATACTATTGGTCGGTTGATAAATGTTGATGAATAGTGGGGTTATAAAAGGTTAGGAATGTATTATAAGTTGATAACAATCACTTGAGTGCAGAGAGAGGTACGAACAACATGGCAGTTACTGTTAGTTAGTGATTTTCATAGTTTATAGCAGTGGTTGTGAGACGGTTTATAACAATATCTATTATACAAGTAAAAACTTTGTAGGTGCATTGCTGACGCATTTTTTAAGTATTGCGGTTACGCTTTGCACCGCACCTCAGTCGTTGTGAAAACTTCGTTACCGATATTTGTGTCATTTGTAATTTCTCGGTAATAATCTATACTAATATTACAAAACTGAAAAATTTGTTTGTTTGTTTGTTTGGTTGAACGCCGCTATTCTCAGGAACTACTGGTTCTAATTGAAAAATTATTTTAGTGTTGGATAGCCCATTTATCGAGGAAGGTTATATAGCATCACATTACCACTAGGAGCGGAGCATCAATGAAAAATGTTGCAAAAACGGGGTCAGAACTATATTTTGGTGACCTCGGATGAAATTTCCCTCCTCCTCAGCCGAGGTCTGATAAATATGATCACCTATATTAGACACCAGCCTAGTAGGAGGATCATCCATTTGTGTTGGAAAGACATAACGTCCGTTTACCTTCGATTTTAATGTAGTTTTTTAACCGACTTCAGAAGAGGAGATTGTCAATTCGACTGCATATTGTTTTTTTCGTGTGTTTGTTACGCGATATCTTCGCTATTTGTGAACCGATTTCAATAACTTTTTTTTTTGACGTGACAACGTCTTATAAATTGGTTTGCCGGGTGACACTTCAAGAAACTGCGTTACGCTCCGCTCACGTTATGCGCTCACAATGAGAGCGAGTGAGAGGCACGCGTTTTAAATATAATTCTTTGTATAAATAAATGTTTTAAATTGTTACTATTATTTCATCCTTCTTCCTACTATACGAATGAATATTCACATTAAAATTATTTTACCACTCAAAGTCGTTGTCACGCAAAACTTTCGCCCGTATACCGACTTTACAGGCAACCAATTTTTTTTTAATTGAATTGGTTTTACTCAAGGTTGGTTCCATTTAAATTTGAAGAAAACGTTCCACCTCTAAGGGTGGAAAATTAAGGGTTGAAGAATATAGTTTATTACAATTTATCATGATTTAGGCGCAACAAAGTGTACTTTTTTTAAAAGTTAATTGTAACCTTATACTATTACCACCAGGAGCGCAACAACGGGGGGTATCCAGGGTGTCTGGACACACCTAAAAACCTGTGGACACCCCATTTGAGGGTGTCCAAATATCCCCACATAACCTAGACGACGATGTACCGAAGAGTATGCGGAAAATTTTAATAAAAATGTGAATCAAAATAAATTGTAATTAAAATGTTGTTCGCCGTAAATAGAATGTTTATCGTAATACCAAATTATTTAGTAAGCCTTGCAATACTTTGAAATACGTCAATAAAGTGTGTTGATGACCTTTTTTTTTGACCTCATAAAAAATATTTTCGACACCCCCTATATTTTTTTTATTGTTGCGCCTCTGATTACCACTAATCTAATAGCGATCAAAATCAAGATTAAATCCGCCCAGCTGTATTAAAAAATACCTAATATGAAAGTTCATCATCGGTCCAGATTAATCTCTGGTTAAATTCAACGATAGATCCGAAAGCTTTTGTACTTACCAAGAACATTTCATAAGTGAGTGGAGGTATTCCACCATTAGCTTTGATGACGGTGTCCGGCTCCCATAGAGTATGTGACACGTGTTCCTTGCACACTACACCGATCTCCCGGCACGCCACCTTCACGCTGTGGTCACGGTCCCTCCACACAGGCTCACAATCCTGCTCGAAGCACAGCTTGCGTATGCCTTAAGATTTAAGAAAAAATAGGTATAGATTATCGTACCTCACTAACCATGCCAATCAAAATTAAAACGGTAAGTATCCGGTATTAGAATGCTAACAACTCTCAACAACTAACTAAGGTTATAACAACTCAACAGGAGCACATGAACACCACTATCACCAGCTAACGAGCACGACGCCCAAACCAGCTAACCTTCTACCCATTTGTATTGAATAGGCAGAATGCTCGAATGTGACTGACATTAACTTACCAAATTCCTCCCAGAGCCTACGGAAGACAACGTTTGGCTGCCCCTTCAACATGATGAGTCTACCACCATACTGTTTGAACTGGTTGTCCAAGTCATCAAGTGCCTCGAGAAGATACCGCATGCGGTTGTAACCCACGACTTTTGTACCTGTTGGAGATGGAGGGCATTTGAGTAAATGTTGAGAAACTTTGACTATTCATTCGCAGGCCCACCGACAAACATTTTTTTATAAGGATGATAAATGATAAGACGTGTAAGGTGTAAGAAAGTCTTAGCCAAAGATTTACTAACTAAAACGATTACTTTATAAAATATTTGACATAGAAAAGAAAAAATCGGAAAATATAATAAATGTACCTATCGTTTTAATTGGGACTTTAAATTTGCTACATTCCAAACAAGAATAAATAAAATTACACTTATCCCTACCGGTACCGATAACTAGTAGGGCTAAAAGTAACTGCTAAAATATTTATTATACCTATCCCTACCGGTAGGGATGGATAACTACGGCCCGAGGGGTTTCCACACGCACAAAAAAAAAGGTATGGATAACTAGTAGGGCTAAGAAGTAACTGCTAAAATATTTATTATACTTATCCTTACCGGTAGGGATAAGTATACATAAAATTACACTTATCCCTACCGGTACCGGTAACTAGTAGGGCTAAGAGTGACTGCTAAAATATTTATTATACCTATCCGTACCGGTAGTAACTAGTAAGGCTAAGAAATAACTGGTAAAATATTTATTATACTTATCCCTACCGGTAGGGATAAGTATACATAAAATTACACTTATCCCTACCGGTACCGGTAACTAGTAGGGCTAAGAGTGACTGCTAAAATATTTATTATACCTATCCGTACCGGTAGTAACTAGTAAGGCTAAGAAATAACTGGTAAAATATTTATTATACTTATCCCTACCGGTAGGGATAAGTATACATAAAATTACACTTATCCCTACCGGTACCGATAACTACTAACTGCCGAAAAACTGAAGCTAATTTCAACGGTTTTCAAACGAACCTAACCAACAGTTTTAAAAATGGCGACACCAATATATCATACCTGCAGTCTCTCCATCGAAAATGAACATAGGGAAGAAAGGCACACTCTTGTCTTCGACAGCACTATGAAGGGAGGGATTGTCGTGAAGACGCAACCCGTGTCGAAACCACAGCACGCTTCCGCCCAACATCTTGTTTTTTTATGTCAAATCTGTTAACAAAACATAAAAAACAATTAAATTTGCAGATTTAAGATTGATATTTTGGATTGGCAAAATACTTTAGTAAAGATGATCTTCTTAAAACTTAGTGGCATGATTATTAAAAGCATTTTCAAAAAGCCGCCGTCAAGCTTGCGTCACTTTAACTATTTTCTTTACATTTATCAAAACTCTCTCCCACTAATCAGTGGAACCTATTTTTCTTTCTACCATCAGCTAATCTTCAAAATCTAATAGGTCCCACAACGCCCGAGTAAATACCCATTTAGCATCGTGGGCTCCCCTATTATTATGAAGAGAGACAGATATAGGAGGAAGATGTGAAGATGACAGTGTCTTTGAACAACTTATTTTATTAAAATCTGTTAAGTACTTTGATCACTTACTTAAATTGCCGGCTGGCTGAAATTATGACTTGCTGACTTGCTTAAATAAAATAAAAATATTAATAAAATAAAGAATGTTAAAAACTATTAGTCTTTTATTTTAATAATGTATTTTGGAAATACGTATTTTGCATTTAGCCATTTAGTGCGGCACTAGAGCGAGAGTAACCTCTAAAAAACTAGAGTCAGATATGAACTTAAACATAGACTTTGGTTCAACAATAGACCAGCTACCTATAGCTGAAACTATTATTATAGTACGTAATAGACTCACTTACGAGTTTTTTTATGGTATAAGGGTCCCCTGATGGCGAATGACTACCGCCGCCCATGGACACCTGCAACTCAAGAGTCACAAGTGCGTTGCCAGCCTTTAAGGTGGAAGTAGGGGAAGGGGGACGGAAGTTAAGGCCTCCGGTAACCTCACTCACTCGGCGAAACACAACGAAGCATTGAGCCACACCGGTTTTCTATGAGGCCGTGGTATCACTCCGGTCGAGCCAGCCCATACGTGCCGAAGCATGGCTCTCCCAGGATTTAGTAGTTGTTGCACATTATGCGTCTATTTAGTTTATTTAAAAAGAAATGTAAGACCCAGACATCCGTTAGTCAGCTTCCTCTCATTGGTGTACATATATGTATGTATACGACCAGTTGTAGAACTAATCGATGTGCAGTAGGTAACTGCGCGACCTTTATAATACGGCTGGCTCTGATGACATAATTTCAGCGATAACGTTACACAACGTTGTGTAAACTAGAATTCTTATTAGAAAAACAGGAAACGTGACCTGACTTCGGACAATATTAATTTTAACTTAATATCTTTAGATTATAGAATTTAGATTTCTCAACGATCGTAACTAATCTTACTAATATTATAACGGCGAACGTTTGTAAGGATGGATGGATGGATGTTTGTTACTCTTTCACGCAAAAACAGCTGAACGGATCTGGATGAATTTGGCACAGTACCTACGGTTCCTGTGGGAAAGATTTCACTAAAATTTTCACACGAACGGAGTCTCTGGCAACGGTTATAAACGCGAAAGTGAGTTTCTTTGTTATGTTTGTTACGTTACTTAACCGAATAATCATGGAATTTTGCAAACACGTTGTCAGGGGTCCAGAAGAGAACATGCAGTACCTACTTTTCATCCAGAAAAAAAACTCTGTCAGTCGTAGGATTGCACGTCAGAAGTGAAAACACATACACATAAATATACGAGCACATATACACACACATCTGTCATATATGTCATCTAAACGTGACGGTCACCCGAGTTCAGTGCTTTTGCACATACCAAAAGTGCCCAATGTGCCCAAAGAAGTTTTCACTTCAAAAATACTGTTCCCGAGGAAAAATAACTTTTAAGCGAGTGAAGCCGCGAAGTTAGTATAGAAATATTTGACAAACACAACTGGCAATGAATTTCAAATTCAAGATTGTTGTCGCCACTTCAAAAACTCTTATTTATTTTACTAAAAATAGGGACAAACTATAATAGATAATAACACAGTTCACTATTTAATAAAAATAAGTTAATAGACATTATTTTGACTGGTTATACCGGCAACGCAATGCTATTGGTCGATTGATAAATATTAATGAATAGTGGGGTTATAAAAGGGTAGAGAATAAATTCAGAAGTTAGCCGTTTCCAATATCGGTACTTCGTTCACTGAGGCAACTACACGATTTCGACGACGACACGAGAAACTTAATAAATTAGGTTCTCTAATATACCATACCTAATGACACCCGCAAAGTTATCAAAACACAAACTTTAAAACATTATAATTCTAATACAAAAACTAAAAAAGTTATAAGTAATTTATCTTCATCACGCTCTTCTGTAAAATTACAATATTGCACATGACTCACTACACGTAGGATCCATCGATATTTTAGCGAAATGCGATCTATGTAGCTCTAAATCTTATTATGTTAAAAGCATTTAGGCCAGGGCAAATAGTTTTGTAAAAAAAAATTGTTACAGCATGAATGTTGTTCAAACGGGAAGGAAATATAACCAACAAGAATAATAATAAAAATCTTTTTAACAAAAAAATAAACCGACGAAATAACTAAAAAGCAATAAATAAATAAACCTCTTAAGTCTTGAGCTTATTTACATAAACTATCAAATTTTATATAAACTTATTTTGAGTCGGCGCCAAACAACAAACTGATTAATTATCTAAATTTTATATGTACCTACGTAGAAATGGACATGGCTAGACGTTATTGCTTTTTAGTTATTTCGTCGGTTTAATTTTTTGTTAAAAAGATTTTTATTTATTGTTTTTATTTTCATCATTAGCTCAGCTATATGATATGATGATTTCTGAACGGAAATACCTGTTTTTGTGTTTTCGAGGGTTTCTCTCAATTTTGACAAGATCCCATCATCAGATCCTGACTTCCTTGACATGGGACCACCCTTGAGGTATACCCTATCTAACAAAAAAAAAATAATCAAAATCGGTTCATAAATAACGGAGAGAGGGAACAAACCTAAAATATATATATATATATATATATATATATATATATACGGTCGAATTGAGAACCTCCTTTTTTTTCGTCGGTTAATAAATTTAAAACACCCACGACTCGCAAATCCCTTCAATGATTAGACAAGAGCTGATGATCTTCGAACGGCTGATCAATTTTCTTGAATTATTTCTAAGAACACTCTCGATCAAGTCACCTTTCAAACAAAAAAAAAATGCACTTTTATCGGTCTATTCGTTTTGCCACAGACACACATATACACAGACACGTCAAACATATAACACCCTTCTTTTTGTGTCAGAGGTTAAAAATAAGTTAAAGTCGAATCAAGTTACGAGGGTGAAATGGGGTGAACTTAGGATTGGCTAGAGAGTCGTCACAGCAGTCCTGTCTTACGTAAACGGTATTGTACGGTAACGGCATTATACTCGTAATTCACACATTTCGACTGAAAATAAGGTCTCTTTTTCAATCAAAATTAACTGCAAAAATAAATATTTTGATGTAAAAAATAACAACGTGTTGGGGACATAAAAAGTTCCACCAAATGGGGTGAAAAAAAAAATTGTTTTTTTATTGTGGGAGAGAAAATTTAAAAAAAAATACTGGTTTTTCGTTTTTTCCGGAAAATTTTAATACACACAACAAATATTCATAATATCTACAATATTTAACTCTACGATTTTTTTTCGATAGGTCTTGTTTCGCTGGAAATCGTGAAAAATCATTTCATTTTCCACCCCTAAAAGTTCACCTCATGTCAATCTCGTAACTCGCGTCGATTTTTTATTTCATTTTGCGCTATATTTTCTTCCCTTACGAACAATTTCATTCTGTTTTAAACTTTCAAGTTTTTTTGACTTATTAAAAGGTATCTCTGGACTAATTTGTTATTTTCTTCTTCAAAATACAATAACTTATTTTTAAATTTTAAGAGGAAATACTCCAAACCATTGATCATGGGAATATTCTGCAACCCCTGTTCTTGTCAGGGATCTCAATTCGGCTATTTTACTTATATTTCCAGAATAATAAGGATCTAGTGGTATCATTAATTTAAGTTTATAGTTGATTGAGGTTCTCGTCTCAATGAGAGCAACTTTTTTTTTTTAAAGACAACTCTCGCTGGAGTAATTCTTAACTCCTGTGTCGCGGGGGACTTTACAAACATACAAACAACGGACACAAAGAACACCCAGACTCGGGTGGGAATCGAACCCACGACCTATGGCAAAGCAGTGAGGGTCACTAACCACTAGGCCAATAGGCCAGTCTTCAACTTCTACTATCATTCCATACCCTGTGCGACTGTTTTAATAGACTATTTTATGAGACTGTTTTAACAGACTATTTCATGAGACTGTTTTACTTGAACTACATTTTGTTTGTTTGCTATTTTCAATATGAATGTAAACAAAGGATACGCTTTTACGGTAATTATAGCTCTTTGCTTTTACGTGTTTGACAAGAGCAGTATGAGCGGAAACAATTAGTTTCATTTCAATGTATTGATGACTTGATAGCTAGTATCGTTATCCTCCTTCGCTTAAAAAATACATGTCCTACGTCTAGACGTATACTCCTCATTCTCATTGTACTCAAAAGATATGTTTAAAAATTGGTTTTAAGGAAGTAATCCCAGTGCATTATAAGTGCAACTAGACTAGACCCGTAGTTATGATACCAGAATGTAGACGAAGTGGTGAGAAATTAAAACAAGAGTAAACTTAAAGAAAATAAGCATTACGCAAGCAAAACGTTTTAAAATCAATACTTAAATGTCAGCGTACGGAGTACAGTCAAATAGACCGGCAGCTCGCGACAGATTTTTCCGATCAATCGTATCACGTAAGTTATTGATTATATTGTAGGTTTAACTAAAAACTGGATTTAATATATAATTCTATATTATTAAATCATTCTAAGCAGAGCCACTATTGTTTTAATTTGTTGGTGAGTAGACTCGCGAGAGCTCCACGGGAGGCGAGATAGGGTTAATAACGTCACAAGATAAACCAACCTAGATGTATGTATTAAAAAAATGCACCATGCCACGGCATTTACATGGCTGCTCTAATTAACTAGAGAGCGCTCTAACGAGTAGCTTGTGTAAAGCCTACCATTAATTGGCTTCATTCCACAAATCAATTGTTACTAGTTTTGGACCGGCAGCTCGCGACAGATTTTATCGATGAATCGTATCACATATGCCCTTCAAGTTGTTGATTATATAGTAGGTTTAACTAAAAACTGGATCTAAGCGAAATCGTGAGAACGGGACATGTAGCGTGCAATGTAATGTGAAATTCAAAAAAAAATAATTATTAATTTTTAATCAATCGAATAACGTATGCCATTCACGCCTTGATGAAATTTATGAAAAATAAATCCAGTGAACAAGCATCGGCATACGTGTAGGTCGAGTCGCTGTGGCTGAACTCAGTCCCGCATTTGCAAAAAAAAAATCGTCAATCGAATTACGTATGCCTTGGATACTAAGTGTTTATATTAATTGTGAAAATAATTTGTAACTTTGTGGAACGGTTTTAATTCGAATAATAAACTCTTATTAGTAATCTATATATTAATACGTGAAGCGAAAACTTTGGATCCCTTTTTACGAAAATTGGGCGAACGGAGGAGTATGAAATTTCGCACACTTATAGTTTATACAGAGAAGAAGTGACGAATGCTAAAATTTTTGAACAATATTTGCTACAAAGTTAAAAAAATGCAAAAACGGGTACATACAGCTATGAGTGTCCAGTATATATTTTGACCTATCATGGTACAAAAGTCTATACAATGACAGGTCAAGTAATATTGGCCAATGAAATAAACCATGGTCGAAATTCGACCACCACGCGATCTCTAGTTAGTATAAATGGTATAATAACCTAATACTACGAGAATGATTATTATAGAAATCCAGATGAAGGATACACGTAGGTATGGAAAGTATGGAAATCTTGCCGTAAACGCGATGAAGTATTTACGTCGTAGTAACTAAGAAATCACACGATGTCTCCGACATTGAAAAATTGCAGTTTTGCCGGTGTATTCATGGTTTTCACTAACACAGGCATGTCTTTTTAAGAATAGCTTACCAATCGCCCCACTAAAAAAAACGCGCAAGACAGGAGCATAGTGCCTTCTCATGTGAGTGATTTTGCAGTAATTATCTACCTCTTAACTCCGAAATGTAGGTACTTGAGACCTGAAATTTAAGTGGCAGGTAGTTTACGTCAGCTCAGAATAAATTTTACGACAGGATCGGTCTTTGGTTCGGACTAAGGAGGTCTAAGGATTCATCCAAGTTTATGTAAAAGTTTTTCTTACTAAAGACATAATGTTGAGTTATATTGTGTTTTTTTTATGGTATAGGGTCCAAACGAGCAGATGGGTCACCTGATGGTAAGTGACTACCGCCGCCCATGAGCACCTGCAACTAGATACAAGTGCATTGCCAGCCTTTAAGCTGGGAGTAGGGGAAAGGGGAAGATAACCTCAATCACTCGGCAAAAAGCAATGCAAACATTGCTTCACTGCCGGTTTTCTGTGAGGCCGTGGTATCATTCCAGTCGAGCCGGCCCATACGTGCCGTGGCTCTCCCACGAATAATATTCTCTGTAATATTTAATTAAGTTATGTTCTTTTACTATTATTTTGTTTTTAAAAAGGTCAAAAGTGCACTATGGATTCATGATACATCCTTATCTCGAAGCTATTTAAAATGTATATCCAAGTTTCTAACTTCTCACACTCGACTCTTGACTCCACACCCTTAAAAGTTAATTGGTTCACCTACCTTAAACACTTGAAAACACTGTCACACAATCGTGAAGTTAATCATTTTAAAAATAAATTTTAACCATTGATTGAGAAATCAGCCCTAAATCCAATAAAATTCTAATGGGGCACACGGATATCGCAAAAGGTTTCAGTGGTCACTCGTTGACTGTTGTGGGTTCAATCCGATCACAGAATATTTACTTAATACGATACGACCTTCAAACCTTCAAGACAAGGGCGTACTCCCATCAAGGCCGACAACGCACTTGAGACTCTTTTGCAGGTGTCCATGGGCGACGTAGTCACTTACCATCAGGTGATCCGTCTGCTCGTTTGCCGCTTATAATATAAAAAAACAAAAAAAATATCTTTTTTTGTTAGTAAACTTTAGTTTCTGTGTTTCAAAGCCTAGTTAATTAACTCAAAATCCATTCCTATCTATGTACATACCTAATAGAATCAGGATAATCAATAATCACATGCACTGATTTGTTTTCATTTCAAATGAGTAGACAACGAAGATATAATCCGACCAAATGAGATGAACATACACAATATACACGCATCTCTACTAATATGACCTAACAATGCACCGCTTGCATTATGTACGAACATGTAATAATCAT
Organism: Euplagia quadripunctaria; assembly: GCA_963859945.1. NCBI lineage: Eukaryota > Metazoa > Arthropoda > Insecta > Lepidoptera > Erebidae > Euplagia > Euplagia quadripunctaria. The sequence goes on along the minus strand of OY982568.1, from coordinate 20,817,961 downwards.
GTAATGGCCTTCACAGTCACCGCGACCGTACAGCATTCCGAACGATATTACAAATAAAATATCTTCAAACTTACAACAAATCAGCAAAATTTCAGACTGAAATCTCCTTTTGCACGTGCCACTGTACCGCGAGACAACTGCGTACTGAACTGAAGGCGACAGTTCGCAAACTAAGTACAAATATAATCATACCTTATAGTCTAGAACGTTCTACGTTTCCGATATTACACAATAAGAAACCTATGAAAGTCAAGCAACCAACCAAAGTTGAGCTACAAAAATTTTATACATTGATATAAATTTCTCCTGGGCTTAAAAGGATATGCTGGGTCTAAGTGTATTGGTTAAATGTTTGAACCGAAGTTTGATTTACCTTAAATTAAACTTCTTGTAAGTAAACAAACAATGGTGGAAATTGAAGTAGGCGTTGCTGTAGCTATGGTGTACCTAATAGTGGTGTACCTTATGGTGAGCTATACATTTCTTCAGTACGGTTGAGTTCAACACCGATAACGTTGAGCATTAGGTACTTAGCGGACTTATTTTTATGCATGAAAACTGCAATCATTGCAATCAAGAAATGAACTACATTGATGTATTATGATTCGAATGATAAACTAAAGTGATTCCTGTAATCGTATCAGACTCCTATCTCATATTATAAATGCGAATTTGTTTGTTTGTTTGTTACGCGTACACGCCTCAACGGATCATAAGGAAATTTTCTATGTACTCGTACATTTTCAGGGGGACAGAAAAGAACATTTCATACAGAAAAAAAAATCCCGAAAGGTAGGTAGGTAATTAAATTGATAGACAATTTCTTCTTGGGGTTCGGGGACTGACAACGACAGATATATGTATATTTAGTCAATCGCATCGCTATAAAATATTGACGCACCTTGATCTTAGCCTGAGTTCCTGGCTTCAACAGTTAACTTGAGACAATAACACAGAATATGTTAAGGGCTACGCAACAAGACAGGTAAATAAGTCCAACACAGTTTTTTCTCAGAGGAGAAGGAGAAGAAGACGAAAGCAGGGAAGGCTGTAATAAGTTGTATTTAATTTCCAAACAAAATATTAAATGATGGTTAAAGCTTGTTAAAACTTTAGGAATTTTAAAATTTAAAGGTCAACGATAGTTAATGAATTTCTATTCAAACTGTTGGAACACTTTTAACTTGTAGACAATTAAAACGATTGAATAGTACCAATGACGTCACTCAATGAACAAGTTTTCATTAGATTTTAGTTTTGCGAATGTCTTGATTAATAATTAAGCTTTTCATGAAAGAGAGCGCTTGAGAGGCTTCTAAACAATCATGGATGCTTAAATAAAAAAATAACATCGTGGAAATAAAAACCTCAGCCCATAATCAATTGTACAATTGAGGTTAGGTGTCGCCACTGGTTCAAGTCCATCGTAAGAGTTGGCTAATGAGAATCTAAAATCAATAAGAGAATATTGCAAATAGTTAATTACTCCTAGATTATCTAGTGGTCGAAATACTTAATTTCGATACCGTATTTTCCGTAGTTTCTAGTAATCTTTAAGGTAAGTGATTACTACAACTACAACACACTGTCTTATGTAAAGGATCAAAGAGAATAAACTTAAATGGGCTATGATAGAAACTGGTAAAGAAGTAGAGAAGGTAGAGAAATGTAAAGAAGATCCAACCAATCATCGCACCGTAGCTCATGTTCAGCTCACAATGAGCTGAGAATGATATGTCAAATACTACTCATCAGAGGCGGTTTAAATTGATAGACAAAAAATGTCGTTGTTTACAGCGAAGGCAACTCTATCCGATTGTCTGTTACGGCTAAACCAATTTTGATAAAATTTAGTACTTTTGTAAGAAAACATATTGAAAAGTGTCCTTGGAGGTTCTTGCCTGTTCTTTTCCATAGGATTTACGTATTGGAACAATCAACTAGCTTCATGACCGAAAGATTCCTACTCCTGACAGTTGAAAAATATTATATTTATGTATAGTTGGTTTAATTGAAAAAAAAAAAAAGATTTTGATGATCAAAAAGAGATGAATGATTTTGACTGGTATGGATCTGACTGGTTATGGATAATTTCTTCATGCAACAACTTATTGAAGAATGTCAGCCACTGATATCCGTCTTCTTTCAATAACTTTCAAACGTACACCCTCGGGTACAACTCTTTACCATTTATGATACGTTTGACCTCCTTGCTAAGTTTGAAAAGAAAAATTAATAAAGTTAAAAATTATAGATCCCTCGTTTTTTAGCGCGATGTTCGAATATGAAACTTAAAGATTAGTTCTTAAATTCTTGTTTTCCGCTCTAAAATAGCAAGTAAAGGTCGAAAACACCAATAAAATATAAATTTCGTGTTGTCCTACGAAATCACGTATGGTGGAAATTCCGACTTAAGACCAATAGTCCTTTTGTCACAAATAATCCATACGCTACATTTAGGTAAAATGTGGCGTATGGATTGTAATTATATAATAGCACTTACATTTCTGAGGGTAATGCTAGTGTTTATATTTTATTGAGAAGTCTATTATGTTTATATTGATTTAACAAAGGTAATCTTCGAAATGTAGTGTATTTTCATAAAAAAAAGACCCTGTATACTTTGTGACGTATTGGAATTCTCTAGTGGAAACATAAGTCTTAAATCAGTTTTTTTTTTCGGAATTTCGTAATAATTTTGATATAAAGATACTTTTATTAAAAATTATATTAATTACCAAACGCATATAATAATAAAGCTTTGTTTATTCCGAAAAAAGTTTACATTACATATGTGTGTTATCAGTGTTATGTAGTTCTTTTATTTTAATCAAGACTTTATTTCGGACCCCTTTCGGGTAAAAGCCTCCTCCATTTTTCTCCATCTATCTCTGTCCTGGCCTATCTCCATCCATTCGTTTCCCGCGATCTCCGCGATGTCTTCAGCCCATCGTTTTTTTGGTCTACCGACATGTCTTTTCCCTAGCGGTCCCTTCCACTTTGTCGCTTGCAGCGTCCATCTTTTGTCCTTTACTCTACAGATATGTCCAGCCCATTGCCATTTTTGCTTCAAAGCGTATTCCAGAGCATCTGTTAATTTGGTTTTCTTCCTTATATTTTGGCTTCTAATTTTTTGAATTTTCTTTATTTTTAAGATGCTTCTTTCCATAGCTCGTTGTGTTGTTATTAGTTTGTTTTTTATTTTATTTGTATAGACCCACGTTTGGCTGCTGTAAGTTAGGCTTGGCAATATGCACGTATCTATTATCATCTTTTTTTGATCTAAGCTGTAGTCTCCTTTTAAAATTTCTTTTTGTGCCCAAAACTTATTCCATGCAATGGTAACTCTTCGCTCCACTTCTTCTTCGTTCCTGTTTGTACTGAACGAGACTTGTTTACCAAGATAGACGTATTCGTTTACATATTCTATTTCTTTTCCATCTACAAATATTGGTTTTTTATAGTTGTTAGTCATAGCTTTAGTTTTGCTTGGGTTCATTTCCAGACCAACCTTTTTGCTCTCACTATTCAAGGTTTGTATCATGTTCTCTAATTCTTTTGATGTTTTTGCTAAAAGCACAATGTCGTCTGCAAACCTTAAATGTGTCAGGTGTTTATCCATTATCCAGATACCTTTGTTTTTCCAGTCGATCTTTTGGAAGATACCCTCTAGTACTGCTATAAATAGTTTAGGTGATAAAGGGTCTCCCTGTCTTACTCCTCTTCCTATTTCAATTTCTTCACCTCTTCTTTCTAATTTTACTTGACTTTTACTTTTTGAGTATATGTTTATTAGAATATTTATATATGTATTATTTATATTGCTTGCTTTTAGTGCTTTCCAAATAGAATTGTGAGTTATACTGTCAAAAGCCTTTGAGTAATCCACGAATGCCATATACAATGGGTAATTAAATTCTGTGAATTTCTCCAATAACTGTTCTATTGCGTGTATGTGGTCATGTGTTGAAAAGCCCGTCCGAAATCCTGCCTGTTCAATCGGTTGATTTTTATCGATTTGTTCAGTAATGCGACTCTGCAGGATAGATGCAAACAGTTTATAAATACTTGATAGTAAGCTGATTGGCTTATAATTGCCGATGTCTAGCGGGTTACCCTTTTTATAGATAAGTATTATGTCCGATTGGCACCATTGCGTAGGTACTGTTTCCGTTTTAAGCACCATATTAAAAAGTTCTGTAAGATGTGTCACGAAAATAGGTGCTCCTATCTTCAGTGCTTCATTACTAATGTTATCGGGTCCAGGGCTTTTGTCGTATTTTAATTTATTTAAATATGATATTACTTCTTTTTCATTTATTAGTTCTATGTTGTGGTTTGGTTCCGTTATGATTTTATCTTCGTCTTGTTTACCACTCGTATCTTTAGGTGGTTTGCCGTAAAGGGTTTTATAAAATTCTGTGGCGTTACTAAGTACTTCCTGCCTGTTTCTTGTTAATTTCTTCCCTTCCAATTTTTGTATCCAGTTTTTGTGTGTATTTAATTCCTTGTAGGCTCGTTTTGAGCTCCTGTAAGTATTAAGGTTCTTTTCTATGATTCTCTTCCTGTAGTTGTTGTAGTCTATCTTTATAGCTTTATTTGTCTTTTTAAACAATTCTTTAAGGTTTTACTTAAATCTTTATAGAATTTACATAATTCCTCTTCACTTGAGCTCCCTGTTGGAGCATAGGCTTGAATTATTGATATATTAATTTGATCAAATTTTAATTGTAACAAGGCTACTCGTTCTGATATTCCAATAAAGTTTATTATATTTGATTTGAGATTTTTCTTAATTATAAATCCTACTCCGTATAGTCCAGGTGTTTCTCCTGTATAGCAAAATATGTGATCTCGGTGTTCTTCAATTTGGCATCCTCTTCTTCTCACTTCTGCTAGTCCTATTATATCGTAATTTACTTTTCCTAGAGCGTGGCACAATTCAATGTATCGTTCGGCTGATGCTATAGACTTAACATTGAAGGTGCACACTTTTAATAGCTGTGTGTTCTTTACATTTGTATTTGGAGGGTAGTGGTCGTTTTCCCCCACGGTGACCAATCGGCTTGGGGGAGGGTTTCTCGTTTCTGTGGTTTTATAGTTTTTCTTCTTTTTTTGTTGGTTCCGATCGTCGGTACTTAATTGCTATTGTTCCTTTGTACTTGATTTACTTGGGAAAGAGTTAGATCTAACTTTCATCATTTCAAATGCATTTATTCTACTATTCTTTGATGCGGTCAGTGTTTGTTGTTTCCTGGGCTGTGAGTGCGTTTGCGGGGACGTTGAATTTTCCCTTTTCCTTTTATCCTTAATGTAATAACAAAATATATTTACAACGCCACCTAGCGGAGGAAGTGTGAAGTATTTTTATGCTTGTTTGAATTTCTAATTTATTGAGTTATTGATATATGTTTTTAAGAGAATTTGTACGTACTGTAGTTGTAATGAATTATTTGGATCACTCCTCAACGCCGGACACGAGACAGGTGTTTAAATGAGCTGACCTTACTTACTGGAACAACTGAACTGAACGTGGGTACTTCGGTATTTAATTATGTGTCTGTTTAAGAGGTAAGTAATTATGATAATTATGTAGGCGCCGTCCAAAAAAAAAAAAAAAAAACGGGCGCTCAACACTGTTAGACAGAGTTACTTTACTTTACACTGAATTATAAAACGAAAGAATTAGGAATTTTTATCAACACTGACCACCAAACGCATATAATCACAATTAAATGAAACAATTTTTTTTGCAGTGGAATTCCTGATACGTGACGTGCAAACTTTCTGAAAAACGTTCATTTCATGATTGGTAAGAAAGAGGTAGGCAGTTGAAATTTTCACAGAATGTATAGGTATTTCTGTTGATGCTATAACAACATTTTTTTTTGCTCGATCTTAATATTTTGTTCGACGATAGTACGGAACCCTTCGTGTGCGCACTTGGCCGGTTTTTTGTAATGCGGTTGAGTTGTATTTGCCCTCTGGGTTCTTGTAAGCTCTGGCTACTGCTATCGCCTTTTTTGCATTCTTCTTCCACTATTTGTATTCACTCTTTCTAACTTCCTTTATTCTTTCACTTCCCTCCTCTTTTTCCAATGCTTTAAATGATTCCTTCTTTTCTTTCAGAGCTTTCTGTACCTCTTCATTGTACCACCAAGTATGTCTGTCAATAACACAATTCATAATTGTAATCTATTATTCTATCATTCATCCTCTCACATTTGTTCCTATTCATCTTTTATTCTTATTATTCTTCATCCACATTTTAATCTTGCGGACGTCTGTAATGTAAAAATCGTAAAAATTCCTTATTAAGAACAAGGCGCGTTTCAAAAGCTCTACATCTCCATAGACAAATTTGTTTAATATTGTAAGTAGGTACCTACTTATTTACAAAGTTAATTTTATTTTGATTATTATATTCTTCTTTAAAAAACTTTCGCGCGCGCCCCTTTGCAGCCCTTAGGCATGTGCCTAAATTGCCTTATATCTGCCATTTCTTTACATCATACATGTCTGTCGCTGTCGTAAAGAATCCCAAGTACATATAATCGTAGTTTCTAGCAAAACGCGGTAGGCGCTGCTGTCCACCTTCCGGTTTTTGTTCCTTAGCCGACTTTTACGGCACCCATGGGAAGAGAGGGGGGGGGGGGGCGGGGGATGACATTCTTGGCCGCTACCACACATATGTCTGACATACCAAAATCTAAATTTAAGTCTAAATCTAATCTAAATCTAAGTATGTGTAAATCACTTTAGTTCACATTATATGTGTATCATATCATTCATAGCCCTCAGCATTTCCGTCTACCTAAACATAACAAATAAATATTGTCCAGCTGCAAAAAAATATTTTGCAGTTACAAAATTGCAACGCAAGTTTGTGTTCTTTAATTCTAATATATTACCGACCACACTTAAAAGTCTTATTAGTCTTATTACGCTGGAATCATTGTTTTTGAGTAACTATTTAATTTCATACTCCCTACTGCTGTAGGCATGTGGGCATGTCATGTTTTATGCTACCTCTTGAAGGAGGTAGGGCCAAGATTTATGCTCGAATTGGATGCGCCTTAATGGGGTAGTACCTACCTCCATCGAGCAACTTCCACTGCGATATTCGGTATGGTACCTACTATATTTTCTGTAGGTGAATGGAGTCGCGAGAGTTACAAAGAAAGGGGTCAGGCAAGCACCTATTTACAGTCAAATTTGCTTAAAATTATATGGTTACCACCGTCTATAAACACTCGTACGTAATCGTCAACTAAATCATATTATTATGCGTATAAGTTTAATTTCCGCACAGAAGAAAATTCCATAACAGATTATTTGGGTAATATATTATTATAGCAGCGGTTTCACCGGCGTAAGTCCCGATCCCGTGGGAATATCGAGTAAAAAGTAGCCTATGCGACAATCCAGGTCTCCAGCTATCTACATACCAAGTTTCATTGCAATCGGTTTAGTGGATTTTGCGTGAAAGAGTAACAAACAAACATCCATCCATCCATCCAAATTTTCACATTTATAATATTAGTGGGATTAGTGAGATAATATGTATTCTCATAACAAAATTGCGAGATCTATTTCACCGCCGGTATGTAGCAACGTGTCCTGTGTAACATTATAATGACAGACAATGACATCTCTATTGAATCAATTTATCGGCGTTACGTCCAACACAGGCGCCTCCCGACCAGTTCGATAAATAGCCTACTGGATTTATTATGTAACATAATAAATGTCTAAATGAAGGTTTGTATTTTATGTTTTACTTACTTGCTTTACGGTTTTACTTAAACAAACGCCGCTTTAAGTAGTAATTTAACGCAGCGATGGTGTAATAGCAAACTTTAACGACTTGGTCAAGTGGTTACGGGTTTAGTTGATCTAAAATGAGTTAAGCTAATGCACACTTGTTTTTAAACAATGCAAACGCGAATTGAATTTGTCAAATTCAATATATTTATTTGATAATATTGGTCATCAATTATTCCTCATCTTATCGTCAATTTAAAAAATGTAATGATGTGAGTATAATGAAAATTATAGATCAACACACAGTCTTTTGGTATTTGTGTCTAAGACTAACAATGAGTTTTTAACGAGGATTCCTACTGTTTTTTGAAATGGCTGCTATACAAAAATATGCCGAATTACTCGTTACTCGGAGTAGGTACAAACAGTACAGTCGACAAAGAAAATGGTCTACCAGTTTTGAAGAAAATTGTCAAAGTTTCTGTGTAATCACAATAGCGATAAGGTTGAACCCATCTAACGATGAAAGAGATACACAAATAAGACTTAATATTGTCATCAGATGTTATTATGATCTTTGTTATCTCAGTGCATTGGAATAATATTTTCATCGACAATCTTCATAATATTTCATTCAATGCAAACCGTTTCAATGTTTTATGAGATTAAAAACTCTTTTTCACTAAAAAGAAAATATTGAATTTGACAACTGTCAAACATTTATGTCATCTTGTTATTTACGCTAAAATAACATTAATTCTTGTGATTTACTGATTTCTCAGTAATGCCTCGCAATTTATCAATTACGGAATAAGCAAATATAATTGCGTTACATAATCATGGCTTTAATAATCGTGAAATTTATAGACGGTTAAATGCGTCACGACAAACCGTTCGCCTTTGGATTACACGTGACGGAGATGAGGGAAATTTAAATGATCGCCATCGAAGTGGTCGTCGGTGTGAAATCGCAGAAAATAAAAGAGCAGTTATGAGACGTGAATATTTAAATTACGGTTTTACTGTTGTTTTATGAGGTCAATAATGATCTTCAACCGTAGAGTGGTCGACGATATATTTGGCCGACCGTACATTGAAAGGCTTTGGCTGGGAAGCTGCAGCAATTTGTAGAGCATTTACTTTGGCAATCTAGAAGCACATTTTTTTGCATGGCGCACGTCCTGGCTTTATTGGGGAGACATGCGGTAGTCAAGTCAAGTTAAATCAGCCGGTATCTCTTTGTTAAACGTCAAAACGATACTTTCTGTAGCAACTTGTACGAAATAAGGGTTTGTGACGCCATACCCCGCTATTGTCAAATTGTTTAATGTTAAATAATAAGGACACTTCATTTCCGACTTTTTTTATGACGGTATGTTGTTTTTTTTGGTGATCGTAATCGATAGTAGTACTACAACCACGCGTCAAGATTCTATCTTTGTAATTTTTGAGTCGATAGACGCCTTCACTTAAAGTCACGTTCCACACCTAACTGTGACTTCAACTCGAGAGTCACAAGTGCGTTGCCGCCCTTTAAGGTGGGAGTAGGAGAAGAGGGGGAGGGGGGGAAGAGTGGGAAGAAGGGGGAGAGGGGAAGGACGGGAATAAGGGAGAGGGAAGGGTTAGGGCCTCCGGTAACCTCACTCACGCGGCGAAATGCAATGCAAGCATTGCTTCACGGCCGGTTTTCTGTGAGGCCGTGGTAACGAGCGGAGTCGAGCCGGCCCATACGTGCCGAAGCATGGCTCTCCCACATAAATATCAGTCAGTAAGTCTATATGCGCTCGTCAGAACTAAGAGAACTTTATAATTCTTCTAATTCCCTATACATCAAAGAAAAACATCTAGGCACTTTTCATAAACAATTGTTTCAGGCTCATATCAAGCGGCCGCGCAATTAGGTGACGCATAATACGTTTTGAGGCCAGAACATAATGTTTACATAACACATGTGGTTCACGAGATTCATAGTACATATATGTATAAATGTGATATTGGCTTGGGAGAAAATCGATGTACATACATCGTTAGTTAGCACTGCTAGGCACAGTATTACAGGAGCAAGTGACGAAATATAATTTCAGTAGAAATGTATTTTTGACGAGAATAAGCTTCTTAATTTAAATAGGAGAATAAGGTTCTTAATTGGATTAAATACTTAACTTTTGTGAAGTAATAAGTGATAGTGTTTAACTGTGGAAGAGCCATGCTTCGGCACGTATGGGCCGGCTCGACCAGAGTAATACCCCGGTCTCACAGAAAATCGGCAGTGAAGCAATGCATTGCTTTTCGCCGAGTGAGTGAAGTTACCGGCCCTAACCCTAGGAGGTCTACTGGTGGTCCCAGGTCCCTATCTACTAGTCACCCGGAGTAGATAGGTTCGCAGCTGGAACTACGGGTCCGGCTGTTAGATCAGGATACCACGGGAACCGGTTCCTGAGCCCTCTGATGGCGCAAGCCGTCAGATACCGGTTTTGGAGTTGGATGCGCGGTGGTTTGTGGTTAGCTGCAGAGAAAGGGCATGTCGTCTGCTCCACTATCTGTCGGTGGAGCGTCCGATCTCGCGCGCAGCGAGCAGTGGAATTAACCGGTCTAAGGCGACGGGCCCCTTGGTTTTCCGCTGCGGGGCTTGGAGCGTCCCTTAGCAGAGGTCCCGCCGGACCGATGCAGCTCGGGCACTTGCCTGCTAAGCAAGTAGAAAGGTGACTAGACACTGATCCGGACACCCGTCTGTAGGCCTGGGTAGACCTACACATGATTGTAGATCGGGAAGTGAGCGAGCCCATAGCTCTGGTACCAGCTAGATACTGGTAGTTGGCTTCTCTGACGAACCTAGCGGTGTTACCGCGAGCATATTCAAATATGCGGGATGTGAGCGTGCCTTACAGCTCCGGTACCTATCTGGATAATAGGGAGTGTGCCGGTCGCGAACGGGGGTTGCTGCGAGTGTGGTTTCACGAGTGGCGATTCCCTGTGACCGATAGGCATACGGGTAACTAACCTTAATTAGTGCTGGCGCCATGGCGTTGGAGGTAAGACTTGCCGTATAAAGGTCCCTGCGTCCCGGGACCTTGGTTTGGGGAACGAGATACAGGTATACTGACCCTACCGTTATAACGATTGCGTTGGGAAGGTGGGGGCAGTATAAAACAAATACGTAGTGAGAAGAGAGGAGGGGCCTGGTGGTCCCAGGAGTTGGTGGACCTCCGTGCGGTCTGTACTCGTGCCCGAAGGTCCTACACTCGCAGCCGGCGGCGTCACCGCGAAGAGGGGGAAGAGGACCAGCTTCATGAGGAGTACCGAGAGGCGCGGGAAACTCTGAAGCTGGCCATTAGCCGTGCCAAAGAAGAAAAGAGAAAGGAGATGCTGGAGGGTCTCGCCCCCCCCCCCTTACGGAGACTCTCCAGCCCAGCTTCCTGCAGGAAGTGGTTGAGGGCCTTTTCCCGCAACGGGTGGAGCACGTACCCTCGTCGATGGCCCTCTTGGCCGGAGACGACGCAGAGGACGAGGAGGTTGGTGTTCCGCCCGTCACGGAGGCGGAGGTAGGGGCGGTTGTTCTACGGATCCGTTCCAAGAACACCGCCCCCGGGCCAGACGGGATTCCTGCCCGAGCATTGGCCCTCGCCCTCGACCACATGTTGGACCGCCCAGGCCCATCGTGTTGCTGGACGAGGCGGGTAAATTGTTTGAGAGGTCCTCTCTGCCCGCATCGTCCGGCACTTTGGCGAGGTGGGCCCCGATTTGTCGGACGCCCAATTCGGTTTTCGAGCGGGGCGTTCGACGGTCGGTGCTGTGTTGCGCGGCGGCGTTGGCGGTGTCATCTCTCTATCTCGAGAAGCGTACCGTCATGTATGAGGACCGAAATGGAGTTTTGAGTCGTCGGCCCATGTCGTGCGGTGTTCCGCATTGGTCTGTCCTTGGACCAGTCCTGTGGAACATGGGGCATACGACTGGGCCCTTCGAGGCGACTTCCCCCCCTGGCTCGGGGTAATCTGTTACGCCGATGACACGTTGGTCACAGCCCGGGGGACACATAAGGTATCTGGGCCTTTCGACAGCTTGCTCCTGTCCGCCCTTTGGCGACTCTTGCCCAATTTGGGTAGACCCGCTACAAGACGGCTATACACGGGGGTTGTCCGGTCAATGGCACTGTTCGGTGCACTGGTGTGGCGTGCCCTATTCTGGGCGGTCAGAGCTCTCTGACCGCCCAGAATAGGGCGCGCCTCTGGGGCCCTCAGAGGGTTATGGCGGTTAGAGCCATACGCGGATACCGCAACGTGTCGACGGAGGCGGCGTGCGCGTTGGCCGGGACTCCCCCGTTGGATTTGGAGGCGGAAGTGCTCGCCGAAGTATATCGGCGAGCGGCTGAGTTCCGGGCGGGAAGCGGCAGTCGACCCCGCCCGAAGATGTACGCGAATGGCGTGAGGCCGCTCGCCGAGCCTCCACGGCTCGTTGGAGCACGTGCTGGCTTTGCCGCCGTGGAGGCGCTCCATCCGGTCATCGCCGAGTGGGCAGGGCGGCAGCACAGGACCCTTTCCTTCCGACTGACGCAGCTTCTTTCCGGGCACGGCTGCTTCGGGAAGTACCTGCACTCGGTCGCTAGGAAGGAACTGAGTCCCGCCTGTCACCACTGCGACTGCACTGTGGACTCGGCTCAGCACACGCTGGCGGTTTGCTCCGCCTGGGCGACGCAGCGTCGGGCCCTCACTGCAGTCATCGGAGGGGATCTCTCGCTACCGGCCGCCATACGCTCCATGGCCGGTAGCGACAGGAATTTTACCGCGGTCGCGACCGCGGTCGGTCTGTGAGGACGTCATCTCGCAGAAGGAGGCGGCGGAAAGGGTCCGGGAGGACGATCTCCACTCGGACCTAATTCGCCACCGGCGAACCGGGCGGCGGAGGCGCGCTTACAGCGCCTTATGCCGCCCTGAGTGTGGCCACGGGTGGACGGGACGGGTTTTCCCCTCCACCCGCTATAGTGGCCCCCCGCGAGGAGGCGGCGTCCGCGTGTGCCTGGACGTCGCCTAATTCAGAGGTTGTTACCCGAAGGTGGTGCCCGCGCTTTTGCGGGCAAGTGCTAGGAGGGTTCCCGATGTCTTAATAAAAGCTGTTCCCGGAACCCTCCTACTTAAGGCGCAGTACGGCACACCGTGTGGTTTTAGTCGGTTCAATTCCGACACACCGCCCCACCGAAAACCCCGGTGGGGTGACGGCCCGAGGGGGTTTCCACACGCACAAAAAAAAAACCCTTCCTTCTCCCCCTCCCTTCCTACTCCCACCTTAAACGTAGTCGCTTACCATCAGGTGACCCGTCTGCTGTTTGCCCCCTATCACATAAAAAAACAAAGTAATTTTAATAAAATTTGTTATCTAGTTTTTTTTATTATAATTTTTCAACCGTAAAAGTGTCGAAATCTAATTGTTAACTTATTAGTTCACTAACAACATTTCCTAGTTACTGCTGTGCACCCAGATTAATATTATTATAATTAATATTCCTGCCTAAAAGGTCAATTTCGCATTGTTAAGTGCTCGCCGATTTCGAAGATGTTTTAAAAATTAAATACTATAATAAAAAGTATCTTTTACTAGTCGGAAATAAGGTGCGCGCCTGTAACAGATGGGTCATGTCTCTTTAATTCTAGCTCTACTGCGTTCTCAGGTGGACTGAGACATTGGAATCAATCTAGACGTTCTGGATGGATCAATCCGTAAATTACTGACTGCATACCGATTGCATCATCAACATTCATCTGTGATGGAGTTGAAACAATTCACAGAAATCAGTGAGTCGTGGTTTTTAACCGACTTTAAAATGGAGGAGGTTCTCAATTCGACAGTATATTTTATTTATTTTTATGTTTGTACCGGAACCGATTTTGATGATTCTTTTTTTATTTGAAAGCTAGTGCTTCCCGTGTGGTCCCATTTCATTTTGGTCCAGTTCTGACAATGGCATTCATGAGAAAACCATATAAGTCTTTTATGGAATAGTTTTTGGGCCTGAGTGCGGGAGTGGATGAAATCGTGGAGAAGCAGTCGTTATCATTCTTTATAAGTTTAACTTGTGTTTCTTGTGTGTCTGTCTGTGGCATCATAGCTCTTAACCTGATGGACCGATTTAGATTTGGCTTTTTTTTTTTGGTTTAAAAGGTGACTTGATCTAGAGTGTTCTTAGCTATAGCTATGACGGCTTAGATTCAAGAAAATCTGTTCAGCCGTTCATCAACTTGAAGGGATTTTTGAGGCGGTGGTAATTAATACTTTTAATTTATACTTGTTCTTTATGAAGACAGCCCTAGTGATGGGGTAATAAGATGTCACCTTCAGTTCTGTTATCAGTTTGTATCCGTTTTGTGAAATTATGGATTATTCAGACGAACGAAAATTTGAACGAATAAATGAACTATAACTTGTTTATCACGACTTGAGAAAATGCAAAACACATTCCGTTATGCAATCTGGTTTACATTAGCAAAAATGTATTCGTAGGAATACAAATGACATGAAAATAAATTATTAAATTATCCACCTACCTACTGACCGTACGAAGTAGGATACAATGGCCCCTAGTCCTTGACTTCGTTTACTTTATTGCCTAATGGCAATATAATCGTTCTTATTTGGTTTTGCTAAAAAAAATCTATAATCACATCGCTCACCTAGGCTATTAACCATTGCACGGAAAGTCATACACAACACATCACATGCCCGCTTGCTCTACGTCAGCGTATAGATTTTCTTGGTCTGTAGGCTAGGTACAGTTATGGTGGGTGCAGTTATACACCTATGAGTATTTCTCCAGACTAGAAAACCTGTTGGGTGTCATACTGTGCACTAAAATAGGAGGACTATCAACAGCCTCGATGCGCACTGGTTCTTAGGACAATTTCAAAAATGCCAGATCTGATACTGACTCTCCAGACTTGAGACTGCAAAGAAGTGTTTTGTTTTTACGAGTTTTTACCTGAAGCTCTTGATAAATTTCACTATACACATATCGATGTGGTGCTATTGATACCTGGTACTGGAGTGAGTGAACGAACATCGGTTTCATGTTTAATTTCTGTAACTCCATTTAGCTATAGTCACAGCAACTGACCGATATGTTATACAACAACAACCTCTTATCAAAAGTTAAAAAGGATAATTCCAAGTTTATTTAAATCATAAAAATCCTTAGAAACGAGCACGTAACTTAAACAAAAACCTTACATTTTGTAAGGATTTTTGTTGAAACTTTCACTGTATTGCGTTTTTGTATTCGTCAGGATTCTGCGGAAGGTTCACATTTTTCCACTGACATTTAATTTACAAATTTCCTGTTGCATGGAAATTCGCGATATTTATATTTTCTCTTGTAGCTGGGTCTGGCATAGATTAAACAGTTTCTTTATTATTACCTTCCATAAAAAATAGGAGGCATTTTGCGAAGTGACTTCATTATATAATTCTTGCACAGCTAAACGGCTGGACGGATTTTGATGAAATTTTTTGAGCACAAATATTTACTAGTTTATTACGTGTGTTTATGACTGACCACCTCCTAAACGCCAGAACCGATTACATGTTTATTTTTGTGTGTGTGTATTTGAGTGGATCTGTAAATTATTTAGATACACAATCGGATCCAGTAGCTCGGGCTGGATTCTATGATTGTTTTTGATTTTGTTGACGTTAAATATGGTGAACATTTTTCTATATTTTTTTTTTTATACTCAACTGTTAATGTTATTATTTTTAACATGTTAGTGTATTAGTTTTATTGTCGAAATCAATTACGACACCAAAAGAAAATCCTACGTGCTAGTTATGTACGAGTACATAATTATTATACTAGCTGCGCCCCGCGGTTTCACCCGCGTAAGTCACGATCCAATGGGAAAATCCGGATAAATAGCCTATGTGGTAATCCAGGTCTCCAGGTACCTATACACCAAGTTTCATCGCAATCGGTTCAGTAGTTATTGCGTGAAAGAGTACCAAAAATCCATACATCCTTACAAACTTTCACGTTTATAATATTAGTAGGATTTAGGATACATACGACGGCGCTGCGCTCCGATTAATTAGAGAATAATTGTTTTGTATTGATTATAATGGCAATACTTATTTATACTGTAATCATTTACAAAAAATTGAACTGAAAAAGAGCTGGTTACCCCGAATAGAGTAGCATTTGTCAAAGAATATACAAACACTACGTTAGAGCATTTGTCGCAAAAGAAAGTGACAGTTGAGGATTCAGTTGTCAACGGATGCGTGAGGCGTAATCTAGGCTCTTAATCTGGTTTGCCTTTAGTTTTTTTGTTTACTAGCTATTCCCCTGCGATTATGGTCACAGCTCCGCTGCTAAGGGTCTTAGGATACCTATTATGCGATTCAAATAAGCTTAAGAATGCCTTTGCGCCATATTATGATATCAATTCGAACCAATTAGGTAGAATTCGAGCAAAACAATTTTTTTTTATAGGATAGTGGGCAAACGAGCAGAGGTTCACCTGATCTTAAGTGACTACCGGCGCCCACGGGGACCTGCAAATCGAGAGTCACAAGTGCGTTGCCGGCCCTTAAGGTGAGAGTAGGGGGATTGGAGGGAAGAGGGTTAGAGGGGGGATGTGGGGAAGATGGGGGAGAGGGAAGGATTAGGGCCTCTGGTAACCTCACTCACTCGGGTGATTGATAAGTTTCCGAAACTACAAGGAAAAACTTTAATAATCTATTTAAAATAAATGTATTTCTCAACGTAGTTTCCTTCTAACTCGATACATTTAGTGCAGTGCTTCACCAATGCCGTTACACCAGTTCGATAAAATGTTTTCTCCAACCCCTCAAAATACATATGGCAACATGACTTCATCATCTGATGAAAATATCTAGCCACCTAAAGATTTCTTCAGGTTCGGGAATAAGTGGAAGTCGCATGGGTTCAGATCTGGGGAATAGGGTGGATGTGGTAGCAATTCAAACTTCAATTCATATAGTTTGGCGACTGCAACCATTGACGTGTGTACAGGCGCGTTGTCATGGTGGAACAAAACTTTTTCTTGGCCAAATGAGGTCGTTTCATTCGGATTTTTAAACTTAGCCTTTGCTTTTTTCAGCGCAGGTTTTCCGCTTTCAGTCCACTGCTTAGATTGTTCTTTTGTTTCAGGAGTATAATGATATATCATGTTTAAAAAGTTTTTTGTAGCCTGTCGGTATTCCATTTCGCTTCAAGGTCTAATTTGTGGAACCGTCCTGTACCACGAAACTACAAAGTTACCTCACACACCTCCTATATACGTATAATACAGGGGTCACACTGAAAGTTTTAAGAAAATAAAAAACGGAATGATATAGAAGTCTGATAATATATTTATAGCTTTTCGAAGTAGTCTCCGTTCCGTCCAAAGCACCGTCGCATGCGATGGAACCATTGCCTGAAGTAGTGAGCCCACTCTTCTTTAGCGCAAAACGCAGCCACGGCATCTTTAGGGTTCATAAAACGGATTCCTCTAAGTTTATCTTTTATTTTTGGAAACGAAAAAAGTCACAAGGTGCCAGGTCTTTTGGTTTCGGGTTCGTAATAATATATCCAGTTTTCATCACCTGTGACGATGCCGAATGCTGTAGCATTTGAGTCACCTCCGTCATACTTTTCAAGCATTGAGCGGCACCAATCCAAACGACTGCGTTTTTGGTATTCCGTCAAATTATGAGGTATCCATCTACTACAAAGCTTTCTGACGCCTAAATGTTCATGTAAAACTTTTTCTACTTGACTCATTTTAATGCCTAAAGCTGCCCGAATCTGTTGATATCTCACCCTTTAATCAACTTCTATCATCAGCCGCACAGCACTCACGTTATCTTCAGTAGTCGCTGTAGAAGGACGTCCTTCTCGAGAATCATCAGTAAGTTTGCTTCGACCACGTTTAAACTCATTAAACCAAAACAGTGGCACGAGATGAGGCTTCGTAATGAAATGCCAATCGAAGTCTAACGTAACATTCTTGTTGAGTAAGGCCGCAACGAAAGTCGTAATAAATCATTGAGGGAAAATTTTTTGTAGTCAAATCCATTTCGATGCACGACAGACACTTTTTAAATTGTAATTTGTAAAAACAAATGACATGAATTTTTTAAATATCTACAACTTTGATTATAAATATCTACAAATTCCCAAAGAGATCCTAATTCGAAATTTAAATAAATGTTTCATCGGCTGCTTTTCTTACCTGACTATTCTAAAAACTTTCAGTTTGACCCACGGTACGTATAAAGCCTTATGTAATACCTTTAATATTAAGAATATAAACGGCAAATGGCAAATGCTGACAAAAGAACTTACAATATCAGTTTACTTAGACATCTATTGCGTAATATGTTATATAATCTTTTCGCACGATGTTTATTGTATTCAAAAACTGAATTTAAAATTCCGAATAATATGTAAGTGATGTTTTTATCCTTGACCGCAAAATAATATGTTGTACCACCTACTACTTCTATTCTAATTTTATGAAGCGATCATCGTCTATTCGAAGTTCGAATAGACGATGCTTCAAACCCGAATGAAATAGAAACTTTCTAACCGGTTCTAAGCTCTAACCTCATAAAATGCTGAAAAAATTAATGCTAATGAGCTTCGGCCCTTCTAATCTTCTTTCTTTCTTCCTTTTTCTTTTAAGAAGTCGACACCCGCGTTAGGAATATTCCTGTGTCGCGGGAAGCTTCACAAATATTTAAACAACGGACACAAAGAACACCCAGACTATGGACAACTATTTGTGGATCATACAATTTTTTGTCCCGTGAGGGATTTGAACCCACAACACTGGGTGCGGCGTCCACTTAAACCATTGCGCCATCCGGGCAGGCCCCTCTCCTCTCCTCAACTACGTATTTGTTTATAGTGCCCCCATCTCACCAACGTATTCGTCATAAAAAAGCAGGGTCAGTATACCTGCATCTCGTTCCCCAAACCAAGATCCCGAGACGCAGAGACCTTTATACGGCAGGTCTTACCTCCAACGCCATGGCGCCGTCACTAATTAAGGCTAGTTACCCGTATGCCTATAGGTCACAGGGAATCGCCACTCATGAAACCACACTCGCAGCGACCCCCGTTCGCAACCGGCACACTCCCTGTTATCCAGATAGGTACCGGAACTGTAGGGCACGCTCACTTCCCGCATATTAGCATATGCTCGCGGAAAGCCAACTACCAGTTTCCAGCTGGTACTGGAGCTGTAGGGCACGCTCACTTCCCGATCTACAATCATGTGTAGGTCTACCCAGGCCTACAGACGGGTACACGGACACTACAGACGGGACAGACGGTCCGGATCAGTGTCTAGTCACCTTTCTACTTGCTTAGCAGGCAAGTGCCCGAGCTGCATCGGTCCGGCGGGACCTCTGCTAAGGGACGGTCCAAGCCCCGCAGCGGAAAACCAAGGGGCCCTTCGCCTTAGACCGGTTAATTCCGCTGCTCGCTGCGCGCGAGATCGGACGCTCCACCGACATTTAGTGGAGCAGATGACATGCTCTTTCTCTGCAGCTAACCACAAACCACCACGAATCCAACTCCAAAACCGGTATCTGACGGCTTGCGCCATCAGAGGGCTCATGAACCGGTTCCCGTAGTACTGCGCGCGGGGCACTGCTAGTTCATTATAAATACTAGCAGTGCCCCGCGGTTTCACCCGCGTAAGTCCCTATCCCCTGGGAATTTCGGGATAAAAAGCCTACCCTATATGTTAATCCAGGTCTCGAGCTATCTACATACCAAGTTTCATCGCAATCGGTTTTGTAGTTTTGGCGTGAAACAGTAACAACCATCCATACATACATACATCCATACATCCTCACAAACTTTCACGTTTATAATATTAGTAGGATTTGCAATCAGCATAGCTTGCTTGATTCGCTTTAGAGAAAATTTATTTTCTGTTTGAGTCACCATGCCATATCACCATGTGAAGGACATTGTTTGATTCAGTGATTCTAGTGTACTTTTGAAGGTTTATTTAAGGTAATGTAAAAAGCATATTATTATGTAGGTATAATAGTAAGTATAGGTAAATATCTGTGTTAAAAAAAATGTTGTGTCGAGTACGACCCACACTGCCTACACAAATTAGAGACTCCACTGTAATACATAGGCTGCACTAAAAGTATCGGGAATGGAATATTTTCACTATTCCTATCATATTAAAATCTTTTTAATTGAAAACTCCTTTTTTTTTAAATCGAATACCATTTATTTATTTAAAAAAAGGTTCTCGGTCTTCTCACAAGGTCTTCTCAAACTTGTTTAGTCGTTGAGAAAATGGAATTGACTTCGAAGCGGTTTAACACAAACAGTGTGTTGACCGGATGCTTTCTGCATTTGGTGATGAAGCCCCATCCAAAACCACAATTTATCGCTGGTTTGCTGAATTTCAACGTGGACGTGTCAAGCTCAGTGATGATCCCCGTCAAGGTCGTCCAAAAACTGCAGTCACCCAAGAAAACGTTGATGCTGTGCGTAAGCTGATTGAGGAAGATCGACATGTGACATACCGCGAAATTCAGGCAAATTTAGACATTGGCATGAGTCAAATACAAATAATCTTGCATGAACAATTAGGTGTAAAAAAGTTGTTTTCCCGGTGGATACCGCATTTGCTCTGTGAAGAGCAAAAAGCGGCTTGGTGCGTCAGAACTCTCGAAAGATTCCACGCAGGATCCTCAAATGCTGTATACAACATTGTATCAGGTGACGAATCCTGGATATACGCGTACGAACCCGAAACAAAAAACCAGTCACGAGTTTGGGTGTTCGAAAATGAGTTAAAGCCAACTAAAATTGTTCGTTCACGGAGTGTTGCAAAAAAAATGGTGGCCACGTTTGTCTCCAAAACCGGCCATGTTGCGACTATTCCTCTTGAGGGACAAAGAACGGTTAATGCAGAATGGTATGCTAGCATTTGTTTGCCACAGGTCGTTTCCGAACTCCGTAAAGAGAACTGCAACCGCCGCACCATCCTCCATCACGACAATGCGAGTTCTCACACCGCGCACAGAACAAAAGAGTTTTTAGAGCAAGAAAACATAGAATTATTAGACCATCCGCCGTATAGTCCCGACCTAAGCCCTAATGATTTCTATACTTTCCCTAAAATAAAAAATAAATTGCGTGGTCAGAGATTTTCATCACCTGAAGAAGCTGTGGACGCCTACAAAACGGCCATTTTGGAGACCCCAACTTCCGAATGGAATGGTTGCTTCAATGATTGGTTCCATCGTATGGAAAATGTGTCAAATTTCGCGGAGAATACTTCGAAAAGCAATAAATACATTTTTAAATAGTAATGTTGTGTCACTTCCTTGATTCCCGAAATTTTCAGTGTAGCCCTCGTATACTGTATAATGTTATTAATTAATAAGTTGTGAATTAATTAATTTGTACTTTTTACAATAACACATATTATCCTGTCTTACACCGCCTTTATTTATCCATTCATTAATCTACATTATATAGTATAGGTATCTATTTCGCGCACACAGCGCTTTATAACTCTCTATTATCATTTAATTACGTCGCATCTGGACTGTCATTCAATATCTACGATACCCTTACAACGCAATAAATGACCTAGAAACGACCTGTTGCGCAATTCCAGTAACTACTTATAAAGGGTGTAAGCGACAGCGTGCCGAATACTGAAATGGTGGATTTTATCATTTTGAGTCGGAAATCATTGGAAGCTTTTGCCGGAAAATTCTTTTTATTTTTTCTTTTTTTGCAGCAAATATTCTGTGTACTCATTGTGTTATCACTTTTAAGTTAAGAGTAAACAGAACATTTTACCAAAAAATCAGTAAATACCCCATTCGGCCAAAAACTACAATGTAAAACATTTATGCAATCAGCTGCTTCGACGGCGCCGTGCGCTGAAGGTCATTCACGGTACAGCACAGTACGCGAGTCGTGTTACACTGCGTAGTTTAAAATCAAACTATTGACTGTAAATCCTTAATCTCGCATTTTTATGATGAACTGACTTTTGTTATTCGTGACGGTGATATTTACACGCTGTCTATTACATTTTGTTACGTAAGCTAATGCTTTATACTTTTTTTTTAATTTAAAACTGTCTTTCCTCGGCAACCTACAGGCTTGAATTCAAAATTTACGTTTTTAATCATTATAGTGTTTTGGAACGAAGTTCCTTAACGCACATTACACTTCAGATGCTTGGCAGCCGGCCGGCTAACCGGAAAAAAGTGTCAGCGCAACGAAAAATGCTGACCTCGAGTTGATTTATTTTATGTTTGCGCCATCTGTGGATTCTGCGCCATACAACTGTAATATCTTGTATAATAATTATCCGTATATTAGTTAGGGCAACTTTCACAGATGGCGCAATTTCGAGCTTTTGCAATATTTACTATATTTTGATACAATTTATTCAATCCATTAAATATATATATTTATGAAGAAAGGAACTTCGTTCCAACCGGGTGTGCCACTGTGTATGTATAGCACTGGCGAAAGTTTATATAAAGCTAATCCTTTTGGCTTTTGAATCAAAAAGTGATAAGAAGTATACAATAAAAATCTTGCTGAGGAAGTTACGTCCTATAGATCACAGAGTCTAGTTTTAACTAGTTTAAGTGTATGAGCTGTAATATGAGGGTATACTTAGAAGCTGACACTGTGTGGTTTTAAGTTTATTGAGTTAGACATTAAAAATCACTAAAGAAAAGAATTCTGCTCTTCTCGAACTTCAACAGGCTTTTGACCAAGTGTGGCACAACCTTTTACTTTGCTAGTTTAAAATACAGCTTCCTTAGAGCCAAATAGAATTTTATTTAAGGATCTTAGAGAAGGAATGTTTTTAATCGAAGAACTCAAGGCTATGCTAAAATTCAATGTTACTAGAGATAAGGGCTGGTGTAGTCCAAGGCTCTGTTCTTGGGCCAGTTCTTTATACAGTATACAGCACAGACCATGAAGTCGATGGCTATACTACTGTCACATTTGCTGTAATGCAATACTAGTGTAAATGAGCATGTAACAAAGATCCTGTACAGAGATATCACAAAAAGGACTAGATAATACATAATTATATCAAAGTGGCTACCAATATCGAAAAACTGATGACTGCTACCAACAAAGACAGCTTGGTTGGCACCAAGCTGTCTTTACATATTGAGACAAAAATAATAAAACCAGTCAGGCTAATGTAGGGCACTACCTATAAAGTAATTTTAAAACCAGAATGGATATACAGCATCCAACAACAGGGGAGGAGAAAACCTAACCTAGTCTATGATTGACTTGGTTAGGTTTAGAAGGTAAAGAATTGGTTACCTGAGCCCGCAAGTCATTCAATTTATAAGCAGCACCAAAAAAAGTACATACTTCCTAAATCAACTTTCAATCTCCAACATCCACATGCTTCTCACAACAACTGCTTACAGTTGAAAACTGATATAACAAATAAACCTGAAGGAGCAAAAAAAATAGAATTACTCAATACCTAATTAAGATTATTTTAATTAATTTTATAAATTGTAAAATGAAGACAAACAAACATTGCTACTTCAGTTTCTCAACTTATTCAAGTCAAAATTCTAGCCAAAAAGAATGGTATACTTATTACTTACATAATAGTAGCGGTTTCACCCGCGTAAGTCCCGGTGCCATGGGAATATCGGGATACAGAGTAGCCTATGTGTTAATCCAGGTCTCCAGCTATCTACATACCAAGTTTCATCGCAATCGGTTTAGTAGTTTTTGTGTGAAAGAGATCATACATCCATACATCCTCACAAACTTTCACGTTTATAATATTAGTAGGATCTTAATTACAACAGCATTCAAGATTTTGTAAATGTTTTGGTTGGTTTTATGCTACATTCTTTCTTTTACTTTAATAGTAACATTTTATAGATGTAATTTAATAGAAGAAATGTAATATAATTGGATAAAGAAATAAAGTTGGCTATGGAGTGCACATACAGTTCTGAGTATTGATAGTATTTTTTATTTTATTTTAAGAATCCAATTACGCACATGTTTACATCAAATTAATTAGATTTAGTGTTGAACGCAAAATTCGCCATTCGATATTATAATGTAGTGGTGTTGTGTACCTTAGATTATATATAAGTCCAGATACCGTGACCAGTAAAAAACTAACTATTTACTTTGAAGCCACTTTTTGCTGTGTGCAACCCAGCCCAATGCGAGTGTCTACGTACAATATTTCTGCTTGTTTGCATGACGGTTTTACTACCAGCGCATAGAGGTTACCCCATAATTTAGGGACTTTTTTATTAAATATAATATTTATTTTTTTATGTAATATTAAATAAAGACATTTTAAACATATTTATTTATTCTAAACAAGGGTAATAAATTATTCTTATTATTAATTTATTTGATCAAATAACATACATTATATTTCAGTCACTGCTGTAAATGAGACACAACAGATTCTATTATTTCTCAGTGGCTTGAGGCACCAGGAAATAAAGATAATGGGGCAATGTGATAATAAGATATATAAAGACAAATAAAAAACAAAGTGGAAACTATTTTAATAACAATATTTTTTGATTTACTTTTCAAGACTTTTTTTTTAATATTAAATGTAACGTCTAAGCAATTTTGAGTAATAAAACTTTATTCACAGGAATAGAGTAACAAAAGGTATTTTCATAAAATAAAGTAAATGTTTTACCTTGGTTTGTAGGACGAGACGACAAATTAAAAATTATTAATTTTTAAATATGTCATATTAGTTTGTTTTAGGATTAACTAAACAATCAGTTGGTTTGTAGGTACTTGCAACGCCGGCAGGCAAATATTAAAAATTACATATATTATTTTTGCTAACATTTTGTGGATACTTCTTATTCATAATTATATACATAACACAACACTACTTAAATATCATTATTTAGGAGCACGATACAATTAAGATGCAATAGAAAAATTAAGATAATACCATAAAAACTTATGTCAATGTGTATGTAATTTTTTTTGAATATAGCAAAATGTCAATTTACTAAAATAAATTAACCGTAAGTATATTTCTGGTCTTCCTCCTATAAATAACAAGTTTGGCAAACAAAAATATACATACTGCTAGAATATGTTATGGGTAAATGGAATTCATATCTCTGACAACATCTCTAGTAATGGCATCGCTATTTTATTAATTTGAAATTTTGTTATATTGTTTATAAATACATTAGCAAATAGAATACATAGAAATGAAATGTGGTGTTTGGACACATAAGATTTTTTTAGTATAATTTTTACGTGATTTGACAGCACAACCAGACGCAAACAGGGGCTCGGAACTTACTTCAGGGGCGCGAACGTTCTCTCGCGTGTGACGAGTGAGTCGCGTATATTTATATTAGTCGCGTATATTTTTTGTCTTCAGTTTTGGGGTGCGAATCTGGACCTATATAATATAATCTAAGGGTACATTTAAAATCAAATTTACCTTGAGTTGGAAACAAAACAGCTGATTGGTGAATTTATGGAGACAGAATTATCTTTCTTCGCCTCCCAAACAACTTCATAAATTTATTTAAAGTCCATCTTAACATGAATATTTTCACCTCATTTTAATTAATTATGAAATTTATAAACTGAATTCATTTTCAATTTGATCATAATTACGTTTGTTATTGATCAACAACATGAACATTGAGGGTTATACACTGACAATTTGACATTATTGACAATTTTATTAGACACAGTTTGACAGTTTATATAGATAGAATCAATGATCGAATAATAGTTAAGTTCAGAATAAGAGTTTCTAGAGAAGAGCCAAGAGTTTCTGTCCTATATTCTATTCTATAAATCGGCTTACAAAAAAAATATTTTTGATTCTTATGACTTAAGAATCAAACTTATGACTTAAGAATCAAAAATATTTTTTTTGTAAGCCGATTTATAGAATAGAATATAGGATAGAAACTCTTGGCTCTTCTCTAGAAACTCTTATTCTGAACTTGACTATTATTCGATCATTGATTCGATTTTTGATTGTAATGAATTGATATGAATAAACTTTCACAACACAACTCGAGTTGAAACTCACGAAACTGGAATTAAACTCGAATTAGCAGAACGATGTTGAGAAAATTACTAGTGAGGGTTGTGAGTCTTGTGACAAATTACGTTTTTTTATCCTAAATTTTTTCTTTGATCGAACTCTATGTTCTAATAAAAATAATAATAACTTCACACATCTCACACACGGCCGTCTGATCCCAAACTAGGCAGAGCCTATACTATGGTAACCAGACTGCTGATAAACATACTTATATATTTCTAAATACATACATATCATAGATAAATTACACCCAGACACAGAACAAATGCTCGTGCTCATCACACAATGATTTGTCCGGAATAGGAATCAAACCCACGACCTCTGGTTTAGCAGTCAGGGTCACTAACCACTAGACCAACAGGCCAGTCAGTTCTGTTTGTAGCTTATTACCAGAGATCGGAGTAGGTAGATTGATTTTTGCTACTTGTATCAAAACGTCTATATTAATATGGACATTCCTTCGGTATTCCGGAAGTGGTTATTTCGGAAATTAAAAATTCGTAGTACTTAGATAAATAGATTTTTAGTATTGGAATTGGTTTATTTTTACTGAATTAAAAATTTTAAGGTTACAAAGATGTTATTGATCGATATTAGATAAATATATCGACGAAGAATTATGTCTTCATCGATATATTTATCTAAGTCGATATCTGACGTCACCTATAAAAAACGTAAGTGCAACAGAGAACATGACGTGCATCGTCTCATTTCAAAGTTTTTTTTGCACCGTTTGCGACATGCCAGATGTATGACGTTGCCTATAAACAATGTAAGTGCGACAGAGAACAAAATATGCGCCGTCTCATTTAAACATTTTTTTTGTACGTATGCTACGAGTTTTGGTCTTGCGACATTCCTGATGTATGACGTCACCTATAAACAATGTAAGTGCGACAGAGAACAAGACATGCACCGTCTCATTTTAACGGTGACATGCGAGATAGTGCATCTAGATGGCTTACTTGCTTACTTCGGTTCGTTGAGTGCACATCTTTGTTTGTTACTGTGTTGTGAATACCTTTTTTGACCCTGGCTTGTGTTCATACGGGCTTCTGGAACTGCTTAAAACGACAGTTTGGCTCGGATATAGGATCTGGACTTTTCAATATTGAATTGGATTTAGTTACGTCAAGTTTTGGTAAGTAATACACATTTAACTTCTTATAAAATTGGATAATTTTTTTTGTCTTGTTTAAGTTTGCTTTACTGTTATCCATACCATGGATTGTAAAATCGTATAAGCTTTAATAGAATATCAAACTTAGTGTGAAATAAAAATATGATATTCTTGAATGTAGTTGGTATTCAGTCAGCTCTATTTTTGCCCACATTTTTAGCATGATTTCATATATCATGTTTATGTATTAAGTATAATCCATGTTCCGTGTCCTGTGTCCACATATATAGAAATAATGTTGCTCCATTCGTAAATATTAACGACAAACAGACTATTTTTTAAACTGTCTCTGATTTTTCTTCTTTCCCTTTAACTCTCTATAACGTTAAACTATGTACACAGTCCCTTGAGTGTTTTTATACAGTATTTACACAATTTAATCTATCTTTCTTTTAATCAAGCCATGAAACATTTGAAAGCAAAATTATTATGGGTATTTTTTTATCTCGTGGTAAAGGTGTCTTACGAAGTTTCTTCTCTCCAAAAGAGTTAAAATATGGCGAATGTGAAGGCTACTACTGTAGAAAAATGGATATCCGGTCATCCCGAACTAATTTACGATCTCTCTAGTGGTATAATATACTGTTCGAAATGTGAAAGCCATTTGAAAAGCATTAATAAATGCAACATTAAAAGACATATCGAAGGAGCAGTACACCAAGGCACGTTTAAGCGGCCCAAAGAGGAATTTTATTTTGACCTTATAAAATTTCTCATTTTGTGCAATATTCCATGGTCTCAGATGAAAAATGCTACCTTTCAAGAATTCTTTAATAAATATTTGTGTAAAGATTGTTGTTGTACGTGTACTAATCGTAAACTGCCAGATGAATCTCAGTTACGTAAAATATACTTGGACAAGTTTTATAAGAATAAAATGGATTCTATTAAGCAAAATAATAAACATGAAAAACTATGGATATCTTTGGACGAAACGACCGACTTTTTAAGTCGATATATAGTCACTTTTCTAATAAAACCATTACATGTTAGTAATATTAGTAGACCTTATATGACCGCGTGTAAAGTCCTAACTGTAGTTAACGGACAAACAATCACGCAATTTGTGTTGGAATGTTTAGAAAATTTATGGGAAGACTCTTTTGAATCGAGAGTAAATAACGTTCTTGTCCTATGCACCGATAGCGTAGCCTATATGCTAGCTGCAGCACGAAATTTAAAAAATTACTTACCCCAAATGAAGCACGTAACATGTTTGGCGCACGCGCTCCACCGAGTATCTGAGCAAATTAGATCTGAATATCAGGATGTCAACATTTTAATATCAAACGTAAAAAAAGTATTTTTAAAAGCCCCAAGCCGAATCAAAATTTTAAAAAATAAGTATCATGATTTGCCGCTGCCTCCCCAACCAGTTATTACTAGATAGGGCACTTGGTTAGAAGCAGCATTCTACTATGCTCAACATTTTGAAAAAATTAAGGATGTACTAAATTGTTTAAGCAGCTCCGATGCCATATCTATCCGAGAAGCTAAATTAATTATAGAGAAAGAAAATTTAAAAGACGATTTACACTATATCAAAGATAATTATTTAATAATTCAACTCTCCTTAAAAGAATTACAAAAACATAATTTAAGTTTGATCGATTCACTTTTAGCTTTTGACCAAGTGAGAGCTGCTATTAATGAATGTAACTCAGAAAATATTAAAAATAAAATAGAAAATGTTATGGAACAAAACCTGGACTTAGAAACACTAAGGGCATATAGTGAGGCAATTGAAAAAAATGAAGCATTTGGTTTGATTCCTTTCTATAAATTTGCTCCTTTGACATCCTCAGATGTGGAACGATCTTTTTCCACATATAAATGGATTTTAGATGTGAAAAGAAATAGACTAAGAATAGAAAATATAGAAAAAGTCATGGTTATTTATTTTAATTGTATAGAACACATTACCAGGATGCTGAAAGTGTAACCAATGAAAATTAAAAATATGATTTTAATCTTCATCGGTATAGAATACAGAATTGTATATACTTCTACTTAATATTAAAAAACGTCGATTTTATATATACCTTGTTTTATTCAACGCGTAATCTTAATGACTACCATGCTATTGTTAAGTATTTGCAAAAACTAGTCCTAATAAAGTAAAGTAAAGTACTAGGCATAAATTATACGGAACAGAAAACGATGAGGGCGGAGATGCACTTCATTTCAATTTATTATTATTCAAGTGGTAAATGAAAACAAGCTTAAATAGTTTTGATATCTTACTATAGTTTTGTATTGAGTAGGTACTAATAATATCACTACTAACAAAAACATTTGTTATTTGAAATCGGAAATACCGGAAGAAATTCCTATATTGCGCTTATCCATGTTATCTTTCGGTGACCAGTTATGATTTAAGTAGCAAAAATCAATCTACCTACTCCGATCTCTGCTTATTACCTACAAAGAGTATTTATCTCTTTGTTGACTTTCTTCGTTTTTCGGTTTATCGATGCTTTGCAATAAGAACAATTAGAGAATTAATATTAGAATATTGTTTACCATATTACCAAAATATAGATACTGGCACACTTTGTTAAAAGGTATTTTTATCAAGTATTTTTTGAAAAATAAAGGAATTCACTGCGCCTAAATCATGATGATTTGTAATAAGTCTTCTTCATTCCAAAATTTTCTCTTTCATTTTCACCTTAAGCGGTGGAATATTTTCTTTAAATTTAAAGCCACAGTCTCATTTGATTGTGGCTGTAACATGTACGCTTCCGTAACGTGGTCTTGGCCCTTGCCTGAAAATCAGCGCTTTTGCAATACTGTATTGCAGAAGCATTATGCTGAGGCGGGGGCATTTTCTGCCTGGCGCAGGGCATATTTTTATTAGGTTAAGTGTGTAAAATCTCTATTGGATATTATAAACTAATTTATACCTATTATTTATGTGTACTGTGCTATGTTGGAAATAAACATTTTTCTTTCTTTCTTTCTTTCTAAAGTGATCAACTTTTAGTACAACAAAATCTTAAAAAAAATAAGCATTATTGACATCAGTTCACAAATGGCGAAGACATCGTGAAATACACAAAAAAATAGCGAGTCATGGGACTGCCGACAGAAGCGAAAACTTAAACGAAACGCCGAACTTAAAACGGCACATTAGCAGGTTTGTGACATTATTTAATAAGGAGCTGAGAGAACTCAATGTTTAGATTAGCGCCCTCTTGTGGATCTATATTTGTAGGTATTATTAGCGTAACGTTCACGAGTTCAGTGCTTTCTCCCCATAGCAAAAGTGCACAAACGTGCTTTGACCGCCAGATAATTTCTTACTAGTTCGTTTGTGTACACCAAGCTAAATCCGAGTTAAGGATAAAGGATATAAAGTTGGGATAGCGTTGAACACAGCGTTTTTATATACACCAAAATAATGTCACAAAAAAATGAAAAAACAGAAAAGGCATAAATTAGAGTGACACCGTTCTCTTTTAAATGAGAATCCAACTTAAGTTAAACGCGACTCGAGTTAGTAAGTCGAGTTGAACATCACTACATGGTATAACCATATATAAATGTACTCTGTGGTATAACCTCAAAAAGAAATAGTATTAATTTTGGAAATTGTAGAACAAAAATTAGGAAAAGAACTATTATCAACAATGTATGGCCTAAAAATAGTAAGGAATCTGCCTTTACGCTGGCGATCTTTCTCACGATGGTAAGAAACCATTCTACGGCTGTAAGATTTTAGGGTTATTGAAGATAAGAAATGTTTTCTATATAACTGTCTAATGTTAGTTATTGCATATCGGCACTTAGAGTAATTAAAATTAAAATACGAATACTGTTTTCTATAGTAGTTAAAGTCTGGCTTGACCTTTCACAGTGTGATCCTTCATCAAGAAGTTGTTCAAGCAGCTACTCCTCTCAGTATTCCTGTACCAGAAGGTGTGGACAAACCAGTATCACCGAAAATCGAAAAGATAGTTTCAGAGATTACTAACTTGAACCTTCTCGAAGTGTCAGAACTTAGCCAAGTTTTAAAGAAAAGATTAAATCTTCCTGATGCTCCTGTAATGCCCATGGGTGGCTTTGCTATGGCTGCACCTGCTGCTGGAGATGAGGAAGAAGCTGCACCTAAAGCTGTGAAGACTAGTTTTACGGTGAGATAATTTCACTTTGAGCCAATGTTTTCATGTAAGGGAATGTACCCATACTAAGGAAAGGTCTTCAAGATGCCACGCTTGGTCACAGGGGCGGAGGGGGCTTAGGTTTTAAATCTAGTGCTTTTTCGAGCTATATTCAAATATGGCGTTTAGCGCTTTTTAAACTCACAGGCGGCAACAAGCAAGCGTTTAGTGCTTTTTAACTTTCTGTCGGCAAAGAATTATTTAAAATCGTATTTATAAATTGGTGCGTGAAAACTAGTGAGGGAAGGGGACCCCCCCTTCCCTCAATAGTTTTCATAGTTTTCATTGCAAATACTATGTGTAGTCACCGATGGGGGGGGAGGGGTCTAAAAATTGTATAAAATGGGTCACGTAGTATGGGTACGTTCCCTAAAGGAAATATAAATGGATGTTTTGCATATTGTTGAAAGAACTATGATACTAAATGGGTATATTCAGCATATATGTCTTGTATTAAATATTACAGAAGATAAAAGACTTACTTTCTCAATTCAATACCTGTATGTACAATTTTCTAGTGTGTTATGAGCTACCGCAAGCAAAATATTATTACCATGACCAATCTCCATTTTTTTTTTTTTTTGACCAATCTCCAGTAAACCATAGTTAACTATTTAATTTTTTTATCTAATTTCTTTACAGGTCAAACTAACCAAATTTGATGACAAGCAAAAGGTAGCACTTATTAAAGAAGTCAAGAGTCTTCTAGAAGGATTCAATCTTGTGCAAGCCAAAAAGTTTGTTGAAAGTGTACCAACAGTAGTAAAGGCTGACATCTCCAAAGATGAAGCTGAAAAATTAAAGGAAGCCCTAACTAAAGTGGGTGGAATTGTTGAAATAGAATAGATTTATTTGTTTTAATGTTAAGTTCTTAGTGTGTAAATTATTTAGACAATTATAATAATAAAAATATTTAAACAGTGTTTTGCTTCTTTAGATTATTCTTGTCCTTTTTGGAGAAGGAAAGGGTTGGCAGTGTGTTGCAAGTGATAACAGGACTGCCCATAGACAATTAAAAAAAAAGGGTGTTACCAGTGTAACATCATTTTATTATTTCATTTAATCTTTAGTGTACACAATAGATTACATTATCTTAAAAACAATGACATAGGATGTACAAATGCAAGCTTAACTAACGCTTAAATAACTATAAATTTACAATTTAAAAAAAAATCTTCATTCGTTCTTTAAAAAAGACAACTCCCGCATTGGGAATATTCCTGTGTCGCGGGGAGCTTCACAAACATTCAAACAACGGACACAAAGAACACCCAGACTCAGGACAACTATTTGTGGAACGCACAAATTTTTGCCCCGTGTGGGATTTGAACCCACAACACTCGGCGCGGCGTAGTGGCGAGGTGACCACTTAAACCATTGCACCCTTGCAAAAAACGATTAGAAAAGAGCTGATGATCTTAGAATGGCTGAACAGATTTTCTTGAATTATATTTAAGAACACTCACGACTAATTCACCTTTCAAACAAAATCAAAATCGGTTCATCCGTCGGAAGCCACGATGCCACAGACAGACACACACCGACACGTGAAACTTATACCACCCCGTCGTTTTTGCGTCGGGGGTTAAAAATAGACTATCCGAAGTACTAATTCTACGTATATAGACGAAGTCGCGGGCACCAGCTAGTAGGTAATAAAGAGTGAAAATTGATTAAAGTCTACTTCTCTAAAAATTTCACGCACTATATATTCGTAATTTTTTTAATAAATAATTTTTCTCTAACATTGGTGAGAGGGCGCCACTATAATGTTTCTGCCCCGGTTCGGAAAAATCGTAGATCCGGGGGCTGATATTAGTTTTAAACAAAGTACATTGCTTCTAATTTACCGCTTTAAGCTATTATCACTCAAATGACAGGTGTTGAGCGCGTGTTAACAAGTCCACGAATTTCATTGAACGCGCTTAAGCATGTGCGCGACCAGAACAAAATTCGTATCTTCGTGAGAATATTTTAAATAATTTGGTGGAAATGCAACACACACACACACGTCGCATGGTACGCGGTACGGCCGGTGCCCACCCAGTTGTGTCTAGCTTTTAGTAGCAGCAGCAGAACGGCTACCAATTATGCTAGGCGTCACTTGTTCGGATGTCGTATCGGCTTATTTGTACGTGACTTCAATAGTATGTTTTTACTTAATCGCATGAACTGGATCGTTAGATTCTTATCTCGTTCCTGCAAATATTATGGTTATATAATGTCCTTGCACAAGTCAATTATTCAATGATAAGGTATACCTACTTAATTAAAATATTTTCGCAAAAACAAACTCACGAAACAACGTACTATCACGAATTAAGGGTCGTTTACATTATCTTATCTGTGTAGTTAGGGACAGCAGGTGAGATAGTGAGTGTTCTTATAAATAGTGATTAGATTTTGGAGTGTTATATTCTTTAGTACAACTTTTGTGACGGACATCACTCCCTAATGTCGCCAATACTTGTAATGGAATCTTAGCGGTGGAGTGAAGACTATCTTAATATTCGTGTGCAATAATCATAATGACCTGTGAACTTTCAATCGTTTCAATATAACCTTCACATTAAAACAAGACGAACGAATAATAACAATCGTCAACATCATCGCGTCTTGAAAATATGGAATCAATTTATTTCAAAAAGTTCGAATTACTTCTAAAACATGCATTGGAAGGAAAAGTTGTTTTAAACGAATATAATGCGGAGAAGCTTCTACATTTTTTGAAGGATGAACGAGAAACCAGTGAGTATCAGTTCTACTTATTTACTTAATAGAGATGTAGGTACAGTGGTTCTAAAAAATGTTTCAACTCCAATAGAGTTGAAACATTTTTATTTGGTTTAAGATGGGGTGCAAAATAATGTGTAATCGGCATAGGTACTTAATTATTATTTTACCATTAAACGACCACATTAGTACAAGTAACGTACTCTACTGAAGTTTCTGAAGCGTTTCTCGATCTCTCGTATCAGCGGATACCTGGTTGTATTATTTTTTGTACGAGCTTGATTCTTTAGCATATAAGTTAGTAGGTACTTCTTGTATGAGTCGATCTCGTAAAAACTGTGGTTGGTCTAGTAACTTGCTACTCGAACCTACTAAGTGTCTAGTTGCCCTGTCGACTAGGGGTACTAAGTGATTTTGCTCAGTCGCGTAACAAGAGGGTGGCAGAGCGGGCAAAATGCCACGGACCCACGCTCGAGGGGGCCAGGGATATCAAAGGCCCTAAACACAGGAGGCACTAATTATAAAATGTATTCATGAATTAGCCACGGGTCTCAGATGGTATAGTTACGCCGTTACGCCACTGATTTTGCCCCAATAACACTTAGCCTTCATTACGGAGACCAAAACAGTAAAGAACCAGAAATATATTATTTACTTCTCCAAAGACGCGTCAATAGTTTTTTACTGCTTATCAGTATTTGTATATTAGGTACTGCTTAAAGTACCTACTTGATATTGTTTAATTGAATTTAAATATGTAAGTACCTACCTAGGCCTTTATTTTGATAAAAGACACGGTACAGAAGATTTCTGCTTAAATTGCATCCGCCTTTACAACGACAATAAGTAATTTGTTGGTAAGGTTGGTATCTAGCGAATATTATCGTTAATGTTTACACGTGCTTAATACACCGCAAAATTGCAACCGTAATTCCGATTTTACCCACGCGCCAAAAGATTCTTGAGGCACCATTTTTTATTTGGATCATAGCACTAAGTACATACAGTTGAAAAGTATCTCTAAGTAATCTGATTTTGTTGCTTCACAGGTCCTGGGAAATTATTGTTGGACACGCCCTCCTTTTCTGACTGCATATTTAATGCCGTTGCAAATATAAACAATCTCAGTACTTCTATGCAGATTTTCCTTATAAAAATTGCAACGATCCTCTTTAAAAGCGAACTCCTCTTCACCAAAATACAGATTCGAGGTTTTCAAAACTCCTCCCTCAAATTTTGTGTTCTTAATAATTTGAATAGTAATTCACCAGCTAGTCTGCATTTAGCATGTATTGAATTATTTACAATGCAAATTATACACCGCTCTGGCGTTAACTTTCTTCTAGAACATAAGGTATGGCAAACTATATTGTACGCAGATGTCCACCGTACACCGAAACCAATTGCAGTAGCCGCCTATAACTTTATAGCTAAACTTGTTTGGAAACTAGAGGAATATAATTTAGAAATGGAATTACTAGAAGTGCTTGACCACATTGTAGGACCAATTGTCAGGAGTGAGTATTTAGACGTGCCAGTCATTGATACAGAAACTGACAAAATGCTTGCTGACAAAATATTTGCATACCTGAGCGCGCTGTTGGCTGTAGTACGCGAAGTTGACAATTACGCACCAGTTAACAATATCATGTCTTTAATGAAGGACTACTTCATAATGGACCAGAAGTTATACGAGATCTTTGAAGCAACTAAAAACACAGGCCTGCTTAAATTATTAAACACTTTACTATTCCAATATTTCTATGGAATATTGCGACATCTATTATACAACAAAGAAATAGATGATTTTTGTAATAAAATGACGGCTTTTCATCGTAATTATATAGTTTTTGCTGTACAAAAGCGGGAACCATTTATAATTATAGACTACGTTATACAGTCCAATATAATGTGGTCTCGCATAGAAAAATTCCATGCAAACAAATTTAGCATTCCCCTAACGTTTGAAAGAAATGGTAAAAGAATTGAATTCGCCCTTCAAATAATAGTACACTTGATGATACCAATAATGAAAAAATACTTGATGCAAAGGGATTCCAAAATGGATCTAATAGAAGAGTTTACAGTGAAAATGGGGAAACGTTTAACTGACTATATTTATTCATGTTGTTACACTTTTGCGGGGCTCTTAGAGGAGACTGGTATGAGTTTTAACACAAAAGTTGCCACTCATTCGTTAAAAGAGTTACTTAGATTAAAGGGACATTTAAATCAGTCGCAGGCTGGGACCATATTCCATTGCCTCCATTACATGTTAGATGTGTACATACCATGTAATGAAGCGGGGGAGTTGGTTTTGGACGAAAGTCCTATAGATCCCGAGGACTTGATTATGCTCTCGCACTTGTTGAACGCTTTGAAGATGCTGTTAAAGGAGCATTACATATCATGGTATGAGAATATTAAGGTTGTCTCTATTCAAGCAGATCTACTAAATTTGTTAAAACAAACATTCTTGACGACGAAGGTAATAAATAAACGTTCTTTGAACCCTGTTTCATGATTATGAAATCGACAATGATACACAATTATTATGCTCTTTTGTTGCAGAATGTGGTGCAAGTTTTAGACATGTTAGATATATGTATGCAAAACTTCCTATCGCCAAACATGTCACTTCTAGTCGACATTAACTCTGCGCCAAGTAACACTCTCAACGAAATTGGTAAAGTGATATTGTTATACACACACCATGACGACTGGGAAGTGCGGGACTCAGCATTTAATTTGCTGAAGAACTGTACAGAAATATCATTTATTAGTAAGTACCTTGTTGTAAACTTAAATAGCTGAGTTATTATGCGCCTTAAACAAAACCTTCGTATCATAATACTACTGACATATTAATTGTTTTTAAAGTTTTGCGATTAGTATTGAGTACCTGGGAGACTGAGCTTCGCTCGGTAGCTTTTTGTAAAATCGTCATTTTTTTTATTACTTAATTAATTTTTGAAGTGAAAACTTCTTTAGCGGCGTTGTGCACTTTTTGGGATGGGTAAAAAATGTTAAACTCGCGTCAGGACACGTGACCTGGTCGAAATTCGTAAGACGGAGCCGTGTTTCTTAATTTTCTTGTATTTAAAAAAATGTAACATACGAAATTCAATCATTTATAAGCGGCCAGGAGCGCAGAACTTCCAGTGTACCCTATGTGTACATTTAGATATGTTATTACCTACTTTTTATTTTTAACTTAATTATATATATATACAGATGTATGTGTGTATATGTATATGCAAATACATTGTGAAGTTATGTTTTCACTTCTGACGTGCAGTCCTACGACTGCCTGTTTTTTTATTTGTAAAATTGCGTTTTTACAGGAAATACAACTATGCAGTTGAACTTAAAATGCAAAACTGTATCTGTTTACAAAATTTTATCAAAATCGTTAGCTTAGAGCCGTTTCCGAGATACCCGAAATATAAATACATACATAAATAAATACATACATACATACAAGAATTGCTTGTTTAAAGTAATAAGATATCAGATGTGAAAATCGGGACAATTCACAAGATCATTTTGTTTACCCGACGCGGCGACGACGCCGACGTGGGGTCCCTTAGAAATAAAACCGCGAATAAATCACGATTTACACATCTAAAATACCCACTTATTATGTTAAGACACTAGGATTGAACCAGTTATAAAAAAAATAACAGCGACTTCAGTTTTCGAGGGAAGGTATTATCATATTTTGTAATGCGTTACGATTGTTGCGAACTTACGTGCCTATCTGTATAATTCTTTATTGTAAATAGGTGCGTGGCGCGTGCACTGCGTCACCGATAACATCCCAACAAACATTTTATAGTTTGACTGTGACGATCAATTTTATATAAATTATTTTCATTGTCTGTATCCATTTTGTATATTTATGTATAGCTATTTGCATCTTCAAAACTAAAGTGTCCTGTACATTAATCTATTGGGAAATTAATTTTATCGAATAATATGAGCAAGTTTTATCTCTAAAAGGAACGCGCCTTATATATTCTTTAAATTAAGCAATATTTTCACAAATATTTTTAACGAACGTGCTAAGTTACCTTTT
Organism: Euplagia quadripunctaria; assembly: GCA_963859945.1. NCBI lineage: Eukaryota > Metazoa > Arthropoda > Insecta > Lepidoptera > Erebidae > Euplagia > Euplagia quadripunctaria. The sequence goes on along the minus strand of OY982568.1, from coordinate 20,779,930 downwards.
TACGACTTAGAGTTTAAGACACGACCATAATACAACGTCTAAACAACTTATTCATTCTGTGGACTTAGTATATGTCAGCCATTAACGTAATTAGGGTTCATTTAGAGATTTCGTGTAAAAATTCCATTGCCCAGCTTTTCCTATTCGTTTTAACGTCATACAGTTATTTTTAAGAATCATAAAAGAATGTCTGCTTACTGAATTTTTATACACTAATACGACATCCAGTCACTGTAAAGTTATATAAAAGTGATCAAATTGACTGAAAATCGTTTAAGAGTGCATTTTGTCACTCTTACACGACCATCACGTAAAAGTAGTTCCCGCGACTCTAATGCGATTAATAACGGTGTAAAAGTTGTATAGGCGTTACTAAGACGACAGCACTGGTTATACAGCTAAAAGTTGTATAAAGTCATATACGACAGGTTGTATAGAAGTCGAATAAGATGTTTAATACGACTAAAAAGTCGTATAAAGTTATGAGACACTAGGCCGTATTACATAATGAAATTACTTAATTATGACGTTTATAGCACTTCGAGTAGCGTTAGTTTCACTTATGCGATTAAAATGTTTGTTGGGCATAATACTATAACTGCGTGAAGTTTAGAATGTTTTATGTACAAACAAGTACCATCGATTTCTTACTTTTCCAATAAAAAATTCCAGTTTAGTAGCGAGATATCACATGTGTATTTCCTGGTGCTTTTCATTAATGAGTATGAATGAAATGAAAAATACGTTATGTGTAGCGCTACCTAGGTGTTTTCGACTGCCACATCGCCGTCGGGGGTTCCGGATTCGATTCCCGCTCCGTATTTGCATTCGTCTTTGTATTTCTATGTATGTATAAGTAATAATATTTACATGATACATATATAAGTATATTATATATAAAATAAAACAAAAAAATTATATGTATGTTTATCCGTGATTTAAAGTCCATAGTATAAGCTCTGCTTAGTAATCGTACATTGATCGCGTGAGACTCGAAAGGGGGGAGGAAGTTCAGAAAAAGTCACGAAATATCACAAGGGGGGGGGGGGTTGTGAGATATTATGTGTATTTATTTATTCGTTGAACGATTTCTAAACCGTAAAGCGGCGCCTGACCGTAACTCGCCGTATGCCAGTCAGAAACAATCTTCAACCGTTATGTCTGTCTGGACATTTTTATCACGGTCCATAATTTGCCACTTTATTACTGAAAAAATACACGCGATTATGGGTAGGAGGTAAGTTAGTCTAAAACCTTACCATGGGGAGGGTTGGGGGATAAACAGTTGCTAAAAAACATCACGTTATTAATAGACGATCCCTTACGTCTAGACAGCTCCGTGTAATATGTCCCAAAATATAATTATTAGTAAATTAAGTTTAATCTTTCAAAATTTAGGACCTTAAATTGTTTTTTTTTCAGAATACATTCCGTTACAAAAAGTAATAAGGGCGAATAATCTTATAATAGTTGCGACTAAGGCGGGTCTGACCGACCCGGAGGTCTATTCTCAATGTACCGCCCTCAGGTGCCTTGCTGCAGCAACTAAAATCAACAGCATATGGCAGGAGGTGTTGATTGCTGAAGCTAATATTTACGTAAGTTAAAAAAATTATAAATGTTTATCCGTACTACAAGTGCCTAGAAGTCGATATTCGACCGTAATTATTTTTACTGGTAACACTAAAAAGTAATCCGGCTAACAAGCAAAGGAGAAAAAACAAACTGGCCTGTTGCTCTACTGGTTGGTGATCCTAACTCCTGAGCCAGAGGTCGGGTTCGATTCCCAACTAGGGCGAATAAATTGTGTAATGAACACGATGATTTGCTCTGTGTCTGGGTGTAATTTATCTATAATATGTATGTATTTAAAAATATATAGGTAGATAGATAGATAGATACTATATAATGCACACCATAAATAGGATACAATTAATTTGCAATAAAAAAAAACTTAAATGAAAACTATCCAATCTCAAACTGCACACATTGTTCAAAGTTTCAGTAACATCGGTTCATTACGAACAAATAGCGTAACAAGATTTTTTTTAAGTGATAACTTCTTGTGGGAGGATAAACCGTTTTGTTACGTAACGCGTTACGTCGCCATGTCAAGTTAAACAATTTCAATATTAAATAGTTTAACTTAGTTTAAGTTATCACTTCTGTCGGGCGTCGTTTTATTTTTATAATATATATGTTTATCAGTAGTCTGGTTACTATATATAGTACAGGCAGTCTGCCTAGTTTGGGATCAGACGACCGTGTGTGAGATTGGTCCAGTTATTATTATTATTATTAACTCAAGAGCACAGCTGTTTGGGTTAGGTTGTATGAAGCTACGTATATGCACCAGAATATTGTTATAATGATGTTAGAATCAATAGTGTTGGTAGTCGTAGTAATAATGGTAATCAATAGGTAATTTATTGATGCTATACCGAATATTAACCGCTCCAAACCAGGGATGTTGCGGATATTCGCATCCGCAACCGCGGAGCTTCCGCATCGATTTTGACATCTGCATCTGCATCCGCAATAATCAATGCGGATGTTCATGCGGATGCAGATGTAGTGCAACTAGGGCTGGCATCCGTCCGGGTTTCCCCGGATTTGTCCTAGTTTAGAGGGCGTCCGGGAAGCGTCCGGGCGGGGTTTTCAAAAAGCGTCCGGGTAAACCCGGACACTCTGTGCCAGGGGAAACTTGTAATTATTAGACGAACAAACTGTTTAATTTAATAAAAAAAAATGGAAGCGGCGTTTTTTTTAAGATGTCCGGGAAAGAATCTCGATTTCACACATGTGTCCGGGATTTTTGAAGAGATTGACCGGTGTGAGCAATTTAAGTGATGGCAGGCCTAAGTGCAACTCGTGACAAGAAAGAAAGTGGGTGGGGCCGGTGACTGGCGTGTGCCGTAAACACTTGCTGTTTGACCAATAGGAGTAAAGATTTCGGTGACAAGATCCGACGCATTTGTTATTGTATATCAGGGATCTTGCAGATATTCGCATCCGTATTCGCGGATACGAGCGTTCAAAAATCCGCATCCGCGGATGACAAAAATTCTACACCCGGAACATCCCTACTCCAAACGACAGAAATAACTTGGTAGAAAATTATTTTTCCATCCTATCTTTTTTTTTTATGGTATAGGGGACAAACGAGCAGACGGGTCACCTGATGGTAAATGACTACCGCCGCCCATGTGCACTTGTAACTCGAGAGTCACAAGTGCGTTGCCGCCCTTTAAGGTGGGAGTAGGAGAAGAGGGGGAGGGGGGAAGAGTATCTAATATTGAGTTTGGAGTTCCTTTGTTACGCTTAAATGCCTTAACTACTTAATCGATCATCATGAAATTTTGCATACACGTTGTCAGGGTTACAAAAAAGGATATTCTAATTACTAATATATATCATTCTAATTAATAATAAATATCATTCTAATTAACAATATTTATCATTCTAATTAATAATATATATCATTCTCATTAACAATATATATCATTCTAATTAATAATATATATCATTCTAATTAACAATATATATCATTCTAAATATATAATCAATATATATCAGGCAAAATCTAGTTAACGATATTTAAATATTTCAGTTCCATCTTGTATTCATACTAAAACACAATGCTGAAGGGATGGTGAGGACTGAAGCAGCAAACGTATTAACATCAATTTACGCAAATCAAAAATTGGCCCCAAGACTTCAGAGGAGTTTGTACGAAGTCATGATGTCTGCCGCCATTGATGACTTGCATTGGGAAGTTCAACTCGCCGCCCTGGTTTTTTGGAAGCAAGTCATTCGTGACCATTTTACTCACAGAGGAATGCTAGATGGGAAATTCCCTTCAGTAACATTTTCAAAGGAGAAGAGAAAAATTATAGTATTGGACCATGGAGAAATACAAAGACAGTTGATTGGAATCATGAACGACCTGGCTGATATAGGTTGTCTCACAGTTCTTTTAGAATGTTTGAATGTTTCACACAATAATATTGCCGTAATGCAACAAGTTTTCAGCATAGCTAAAGAATTAATAATAGAAAAGCTGGATGAGTATAAGTTTGAGAATGTAATTGAAAGAGTAGAAAAGAAGATAGTTGTAACACCATCTAAATGTACAGATATGGATAAATACACGTCAATGGACGTAACTAACGAAACGAGTGAACAAGAAAGAAATAAAATCATTGACAATATTTTGAGAGAGAATCAAAGTGACCTTATTATTCATCTCCATGATAATTATACGAAAATAAAAATGGAAGAAATGGATATTGATGTGGCATTTTGTCCGCGAAAATTAGTACATCCAAATGAGTTTCTTGAATCTTTCAGAAGTAATGATTATTCGTTGACAATAGAAAATAAAAAGAAATTCAACGCTGACTGTGTCAATGGCTTGGATGGACTATTAGATGAAATGTTAAGTTTGGTAGGAATCGATTAATATAAGTGTAATTGTTAGTATTTTTTAAATGGTATGTATATTGTTTTTATATTGTAAATAAAAATGACTGATTGTGTCAAGAAAACACAAAAATTACTGTTTAACGAATATATAATCTCCAAATTACAATTATCTTGCGTTAATTTCTAAGATATAGTTTTTAAACTATCAGTAACAATCTAGGGAATTGACTTCTTCATTATTTAGTTCGTATATGCCAAGCATGTCGTCCAATAAAGACGAAATGCTTCTTATACCTTCGTTCCATCTCCTTTTCTCCTCTATTGTAACTCTAAAATCATTGTCTTTAATATGATTAACAAATAAATAAGGCGATGCGAATTTTAGCAGTTTTATCTTTGGCTTGAGAACCGTTTCTGGTTTGTTAGCATTTAAACTCATATGTCTTTCATATATTTTCGATAATAGGTTCATATCGTCAGAATTAAGAATTTCTTCTATAACGCTTTCTGAGTTCTGTGCGTCTACCATGTCCACATTATTGTCGTCATCCTCTGATTCCTCTTTTATATGACAAAGTAGCTGTTCAACAGTCGTAATGTCCCCTTCATTACACTTTAAACACTCATGCAATTTGTACTTATTTAGAATTTCATACAATTCTAGTGCTGTTGATGATGCCGCATCCAAAATTCCGACTTCAGTTTCATTGTTTAATAACTTAACAAATACAGTCAGGCAACCAATAACTGCTAATTCATCTAAAGTCTTTAACAATATTTTTTGGACTTCGGGTTCATCTAATTTGACAATCTTCCTTGATTCTTTAGAAAATGTGATGGGTGGAAATTCACCATCTAACATACCTTGGTTGCTGAGAAAAGATTGATAAACAATCTTCCAAAATTTAAGGGCGCTTATTTGTACCTCCCAGTGGAAATCTGCTAGAGCTGATGAAACCATATGTTCGTATAATGTCTCTTTGAAAGCTGGAGTCAGCTTTATATTTTTGTACAAGTCGCAAAGTACGTTGCAGGCTTCTTTTCGTACAATTCCTTCGTCATTGTATCGTAATATAGTTAAAAGTCGCACCTGAAAAAAAAAAAGGTGTTTCCTGAAGAGAGTCGAACTTTTCATTAGAGTTTAAGAATAGGGTACTTGCCTAAGACTAAAATTAATTACTTAACAGTCCTCTTAAAATTAAGTGTTATTTGAGACTATAAGTTTATAATGATTTGACGATAGCGAAGTATGACATCACAAGTTGTTCTTTTAAACAAGTTTCAAAACATACAATTTTGATGTTTAATAAAGAGGATGTGACTTAAAAGACTTATAATAACGCATATAAGTATTCTTTTTTTTTTGTGGTATAGGGAACAAAAGAGCAGATGGCTTTAAATTCGCGTACGTTTTACGGATGGACTTGACACCTATAGCAACTCTATACATAAGACCTCACATCTCTGCCGTCTGCATTTTATTATATCTTAACTAATTTTATAAATGGAAAGTGAGTTTCTTTGCTTTTTTTTATGGTATAGGGGGCAAACGAGCAGACGGGTCACCTGATGGTAAATGACTACCGCCGCCCATAGACACCTGCAACTCAACAGTCACAAGTGCGTTGCCGGCCTTTAAGGTGGGAGCAGGGGAAGGGGGGAAGAGGAGGGGGGGAGAGGGAAGGGTTAGGGCCTCCGGTACTCACTCACTCGGCGAAAAGTAATGCAAGCATTGCTTCACTGCCGGTTTTCTATGAGGCCATGGTATCACTCCGGTCGAGTCGCCCCATACGTGCTGAAGCACGCCTCTCTCTATTCTCAATTTAAGTATAAATCACAAGTACCTGTAAGTCAGGGTACTCTTGTTCCAGTTTTTCCCATAGAACACCGATTCGGCTGGCTGAGGCCACACATTTCAGAGCCGAGACCCGCACATAAGCTTCGTGATCATTGAATGCAATCGTAGCAGCAACATTTATTAAATTGTTATCAAGGATTTGCTTCTGAAATGGTGGATATTCTGTAAAAATAAAATTAAACAAATTTATTATTTTACAAGTCGATTCCCGCCGTTTCACTCGCAGTTTTGGGCACTTCTCTGCTCCTAAGAGTCATAGCGTGATGTTAAATAGCCTATAACCTTCCCCAAGAGTTAGGCTAACGAATGCACAAAAAATTCAATTCCGATTGGTAGTTCGAAAAATTAGTATAGACATAACCTATAGTATGTACCTAACTTTTGGATCAGGGTGGAAAAAAAAGTATTGGTATTGGCGTGCAGATATGGCTGGCTATTTGCGCCAGCCCAGCTCTTTCCAGAAGCCTCCTTACGTAGTATTAAGTTTATTTAAGTAATTTTTAGTCAATTTTTTTATTTATCCTGGAATTAATGCCAGGGTAAATAAAAAAAATGACTCACAGACAGAATCACTCTGTCTATTAGTGAAAACCGCATGAAAATCTGTTTAGTAGTTTTTCAGTTTATCGCGAACAGACAGACAGACGCGGCGGGGGACTTTGTTTTATAATATGTAGTGATTATAAGCATGGGCTTACGGAATGAAGTTTGTGAAGCAAGTAAGGAACTTACTGAAATTGATAGTAAGACAATCAATTTGGGAAGCAGCTCAAAGCAATTCCAACTGAAGTCAAAAATGAGAGAGATGAAGTATGAAATGAAATACTTATTGTCTTCTTTCACAACTTGGATGCTTCTAGCTCACAATGTGCCTAGTAAGTAGTCATCTATTCTGGATTGCTGAGAGGAAAGAGAAAATCGCTTACTTATGTAAGAAATATCAGTGACCACATGCAATAATTCGAGTGCTGTGTCCCTGACCTCCCAATTTCTGTCATGTATCTTGGTATAGATCAGCTTGCCAAGCTCATGGATTGGTGTTCCTGGTTGCAATTCCAACAGCAACGAGAGATTTGGTTGCAGGAACTTCTTCACTGTTACAGATATTACATTCAGGGCTTTTATCACAAACTGGAATTAAAAAAAATAATACATAATTTTTTTAGTGCTTGAGGGTATGAGTTGAAAAAAAACTGTAATAATTGTTACTCACCTTGCATGTCAGGTTAGGTTTGCGTAAAATATTGCTTATAATATTATACAAACAGATGATTTCTAGACTTTCATGCCAGTTTACATTACATTCCGTAATCAATGACAATGTTGCATCCAGGACGTATGTGAGTACCATCATCTTTTCTTCATTGTCTTCAAAATCTTCTTCTGTTTTCACATCCCCATATACGTCAATTGGATCGTAATCTTGCAGAACATAGAAAAGTGCCTGAAATACTAAATTGCCTTGTTCGTGATCCATATGATCCTTCAAATATATGATAGTCTTTACACTGTGAAGACTGATCGGTAATGTATCTAATTCTAAAGTCAAATCCCTTAAAGCATAAGCGGCTTTGGTGGTAAGTTCACACGACGAGTTTAATAGTCGCGATATATAATCAGATATTCGTATGTCACGTAAATGTGATTGAGTCTTCTTACACGTCACAAACACCAACATCGGTGTTAAGCATAAAAATAACATTTGATTTTTCATATGAAATTTCTTTTTATTTTCCTCCACCGAAATATTGGGTTCTTGGTCACAAATGGTACTCCATATAACTATAACTGCAGCGCAATACTCTAGTATATGTGTTGCATTCCGGCGTTGGATAAAACACTGTATCGTGTTGAAGTTTACAGCTGCTACCTCGAGAAAGTCATCATGACTGTAAAGTGTATCGGGTAACCAGGGCTTAAGCAAAAATGTTTTTCCAAGCATTAGCCAGAATGATAATTTCATCACAAGCAGAACTTTGTCTGAGCGTATCCATTCGCTTGCTAGATACAAATATTGAATAAGTTTGTATTCTTTTATCAATATACTTATGAGTACACTTGTATTCGCTATTCGCTGATCCTTACTAACAACACTTAGAAATATTTGGACTGAGGGCTCTATTGCATCGCATAGGTCTTTTTCGTCCTCACTAGTCATTGAACGTACATTTAAAAAGTCTACTTGATTGAAGGGTTGCATAAGTGCGTCCAACACCAATCTGAGGTTAACTATATCATCCAGATCATTCACGGCCCAAAGAAACTCTGCCATGAACTTGTACGTTTGCCGTACAATAAAAACAGTTGCCCTATCTTGGCATAGTTTTAATATTTCTTTCCACACTGCATTTTCTAGAATCCATGATATTCCTGAATTGTGCTTTACTATTGCAAGAGCTACTTCTATATAAGACACTTTTATACTGGGATTTGCATTAGTAGCACATATTTCTCTAAAACCAGCAGCTATTTTCTCACCTTGCATAGAGAATATTTTAGCGAAATGAAATTCTCTTTGCGCCGTTACAGCAAGTATTCTAGTGAGAAAAACTTTGACTGTATTGTGAGCATTTTCTACATGGTTCAAACCTTCGATAATCAAATCTGACATCAAAGGCGATTCAAGGAATGAAGTTTCTGAAACAAAATATTTAAACTTATTATGGATGCACAGATACCATTTCAGTGAGACAAACAATCTGTTTTTCTCTATCAAGATAAAACCCTTGTGGTACAAAAATATACAGCTAAAAGGGTAATTTCTTTACAATTTTTTATTATTATTTCGCTGTATATTTTTCTAATGCAGACCATAATGGTTTTTTTTTTCGACATCTACCCTCGGAACGACTAACAGTGATAAAAATTGTTCGTAATTAAAGTTCGTCTTAAAAATAGAAATTTCCCTAAATCGACTTCTTGTACGCGTGTTTTGTGTTAAATTCGGCCTAATAAGTGTATGTAAATATCAATTCAAGTAAACATCCAAGTCGGGAAAGTGTTAACTTGTTAACAAAATTTGTGTAACGACTGTCGTGCCAGTATCGGTTTTAAGCATATAAAATGAAGTGTTTCCAATGTGAGAACGACCACAACGATGAAAACGAAGTGCAGTGCGATGCGATTGCAAACGTAACATCTGCCTACAGTGCAGTGGCCTGACTTGTAGCGAGGCCCGTGTCATGGGATTGAAGGGCAAGCGAACCCTATTGTCCTTGTGCCCCGCGTGCCGAGAGGCCCTGTTCCAGGTGCCCAAGCTGATTAAGTCTTACGATGGACTGAGCCAGGAACTCGACGACGTTAAGAAAATGCTGTCGCAATCTGCCCCTGCATCTGTGCCTAACGCATCGGCAGTACTGGTGGTAGATCCCCCTTCTCCTCCGAATACTAACGCCATTTTGGAGGAAATCGCGGAGCGTGAACACAGAGCTTGCAATGTAATTATGGTTGGTGTAAAGGAGAGTGAATCGGAAGCTGGCAGCGACAGAAAATCGCACGATGAGTCACGTGTAAAAAAGATATTGCAGGTTAAAAATAGTGCGGAAGACCTTGGCGCTGAAATGGTAGTGGTGCAGCGTCTGGGACGTCGGGAAGCAGGTAAAACTAGACTATTGAAGGTAGTGTTAAAATCTCGTCAAGTGGCGGTCCGGATACTCAAAAACAAAAGCAACGCAAGCAAAGAGGTAAGAATTTATGATGATAGAACACCCATACAACGTGAGGAACTGAATTATCTTCGAGAAGTTCTTAAATCTAGGGTTGAAAAGGGTGAACCTAACCTCACGATCAAATATGTGAAAGGTGTATCTAAAATTATGGATCAAAAAAACTAATGCTCTCAAACACAAGTCCATACACTGACCTTACACTTATGTACACTAACTTATGCTCACTATCGGCTAAATTTGACCTATTCTTACAATACAGAAACACATCAAAACCTGCAATCGCAATCATAACAGAAACATGGCGAAATAGCAAAGATCGCAACAGTACCTTCAATATACCAGATTATACTTTAATTAGACTAGACCGTAGGCATAAGAAAAATAAATCAGAAGGTAAAACTAGAGGAGGCGGTGTTGCCATTTATATAAAAAGTAGCCTAAATGGTGTTAAAATAAAAGACCAACGCAACGCAACGCAAAGTTATATCTGTGATGATGTGGAGGGGTCCATATTGGCTGACATAAAAATTTTAATCCTATTCTTTTTCTTACTACCGATTTGTGTTCATAATCATCACTCTTCATAATTTTATTTTTCATACTTTTTTTATTCATACATTTTTATTACTATCATCGGAACTCATAACAGTTAGTGATTATAATTTTTTTATTAATACTGTTACTACCAAGAACCAGTTTAAACCATTTTTTTTTTTTTCAGATCTTTTTTCTTCATAACATTCTATTATCATATATTCTGTCTACTTTTCTAAAAAAAATTAGTTTCTGGCGCTTCGCCGGCCGCTGCCGCGGCACGCTGGCTTCGCTCGCTCGGCTCGCGCGTTGTTGTGGTAACAGTTCTAACCTAACCTACTTGTCTGGTAGCATCTCGTTTCTGGTAGCAATTTGATTCTGTCTACTTTTCTAACAAAAATTAGTTTCTTTATTTATTCGAATGATTATGAGTTTCGATCATTCACACAAAGCAAATATTAGTAAAAACTAAGTGTAAAATTTGTGATATTATGAATTTAAATGATTATGTTTTTTAATATTTGGTTTTAATTTTTTTTATGAATAACAATCATTATAATTTTAAATGGTATGAGAAACATTTTCGGACCTCCGATGATAGGAGTTGAAAAGTTATGTAAGACAATGCGCACCCGATGTGGAGGCACTATACATAGATATCCAGTATAGTTCATACCATTTTCTTGTGGTGGGGATATACCGTTTAGATGATGCAGATGAAAGCGCTCAAGGACAGTATGACACTAAGCTATTCCATAACCTCTCAACGGCTTCAGAAAATAACACTGTTATCATAGCTGGTGATTTCAACTATCCATCTATCAAATGGCCATTACATATAGACCGTTTAAGGATATGTTTTTAGACTGCAATCTATATCAACTAGTAAACAATCTTACGAGGTTCAGGCTAAATAACATACTCTCACTCCCGGATCTGGTGTTGGTAAATGAGGAAACGTTGATAAAAGATATAACCCACAAACCACCTATAGGAAAGAGTGACCATTGTGTGCTAGCATTCAGCGTGCAGTGTCAGACACAAAAATTTAAAAACCCACCTAAACTTCAACGACTCTATCACCATATCAACTATGATGATTTCAGTGTGGATCTACTAAATAACCCCGAAACAGCCAACCCCACTGGAAACGTTGAACAACTATGGGCACAAACCTTGGCGGCAATTAATACTGCAATCGACAAACATGCCCCACAAAAAATCGTACACCGTAAGGCCAAAAATAAACCCTGGATTGATAAGGGTATTCTAGAACTTATAGCTAACAAAAGAAAAATATGGGATAAATACCGTTCGTCAGGGTTGGATGAAGACTATAGGGCATTTCGAGATATTAAGAACAGGTGTGTTGCACTAACCAGAGACAGAAGCTTTTTTGAGGCGAACATACTGGACGGTGGTGACAAAGCCTTCTACTCGCACGTTCGGCGTAGTGCTAATACCAGGGTTAGCATTCCACCAGCTATACGAAATCATAATGGAGACCTAGTAACAAACCCAAGTGGTATTGCAGAGGTGTCTGCTGAAGAATTCCTGAAAGCTTACTCCGATGAACCAGTTCTAGACCAACAAACAAAAATAAACACGATCTCGCGCATAGAAAACAGCTTGAGTGACATTACTTTTACACTAAATGATGTGGAGAAAGTAATAAAAGGTCTAAATACTCACCCATCTGCTGGTCCTGATCAATTTCAGACAGGTTGACCGTGTTCTTGGGCCGAGAGGGCATTATTTCAACCAAACAGCACCGATTCGTTGAAAGGAGGTCAAAAATCACTAATCTGCTAACATGTGTACAAGACTGAACCAAGGAACTTCACAGCTGCAACCCCACTGATGTCATTTACTTGAACTTCGAGCGCGCGTTTGACAAAGTTCCGCATCAACGACTCCTCAACAAATTAGAACATCTTGGGGTATGTGGATCTTTGCTCAGATGGATAAAGAACAACTTGGAGGGTAGAACATTCCAGGTTCGTGTTGGTGGCTCCCTCTCAAAACAGAGACCGGTTGCAAGTGGTGTGCCCCAGGACTCTGTTCTTGCCCCTCACTTGTTCGGAATATACATCTCCGATTTAATGGAACTGATCAAGTCCCAATCCGCCTTCTTTGCTGACGATGGTAAGTTCTTTGCCAACCCACTTACACACTCTGGACAACTACAAAATGACTTGGATCGAATTCAAAACTGGACCAAAGACTATCTGGAGTATCACATTAAATGCTTCTAAATGCAATGTTCTGCATTTAGGGAGGAACAATCCAAGACTAACATATAATCTAGAGGGAAACATCTTAACTTCGGTGAATCTCCAAAGAGATCTGGGAGTGTTTATGACTCCAGATTTGAAGTAGGCAGAGCATATCTCCACAATTGTAAAAAAAGCAAACTCTTTTGTTTATGTTCTTCGAAAGTCGTTTCAAACCATCTTAGTGGAAGTTTTTAAAAAAATTACAAAACTTATATTAGGCCCCTCTAGGAATATGGCTTTCAGATCTGGAGCCCATCCTTACACATAGATATCAACCTGCTGGAGTGTTCAGAGGAAGGCTACCAAGATACCACAGGCTCTACGTCGCATGCCCTATGAGGAGAGACTTCGTGCGCTGAATCTCACCACTCTTGAGCAAAGACGACTTCGAGGCGATCTCATAGTCACGTATAAAATCTTAGATCTTCAAGACATCCTTCTCAGAAAAGACAGCCGACGGCCATCCCGCGGGCACAACCTTCGTTTGATGCGGGCCTCCACTGGCACACTGGTTGCCCATCACTTCTTCAACAACAGAGTAGTCCGTAATTGGAAATCACTGTCAGAGGACGTTGTTTCTGCCACTTCTATAAACGCATTTAAAAACAGACTCGATAACTGGCTACGATTGGACAATTTAGTGCTCAAAAAAGTGACAGACATTTAAAAAATAAAGAGACTATACTATATTTATCACTAGGTGTGAACATATCAGCTAGCTGCTCCTTCATAATCTAATAAAAAAAAAAAAAAAAAATTATAAAATATAAGGAGCTACCGTATGGTGGCCAAGAAGAAGCTAACTGCGAAAAATTAAGGGATAAGTCAGTGGAGCCTAGTAACTTAATGAAATATAACTTTTTTATGTGCTTGTGGAAACCATCTTATACACGGTTTTCGGAATCATACCAACTAAAGTAGGTGGGATCGGGGAACAGCTTTTATTAACCCCTTTCCGAACTGGCCTGCAAGTATCAGAAAAGAAGCAATCAACAGAGGCAAATTTAAATTTCAAAACAATGGTTACAAAACCAATAAGAACACAGAAGCCGAAGCATTCTCACTTGATCACAACATCAATATATGTATGGTCTTAACATAAGCACAGCACAAGTTTCTTTAATTAAGAATTTAAAAAAATCCACTGCAATTTATTACCCTAAGCCTTTTACTTCGTGCTGATTTAACTAAATCAGTGAGGTGGCCAGACCACACCCTTAATAGAGCCTCATGGTGAACAGCCTCGACACTGAAACTTGCATTTAAAGAAATCTTTTAGAAAGCAAAAAAAATACACCTATGTAAATAATTGCTTACCAGGATCAGAACAGTTTGACAGTTTGTTGATCAGACCATCAACATAGTAATTGTCCATCTCGTATTTTGGTTCAGCAATTTTGGCGAACAACAATTTTAACTTAGCTTGAATTCCAGAACCCTCCATTTTTAGATAATATTAACGCCCCTTTCTTAATAAGTTATTGCCGGGACGGAAGAAAATTATCCATTAACCAAATAACAACCATGCGAAATGACGATTATATTACAATATAGGATTTTAAAATACAATCGCTTACTGTAGTGACAATAAATTAATAAACTGTAATGAGTTTTAATTGGTTACGATGTTACTAACTTCTACTTTAATTATCCAGCTAACCACAAAATGAAAATAACATAGGTACTGAATGTACTCATAACAAAGTGTTTACTTAAGCGGACCACGGACGATCACGCAGCATGACATGCTGAATCATCATGCTGCATGAAGGATGAGAGTCTATCATGCAGTATGATAATAATTCGCTTAGTATAATTTTTTATTCAGTCGATATTAGTCGATATAAATAGTACAGTAAAGAGGTCTTCTGCGCTGGTAGTGAAATGTCTTTGTCAAAGGCAGATTTTTAATATTTTAATATAATAAATTTATAAATATTAAAATAAAAGGAATTGTGAATCAACCGCCAGCGCGTAGTTTGCATGTCATGCACGTAGTTTGCATGTCATGCGCATCAATCAATCCAATTAAAATGATGCATGGCAGCACGTGACACATGTCATGCTGCATGATCGTATGGACCGCTCTAAAATTTGTTAGTTTTTGGTCAGTTGTTGTCACGGTCTACATCAGCCATCATTCCGTGCCATAGAGAAATCATGAAACAAATAATAACTTACTTCCTGCGCTAATGAGCATAAAAACAATAAAAATAAAACTTGTACAGAATATAAATTAGATTATAATGTTGGAGACTAGATTTATAATAAAGCACTTAATTCTTATATAGTTTCTTAACCTCGGTCAAGGGATGCCCAAAAAAGTATAATGTATCGACGCATCTAATCGATCGGGACCTTTCATATTTCATGGTCTTCAACACAGTGGCGGATTTACACATTTGCCGTCTGCAGGCTAGTTAAATTTTGCCGCCTCTACCTCCTCTTCGATTCGATAGGCCATTGCCTATCGAATGAAAAAAAAAAAATGTTGTAAATAATATCGTTGTGCATTCACAACGATATTATTTACAACATTTTTTTTTTCAATGATTTGTGCACCAATCACAACACCTTTTATCCATAATTAACATGATTGTGAACTAGGGGATCGATATCTCAGTTTCTAGATTTTTTTTACAACCCAACGATTGATGATTGATTGTTTTTTGTTGTACCTATATTTCTGAGCTAAAAGCTCAATCATGTACTGCTGTTAACAGTAGTACATGATTGAGCTTTTAGTTCAGAAATATTTACCCCACCTTTAGGTGGGGTAAATATATATATATAATATAAATAGGTATACCGTAACACATATGTGCATTCAATAAACGTTAAATCCATCAGCCTATTGCAGTCCACTGCTCTCCTAACGTGTGCCAAAGCACCTCGGTTCCCCGCCTTTCGCATCCAATCTATCCCAGATAACCTCCTCGGCGTTGAGACATCCGTCCACCGTCCATCTGCACAGAAAACTGTCTGTCGCATTGATGGTGAATAGGTGCCGGTTTAGGGCCAAATGGCCCGTAATGTCCGTTGCCTTACCCATGAGCGAAATTGATTAAAGGGAAGTGGCAGTAGTGTAGTTGGACCTGCCACTGGCATTACAGATACCTTCCTTGTCAGCTCATCGGCGGCGTCGTTCCCGGGTGAATCACAACGTCATTGCAGAGTATCCAGAACTGCCCAAGTCTCGATGGAGTCGAAGGCTTTCTCGTAGTCCACAAAAGCTGTCCACAGCGGCTGAAAATACTTATCGTTCTTTTGCACAATCTATCGAACAGCATGGATACGGTTCACGGTGCCGCAGCCTTTTCAATATTCGACTTGTTACGGTGGCTGATATTCGTCGAGTTATCTCGCGAGACGGTTTTTTCAGACTCTTGAAAACAACTTGTAGATATAGTTCAGGAGTGAGATGGGTCTATAGTTCTTCAACAAGATGTTGTCAGCTCTTTTGAAGAAAAGTACCCCAGGTTCAACACCTATAAATGTTAAACCTTGTTACTGGACGGAATTACTACTACCTATTATTATTATTGGTTTAAATGTCTAGTGCTCCCTCGACCATTTTTGGTCTTTTGTAACGTACTTTTAGCTTTATAGTTCACTGCTCAGACTTATGGCTTCAAGAAACCTCCAGACCTTATCAGCAGTGATTGTTTGTATTTCCTGCGGTTGCATGATGTGCAAACCTAGGTTAATACTTCAGTACCGCATTAGTGGGCCACAAAAGCATAGAATATGCATTGCAGTTTCTTCTGCCTCTCGACAGAATCTTTATATTGTGTTCTCGCCCAACTTTAGGTTGAACATATGTTTGTTCAGTTTGCAGCGTCCGGTGACGATTGAGCAGGAGCTGCTTCTTTGGTACTTTGTTATCATTGCCCTTTATTAAGGCTTTCGAGTGTCTTAGACCAGTCGTGGCCTTCCATCTTTTAGTTGCCATTGATATGTATTGGGCATTTATGATTGAATAACCTGACCGCAGAATGGTTCCGGTCAATGCTGTTGCTTGTCTGCACCAGCTCTGCATCTGGCCTACCTTTAGGACCTCGGTTGTAATTCCGTCATCGAAAGGAGATTCGTTTTTCTTTAGCTGCTTGAGAGTCATTTCTATCTTACTGTGGACAATTTCAGGTACGAATATGCCCTCCCTGTAATGGCGCGTTAATGGGGCTCTGTGGTCATCATCACTGAGTCTCGTTAGTTGTATCATCCGTAATGCGTACAGCTGTCCATAAAACTTCTCGATCTCGTCGAGAATCTAGCACTTTGAGTTGACCGCCATTCTCAGTTTTGCGTTTCGTCAGATGGGGTCTCCCCAAGTACTGAGCGAACACTTTTAATCCCCTGTTCCAATGAATTGCATTCTCTATTATGTGAATGTTGAAGCTTCGGAGGTCGCATCATAACAGTTTATTAGGCTCTCCTATCTAACGAAGTCGGCTGTGGCTGACAGCTCGCTTATTTTACTCATAAGTTCGAGAGGCTTGGGAGAGAGTTTGGACTGTTGCTGTTTGCGTTTCCCGGGGAACAGCTTTCGAAACTTAAACATAATAAAATATTTTTATTGCGTTTAAAAATGAATATTTAATTATCTGGTAACAATCCACCTGATGATGACGATAAAATTAAATTTAATTAAATCATGAAAGTTCTTGGCTTAAGGTAGATCTTAGATAACTTTTCAATCGTTTTAAGTTAGAAAATCATCTCTCACCCGAACTGTGTTGGCCAGACACACTAGCGAACGGTCGTTTCGCTCGATCCCGCCCGCATCCAAACGCGACTACGAAAATTGTAGAAACATTTATATAAGTGGTGAAACATATTACATGTTGAATTGTTTGTATACCTATTAACATTTACACAGGTATACATAGGGTGCACTGAAAGTTCTGCGCTCCTGGCAGCTCATAAATGTTTGAATTTCGAATGTTATATTTTTTTAAACATAAGAAACTCAATCATTGCTTAAAAAAAAACCGAGGGTTCCGTAAACTTGTATGTAGATAGAACGTCCATCTCGGGTATCGATTCTCAAAAACTTTTGCCCGTCTTTTTCGAAAAACAAACTTAACTTTGCGTATGGATTATTAACTTTGTTGTACATTGCAGTACAACAAAGTTAACAATCCAACCGCAAAATATAAGTTTGTAATCACAAAAACTATTTTTATGTTTTTTTTTAATGTGATATATCAACAAATTAACGACTTTCGCAATTTTTCCTGTAACTGTGCTATAAAAAATTGCTTCATGCCAAATTTCAAGATTCTAGGTTGACTGGAAGTGCTCTTAAGGTTTTGATTCCCTTGCGAGTAGTTGCGAGTTAAAAAATATGTGGCTTAAATTGCTGTTTCTTTTGATTGCGTAGACATAGAAGTTTAATTTTGTTACAGCTTAAAGGTATTATAGACTTGAGTATTTGATATAAATTTCAATTTAATACCTCTACGTGTTCATGAGGAAAAGGGTAGTAACTTTAAAATTATTAAAAAATATTTTTATAATATGATGTAACTAAAAATTTACGGTTTTCGCAATTTTCCTTTTATCTGTCCTATAAGACGTTGCTTCGTACCAAATTTCAAGATTCTAAGTTCACGGGAAGTACCCTGTAGGCTTTGATTCCCTTGCAAATTTCGAAAATTTGCGGCATAAACGGCTGTTTCTTTTGATTACGTTGGTTTAGAAGTTTGATTTTTTCACAGCTCTAAGGGACAGTAAACTTGAGTATTTGATATAAATTCCAGCTTGATAGGTATCAAGCTGAAATTTGTGTCACGACCCGGCCAGACACGACCTAGACAGACAGACCTTCGGACGGACGGCCAACAAAGTGATCCTTTAAGGGTTCCGTTTTTTCCTTTCGAGGTACGGAACCCTAAAAATTGGTAGGAAATCGTGTGTCAATAGTTTTTATCACAAGTTGAAGTTCGTCGTCCGTAGCAAAAATGGAATTTACGCAAAAAGATTTTAGTGATGATTTTTTAAGATTTTAAAAGTTCATTGACTCCCTAAGACTGCACTGCTCGTCTTCAAAATACGATCGACGAGTTATAGATCGACACAAGCAGACAGTAGATTTTGGTGTTTTCACCTAATTTACCTCGACAATCCGATCGAGACAAAACCGATCTATGATTTTTAACAGTAGCTTTAATTTAACGTTCATAATGACACTTAGTGTCTTAATTAAATAAATGATTTTGAATTTCAATTTCAATTTGAAGAGATTCGAGGACATTTTGGGATTGAAATGAGCCAAATTCAAAAAATCTTACATCAACATTTAAAAGTTAGAAAACTTTGTTGCCGCTAGATTCCTCAGGAACTCACCCCAAAACAAAAACGGACTCGTGTTGGTTGGTGTAAAAAATGTTGTTAAGGTATAATCACGGACGTTCAAATGCTATATAATATGACATTGTAACAGGACATGAAATATGGATATATTGTTACAGGCTGGAAAGAAAGGAACAGTCTTCAGCATGGGTGTTCGAAGGTGACAGCAAACCAACAAAATTGAGGCATATGAGAAACGTAGGCAAAAAAATGATTGCATTTTTTTTCTCCCGGACGGGTCCTGTCTGCACGATCCCACTTGAAGAACAAAAGACAGTTAATGCTGAGTGGTACACCACCATTTGTTTGCCCAGTGTCTTTGAAAATATAATATAAATGACCAAGAAATCGCATCCTATTGCACCATGACAATGCTTCGGCGCATACCGAGAACAAGGTAAAGTCATTTCTAGCTTCTGAAAAGGTAGAGCTAGTGATCCATCAAGCATATCGTCCAGACCTGGCACCATGCGATTTCTTTATTTGCCCAAAAATTTTAAGATTTGATGAGATGTATGACATTTACGCGGCCGGAAGAGGCCGTGATAGCTTTCAACCAGCACGTTAAAACAACAACATGCCCATAGACCAATGGTCCTCATGTTTTCAAAAATGGTTTGACCGAATGAAAAAGTGTTTAAAATGTAATTCAGAATACTTCGAAAAGCAGTAAATATACTAAACATATTACTTTACATGTCAATTGTTTTATTAATAAATTACGCAAAACTTTCAGTGTACTCAACGCATTTGTAAATATGAATCTTTTTCATTTTTGTAAGACAAAAAAAATGTTTTCCACGAATTCACCGCCCCAAAAATCTGCTGCCCTAGACTCCAGCCTACTGATAAATCCGCCACTGGTTCAAAATATTCTTATTATAATTTAATTCTTATTATTTTTTTGTGAATTATTGCAATCCTGAATGTCTATTTTGACTGGACTAAAAAAGAGATAAATACAAACAGTGTTCAAACCGCTATACGCGCTTTAGACAGGGTGTAAGAAACATTGTACTTAATCCTGAAATAGTGTATTCAGACCGTCATTCTGAGTCGAAAATTATTGAAATTTTCTGCGAAAAATACATGTTTTTTTATTTTACTTTTTTTGAAGTTATACTTCTTTTGGCGCGTTATGGAAAAATTATGTATTATTTTGAGTACATTTGTAGAATTTGAGGTTAGTTGACGGTATGTATTATTTATTATGATATTTAAATAAACTTTAATTAACTAGCACCAAAGAAGTATAACTTCTTATGTGCGTTCATAAGTACACACACACTTTTTTTTTTTGTTAAAAGTGAAATCACAATGAGTAAACAGAACATTTTACCGAATTTTTTTAAATAAATACCATATAGATACATACTTTAGATTGTACACCTGTACTAAATCGATGAAAATAATTAGCTAACATTTAGTTTTACATAATTATACTTTGATGCGCATGATTTCTTTATAAAAGTTTACGTCAACTGCAAGAATGCTACACTAAAAAACACTACTTAAAGAATTACAATATAATTTGTTAAAATACGCTGCGTATTTTATGAAATTATATTGTAATTTGTTAAGTAGTGTTTTTTTTGCAATTTAATCGTATGTCAAAGACAGAAAATAATCCTTAAGAATTTCGCTGTTCGTTAACAGACGGTAAAACCTTGTTTTTTTAGTTATTTATACTCTATGGTTATGTTGAGTGATTGTTCTAGAATGGTCAACGCTAGCGTTTCGGCTGCTGTCAAATTTTATCTGCAGTCCTGTCCTGCAAGAGACAAGTTGATATTACCTTACAGCTGGAATCGGAGGAACATTGTGAGGATTGTGTGTGAAACGAGTGTTTCGAAGGAACTTATTGCTAAGTGATACAGTTTCTTATTTCTTGTATAAGTGCGTGCGATGCCTTTAAGAGGAAGAAGTTTCGTAAGTTTAATGTTATATTGAAATTTGACGTCTTTTCGAGTTTTGTGTTAATATCGTGAACAACATAGATTTATCTCTCGCATGTATGTAACACTTGTCTCGTCCAATGTCAGGGTTCCTAGAGGTGAACTGACTGTATTTATGTGTATTGTTGACATACTAACCTAAATATTAGAGGATATTCCGTGGTGTGACGATTGCCTCGATGAGTTTCAGTTTTGCTTGCTTACAAGTTGCAGCACATTTTTGGCGTGCCTCCAAATGTACTAGTATCCTTGACTGTGTAATAACTAATACATTAATTAACACTAAATTTTACTACGGGATGAAGGTGTCGTGAGGTCTGATTTGGTGGTTTTCCACAGGACGGTTGATGCGTGCCTGCTATAACACAAGTGTTCCCGAGTGCCTCCTAACAGCCTGCTTTTGAGGTCAGTTATTATTATGTTGTGTATTTGTGTAGTTGAACCAATATTCGTACTTATTTGGTCATCATTACTAGTGTTAATTTTTCTTTTCATTACTGTGGATTGTGATATGATATTCTAACAAACTATGTTACATGTGTCTATATGACTCATTAGAGGGACACAACTCCAAATTATTGATTTTAGTGCCCACCAGCCTACTCCACTTTATGTAATAGCAAACAGATATGTAACTCCAAAAATAGCTGTATTATTTATTTATTTAGGTCTATCTACACAGCAAATGCATTACAAATTGATGTTCAGGACATGTTAGTAAATAATATGGCTGATACATTTGCCAATTACCGGAATAACCAGCTTGCTTGCAGATATTATGACAATGACACAAAGAAAAGAAAAACATGTATCAACACAATGAATAAACTAAACTTAATAACATTTCTAGGAAACTTAATTTAGTAGAAAATAGATAAAGTTATTAGTTACATACTATAGGTACCTGCGAATTGAAAGTGTTATTATTATTGGAGTTTCAAAAGGAATTATATATTTTATTTGGAATTAAATATTTAATGGATTTTTAAATTTTTCAATAAGTAGTTATCTTCAAAAAAGTATTTTAAAGTTTAAGTGTCTCATACATGCCTGAATCCCTGAAGAGGTAGACAGAGGCATATTTTTTTAATAGAATACTGGCAGTGCTGTTTACACATTACTAGTATTCTTGTTAACCCATCCAGCTAAGTTAAATGCTTGTTTTAGGAGTGGGTTCACTTCGGCAGTGCACTGGGTGGGGTTTGAACCCGCAACCACTTGATTGCAAGTTCAAAGCCTTAGCCATTACGCTACCACTTCATTGTCTGTAAGGGATTGCAGACTGCGATAAGACCGCCCACTGTCCTGTTACTTAACATTGTATGTTTCGTATGTATAATATTTTTTTGGTGTGCAATAAAGTACACTTTATCTATCTTTCTGTATGAGGTTTATAGAATATTTTATATGCATAAATTGCTTTAAAGTCATTCTCTCTCCTTCTCTCTCTCTCTCTTTCTACACAAAGTCCATACTCCAATTTTATTTATTTGTATAGGGAAATAACGGAATATGTATAATTTACTTTAACTTTTTTAATTTATTTTAATTTCAATGTACTACTATCATAGCATATATAATTACAAAAGAAGAGTTAATACTTTGAAATATATTACGATTTAAAACACTTTTGTTTTACAAATGTTGTTGTTTTACATGACTGTTTGTTGGGGAGTTAGCTTGATGATATAGGCACCCTTATATATATATTAAATTAGAAATGCCTGAAACCCAAATTAAGAATGCGATTATCACATAATGTATTAATGTTTTGAGTGACAATGGCATTTAAAAGGTTAAACACGTAGGATACACATTTTTTTTTACTGCCAAATGGCATTGTCAGATTTCCATGGGATAGGGATTGCAATACAAAATTATTTCACTGGTTTTGCAAGTATTTATAGGCACAGGTAACAATTTACTGTGGGGTGAACTCGGTACTTGTTTGCTAGGAAATTATTCTAACAATAGGCGCGTGAGTTGAATGTAGTGGAGGCTTGAGTTGAAGGGCGGGAGCACCTCCTATCCCTGCCCCGCCCGCCCTGTTCCCCCTTAAACCTCATCTCGCACATCAGTCTAGTGCTGTTCTTCACACCAGCATATTCCTTAGCTCTGCATTCTATTCCCGTGAGTACTGTACCTGTCTACCTAGATGGTTGATTCAAAGTATAAAGTTTGTGTTTATTTTACACATTTAGATCCTGTATGCGTATGTAGTTAGAAAGTATAGTTCAAACTCGAGTTCACTAAAAGTGAAAGTATTGTCATACACTACTTCGGTACAAATTAGAAAAGAGGAAAGTTTTTTATACTTAAAATATTTTATATTGGTAAAAATCATTTGATGTCTAGCCAAATATATTAACCTCAAAGATATTTGTGAATGCATTGGAAATTTTATTTACTGGGGTCTTGTTATTTGTAAATATTATCTGAAAGCAGTATCTCAATTTTCGAGCTGTAAATAAATACTATGTTAGCATGTGCTATAATGACTACACTACTACTACACTTTGCATGTTAATGTGGAAGCCTGAATTATCGGTGAAAATTGAGTTTGTATGACATTGTGTAATATGTCGTAAGATATAATTGTTGTAAGCTTAATAAAACATTATATTTTTATACATATATTTATGAAATATTTTTTTTTCGTAAAATAAAAATGGTGTTCCCAACACTGGGTATAGGGACTGAGCTACTACTAGTGGGTAGGGATCATAAGACAATAACGTGCCATGATGAGTAGCCACTGCCTGCATCAGGCGCTTGACCTTTGAGCGTCTCCATATATTGGTTGAGGTTCTTGGCAATCAGTTCATGAACCGACATATAATCCACCAGCCGAATTCACATTTTATGTATTGCACAATCTCGAGGGCCAAATCCAAATATTCAACGAACAATCTTAACTTATTTGTTGTGTCGATGTAAATACATGCTTAAGAGTTTCTCCAGGACGGTGGCATACCCGACAAATGTCAAGCGAGCGTTCCCATCGGATGTACTTTTAATAGATATTTGCCATAACAATTTCGTCTATAATTACAAAAACAAAACCTTTTTTTACCTGTAAATATAACCTTTACCAAGATACACACTTGAAGGTCTACATCAGGCACACGTTAAGCGTGATAGACACCACCTTACAACACTTTATTCTTTGTTTCTGCAGTCATTAATACTTAGAAACCGAGGTTTTGCGTCAGTTCTCTTTAGTCAAAGCGAACGGGATGATTCCGTTATCCAAACCAACTACATTACGATAGTCATTCGCCCTTATATTCGGTATTAGGGCCGATTTGTGCTTCGGATATCCAGTTTAGCCTGTCTCCATCGGAGTAAATAGGAACCCTACGAGCTAACTATTACAGGCGTAACAAATATTGATGCTTGCAGATACTTGTAGGTTTTGCGCAAATACATCTAAGTCCCTTCAAGTCCTTTCTGTTTCTCTTTGTTTTTTTTTTTCTATTTCAAATTAATCTTTCCAGACTCCATTGTACATACTTTACATAGTTACAACACACCTATGGGAGCATACCAGGAGTGGGCACGGCGCACCTTATTGTATTTATAGTATGCTGTGACTGAACTCATTGACATTTGTTGCTACCTACAATAGTGATATCTACTAATACATAATAAGTTCTACTGCATCTGTTCTGTTCGTGATGTGGTGATTGTAACACTGCATATTATTACAGATAAAAACTGACACTATTATTTAAAAAAAGATAAAACATTATGCTAAATACCAACTGTAATAACTCATTGTTACGGAGATTAATCTTAAGGCGGGTTAAACTACGGGGCCAGCTAGAGGTACATACAGTCGATTCAAAGTTCAAAGACTGTAAAATGGACTAACTCTGTAATAAAATTAAGTTCGTAACAAAGCCCTCACTCTCTTTGACGTCATCAACCACAAATTGGGTTAGGCCAACTATTTTACATCGCCGGGCTTAGCCGATGAACTGGTAATAGGATATTTACATCGGTACACTTTTCAGTTAGCAACAAAAACATTTCACTTTTTTTTTTTTGGTATAGGGGGCAAACGAGCAGACGGGTCACCTGATGGTAAATGACTACCGCCACCCATGGGCACCTGCAACTCGAGAGTCGCAAGTGCGTTGCCGCCCTTTAAGGTGGGAGTAGGAGAAGAGTGGGAAGAGGGGGGAGAGGGGAAGGACGGGAATAAGGGAAAGGGAAGGGTTAGGGCCTCCGGTAACCTCACTCACGCGGCAAAATGCAATGAAGCATTGCTTCTCGGCCGGTTTTCTGTGAGGCCGTGGTAACGAGCGGAGTCGAGCCGGCCCATACTTGCCGAAGCATTTCTCTCCCACATAAAAAGACATGGTTCTAAAGAAGTACACCTATTCTTATCTAATCTTTAAACAATCTAAATCTAATTGGATCTCATTGTGCGTAATCCTTATGGACTTGTAATCTGTTTATAAACAATCAACGGCTCATCTCTAGGAAAGAAGTAAGGAACTACCGATTGTCATTCGTTCGCTCATAAAAACTCGTAATATCATGTCTAGGAGTTAGTGTAGTATGTACAGTGAAGTTTTGTAAGGAAATTAACATATTTTATATAATTCCTCAATATGTCCCTGTTAGACATTATCTCTTCCTTAATTTATTTTTCTCACATAATCCATGGATCTTAGCACAGCCAAATACCATTTCTGGCCTATGTGTATTCCTGTTAATGAGTTAGGTTGGTCACTGGTCACCCATTTCAAGAAGGGGGGGGGGGGTAGAGATATCTACCATTGTTCAACGGTTTAGGTTAGATTAGTTACTTTCGCATTAATAATATTAGGAAGTAGATGTAGATTAGACGGTACTAATCAATATAAAATAATCTGAATCTCCACCTACAAGTCTAAAAAAAAACTAGATCTTGTTCTAAAAACATTTTTATCAATAGTATGTCTGATTAGTATTAATAGTGTTATTACGAATAACAATGTTATTTTATTATGAATAGTTATGTAAAGTAAATCTTAAAATTATGAACAAATAAAACATTGTCATAGCTTGATACGATACGTTATTGTAATATTTTTGTAGGACTAAGATATATCGAAGTGTATCGTAAATGTATTGATGTTTTGTCATATCGGCCATCTCCACATCATTATCAAATAAGCCATAGGACTTCCATTGAACAACATAGGTCTTCCTTAAAAATTTCCACATAAAGCGGTCTTAGGCCACCTACAACCAATGATTCCCTGCTGCGTTGACCAGGTCATCGGTCCTTCTATTGGGGACGTTCCACTCTACACTTTCAGTTCGTGGTCGCCATTCGAGAATCTTTCTTCCTCAGTCGTTGTGATTTCAAAATACTCTATTACGAACTTTTTTTTTTTGTATAATTCGGCTCTAATCGTACGAAATAAATCAGACGACTATCTTGTTTGCAAAGCAATTTATCATGATTTAGTTGCATCATGTGACGTTGCCCAAAAACGGCCACGTGTAGAAGTTATGGTAATTCAAACTACTTTCGTTTTTAAACAGACATAAATAGGAGACAGTAATTATGTTATATAATATGATTACTGTTTGTTAACAAATACCTAGCAGTTTCAGAACTTTTACTTAATTATTTTTTTTTAGCTTTAGACCTCACACACGGCCGTCTGATCCTAAACTAGACAGAGCCTGTTCTATGGTAACTAGACAGGTGATAAACATACTTATATGTATATTACTAAATACATACATATTATACAAATCATAGCTTAGTCGAATTAGCACAAGACAATAAGTAAATGTCGTCTATTATTTACCAAGGTAATTTCAACATTGGTAGAAAATATGGCTTTCAGCTTCGCCTTCGCATAATGTCTTAGAAAAATCCACGGCACCTTCCATAATCACAGTAATAAAAAACAAAGGCTTATGTTAAAGCAATGGGCGTAATATTAATTAGCGTCGCATTGCGCTCTATTTCTATATTTAATCGAATACATTTGCTCGAATTTTACCCTGCTTAGTCGTCTATGATTGCATACTTTTATTTAACTTAGAACCTTGGTATTTATGATGGTTAGTTTATTTACTCTTAATTAGTACCTATTGTATTTATGGTGCGGTGTAGAAACATCTTAAGCATTACGATGGGAAATGGCAATGTGAACGTTCTATATTTGATCGTCCTAGTGTTGTACTTCTTAGGTATCCCCATGGTACTACACACACACATTGAATATTCCCGTGTCTTAGGTAGACACGGGAATATTCAATATTACATACTGCTAGATTGGTTTCGCTTACAGTCACTCTTTATTTTTAAGTTCCAATTTTAAAATCGCCTTTTCGAAGCGCCTTTTTAAGTTTTTCTAAGGTTTCAAGCGTCCGCTATTACTTACACTCATCAGGTGAGATAAGCCTATTTCAAGTAACACCTCAACATGCTAGAGAACTGTTCTAATGAGGTAACAACGAACAAATTACTTGTTTCTCGAAATTTCTATAGACTAGTTTTTTCATGCTCATTGTGTTCTATGTAGCCATCAATCATACATATATGCACTCATTACGTTTATTTGTTACCGCGACAGCAACTGATTCGCGCCATTAAAGACTTATACTTATCTCACCTTGAGTGTTGCGTTTCCAAGAAATGCTCAGGTGCTTCTGTCATACACATTCCACGCGTGTTGTTTGTTTAGCTCGTTTGCTCGCTTGATTTTGCAACAGTTTAAATGTAAATTATATTCGTGACGAAGTAATTTTTTGTTATATATATTTGTGACGTTATCACTCTTCGGAGATATCTACGTAAGTTCTTTAATGTACGATGATAAATATGTGAAGCTTCAACAAAATGTTACTCGTATGGTTTACATTCGCTTTCAATCTTCTGTTAAGTACCTTATTTTTCATGTGAAAGCTCACGGTATCAAGTTACCTGGTACCTCGATGGCACGACGAAGCGATTACGTCAGAATTAAACCGATTATGTATATCGGTATACACGGTGTTTCCCTGACTAGACCTATTCCCGCAACGTGACGATAAAACCACTTACCCCCGCGGGGTTCTGGCCACCATCTCTGGCTACCTTGTCCACTTCCAAAAGAGCGAACCACAAGGCCATCTTGGTTGGTGATTTTCTATTAAGATTTTCTCTACTATCTCCATTCTTGAACGGGAACCAGTCTTGGGGTGCCTAGATAGTTTACACTCCCTCCGAACGTAAACAGAAAACCCGCCCCTAATCATTGGACAATTTAAAGTAGGGAAAGACAACGTTTTTCTTTAATTATTTTAGCTTAAGAGTTTAATAAATTCTGTAGTAATTTGTTAGCTGGGCGACAAACCCAGCTTGGGAAACAAGCCGGCTTTATATTTATCACGATGCGTGTTAAAAAATATAATTACTCATGATGAAGCTACTGGGCGGTACATTACTGTATATTCTAACTTTAACTAAACTTTACTTTTTAATGGCTAAAAATGTAAATAGTTCATCGTCACGATACAAAAGTAGGGGTAGGAAAATGGTATCAATGGTCTAAGAACAATAAGTAGTTATTATTTTATGAAATAAAGTTACACAGAGACAATCCTCGTATATGTTGTGTGCAGTGGCGTAACTATACCATCTGAGGCCCGTGGCTAATTCATTAATACATTTTGTAATTAGTGCCTCCTGTGTTCAGGACCTTTGGTGCCCGGGCCACCACGAGCCGGGGGCCCGTGGCATTTTGTCCGCTCGGCCACCCTATTGTTACGATGAAATAAAGATCTACACTGACGATAGACTTTTGTGAACGTTTTGTATCTATAGAAATATGGCAGCGTTACTTTTAGTCCGCCTTTTACAGACAAAAGAGTCGGCGGACAAAGTTTCTCAGCGCAGATATTTATCTCTGTAAGTTATTATCACCCTCTACCGTGCGGACAATATTAACACAATAAAGTTTAATAAGTGGTTTATCAATTGTTGTTTAACGCCTGAAAGAAAGGTTGAAGTAATCATTTTATTGAATATATGATGCCATTTCAGTAAGTGCAGGTAGGTAGTAATGAATGTGTATTTTTATCACAATATGAGTAATCATCAGGTCTCAGAAGTCCCGTTGACTACTGCATGATACAGTATTATTGATGCATTTTTTTGGCTCCAAACGGATTGTAGGCGTTTTAGTAGGTGTTGCGTTGCTTCAGCTATACATCAATGTGCCAATCTTTTATTACTCGCTTTGTTTGAATGTATGCTGTAATCTCGGTGTCTGTATTTGGTCCAATGACTTCTTGGGACTATCGTAAATTTGTTTAGACGGTAATAAGTCATAAAACCGACTATTCCACAGGTTAACAAGTTTTATAGTTGTCCATACATTATTTTTATCTGAGGTTATTTTTTTTACACATTCGAAAATTTATTATGTATTATATTATTTTCTAATGATATCCTGTCGTTAAATGTTGACAACAAATGCAATTATGTCGCCACAGAGCCTCAGATTTGTCCTATGACTTTGAATGATTAAAGACACCCGATTGTGATAATTATCATATTACATCACCGGCATATATGTTTAACTATTCAATACAAAAGTATGATTAAGTAGTGCGCCATTTAATCTTCGCACGCAAACAAGTTGCTTTGTCTGGCTGCTTTTTTCTTACAAAACATATTATCGCAAAATGTATGCCCAGGATCTTATTTTTCTATCTGTAACAGTTGTATTTGTGCTACCGGCACACGAGCCTAATCTGAAACAAAACCAGTTTCAAGGTAGAGGAACAAAACTAGTTTCCAGGTTTCAGCACTCCAGAACAAACTTACATAAATATGAAATATATAGTAATGCTCTGCTTAATAATGTAAGATCTAAATTACAGTATCTGTGTTTGAAGTTTCGTTTTTGAGTTGAGTTTGAACTATAAAAGCTGAACACAGTTTGCATTGCCTTGCAAGATGAAATTTATTAAAGGCATTTTCGCAAGGTGCATGCACACTGCTCGCGTAAATAACATATGAAATCAAAATACAATTGCTTCTGCTAAACCCGACTTTTACGGCTTCAAAAATGAAACAAAATAAATAACACACGTTAAAGAACAACATACGAGTATTGTTCTTCAGATTGCATTGGCGTTTATTTCAAATATTATCCTTTGGAATCACTTGACTGACTTTGAATTGCGAAAAGACATGTTCCATGAAATAATGAAACGTATTACTGATTCGCGATTGTTGTTGTTTATAATTGTAAACAATTAATGAATGGCAGACCTGATGAGTCATACTAAATCGATACTTATTGTTTTAATTTCAGTGTAATTTGTTTGCTGAATCGCTTTAAATTATTGTTTTAATGATCAGACGAATTGTCACCAGATTACAAATGTGGTTTGTGGAAGTGTTTGATTTATGACATCGAGGTCAATTCAAAATATTCGATGTTGTTTTAATAAGAAAAACAGAATATATGACGTTTATTATATATATATTATGACGTTTATTTTATGACGTTTATTTTATGACGTATATTTTATGACGTTTAGTCTTGTGTGCTTGTTTATATCTGCTATTATTTCACCTACAATCTTGTTATTCCCCTAAACTATCATCCCCATATATTCGTTTGACATCAATCGTCAACAAAGATTGAGAAAATACTTTCTTATTTATTTGGCGAGTTTTTAAAGTATCGTAAGCAAAGTTTTGTCGTGCTGGAGTTTAACCTATGACTACTGCGTAAATTGGGACTTGGCACACATTGACATTAGTCATACTTACCTGTTACTATACTGTTACTATACGTCAATCATTAAGACGCCAGCTAATTTACAAGCGGAGCATACGTCAATCATTAAGACGCCAGCTAATTTGCAAGCGGAGCAACATATATATTAGCAGATACTTTTTAATGATCTTCTTCAGAGCATTATCATTTTCATTGAAAAAAAAATTTACTTAATTTTTTAAATTATTTATACCATTTCAAAAAACTTATACAAAAAATGTAAGTGCCTCATTTTTAATCATTTAAACATTATATAAATAGTTAAATACAGATATATACTTATACTATGTAATATATTTATACTTGTTGTTGAGTCGGGTATCTAAGTTCTCTCTAGAGCTGACAACAGTTCCTTAGGGGTCGTCCATTAATCACGTGATTTTTTTAGCAACTTTTTAACCCCCCCTTCTCTCTGGTGATACGTGGTGAGGTTTTATCCCCACCCCCTAGCCAAAATCACGTGTATTTTTTAGTTTAAAATATACTAAAAATTATCAGAATATTATCTTTAAAAACAGATAAAGTAAGAGTAAAGCACTTTCTGCGAAAAAATAAATACACGAGATATCTCACTACACCCCCTCCCCCCTTGTGATATTTCGTGATTTTTTACGAACCCCCTCCCCCCCTTTCTGAGTCTCACGTGATTAATGGACAATCCCTTACCTGCTAAATTTGAGACAGATCTGCAACGTTCTGCATTATGCTACTGCAGATTGCATTGCATATCGAACTTTTCAGACACAATTGACATATTCTTCTGGTTCTTTAATTACAAGACGGCACATGTTTTCTCAAGGCTAAATTATCTTTAAGGCGATAAAGCAGTTCGGATATTGTAATAAGTCATATCTATCGCAAACGTATTCGTATGAAAGTTTTACCTTTGTATCATTTTACACGTAATTTAATACCTTATCTTTTAGTATATCTTTTTATTTAAATTTTAAAGTTTTTAACACCTACGTTCAATGACGAGGTCACGTATAGAGGCACGTTAAACTTCAGTATTGATCGGTGCGTATATTACAAGTGAGGCTGATGCTAAAATGCTAAGGATGTTTAACTAATGCTGATGTTTCAATCGCTTCAACAGCCATGTTTAACACAGGTCTGAAGACGTCCAGCTTGTTTTATTTTTCAATGTTGTTCCCATTTTTTCGAGGTCTACCATATTCTTTATTCGTGGTTTCCTTTTTTTACTTTTTTATTGGGTAATAGAATAGGTGTTTTTCTTTTAATATCATTGAGATGTTTATACACCTTTCTTTTCCGTAGGGCAATCACACTGTGGAGTTAAACAAAAGCAATCATGTATTACAGTATTTACATCGCCTGTGTTCGCTTGGCGCCAGGTTGTTTTCGCAAGCTTATCTGGCGCCAGACAATGCATCGCGTAAAGTAAATTTACTCAACAAACTTTAAGACTATGTTCAGATGACGGGCGTTGAGCGCGTGTTGGGTTTTTGGACGCGCCTTAACGCGCGCTCAACGCCCCTCATCTGAACATAGCTTAAGGATCGTCAAACTGTATTTCCTTCAGCATTGTACCCGCTACATATGTATGCGGTTCCATATTTCGTCTACTATACTTATTTATGTTTATATTCTTTTTAAGTTGATTAAATATCAATGAATAAAACTTTTTTTAGTTTCTCACAATGCAATCTCATTTAATATAAGAAGATATCACGTCTGCATCTATCTTATCCTTTTTAGGGTTCCCTTCCTCAAAAGGAAAAAAAATACCCTTTATAGGATCATTTTGTTGTGTCTGTCTGTCTGTTAAGATCCTTTTTCTCAGGAACCCGGTGACGCATCAAGTTGAAATTAATACTAAATAAATAAATCTGCGGTCCCTTCAAGCTGTTAAATCAAGCTTCTAAGTCAACGCAATCAAAAGATATGGCCTTATAAACCTTAGATTAGAGATTGCACCTCGAAGCAAACGTTGCATTCATAAGGCATTGTTTGTTTTTTTTTTCTTTTTACAATATATCAATTAAGTTTAATATAACACTTCTTGCATAAAAAATAACCCTAATTCTTTCGACGGTTTTATGAATAAACAATACAGATACTTGAAAATATTAATTGACCATTCAACAATATTTTATCGGTCTATGAATCACAAGTTGTTGGAAATTTGCACAATTTATTATATTATTGTATTGCACAGATGTACAATATTGAGAACAATGAGGCGGGTCCGCGAAGCGTGAAGCGTGTCATCTCACGGCGACGGCTATGTGGTGACATTTGAAAACATCCATTGTTATACTCGTACAAACTGTGTAAAATAATGACATATGCATATTAATTTAAGTGGTATACGATCCGTTTATAATTTCAGCACAGTCTGTGCGGGTTGTGCGTAGTGGTCAAAACAACACAACCATAAATTGAAGAAGATACAATATTTTTTGGCCCTTCGAGCAAAAGACAAACCCAATCTCGCGTAGTCATAACGTGGAATTTTCATTTTATTAGTTAAATCCTACTAGAAACACGCACATTTGCGGATAGTATTAGATTCTTCTACATTTTTTTGATCCTTCATAGAAACACAAATGCAATCCCTGCCATAAGATAGATTTTTCACTTCCAGTTTAAACAATGTTGGTCCTTCGAAATAAAGACAAATGCAATCTGTACCGTGTGTATTAAGTTACCTTTTTCACTTAAATAGATAATATACACATCACGGTAAATTTTGAAAGAAGTATTGTGCCCGAGGTACGAGATTTAGTGATTTAATTTTTTTACGTTTGTCATAAGTATTTTCGTACTCATTACAGCGCTGCTCACTATATCGCGTGTTCGGTTATAGTGCGGGCAGACTTCATTGCCCGGTCCCCCCTGTAAACAGAATATCCTTACTAAAATTATATATGCGAATGTGAGTTTGTTTGTTTGCCGTAACTGCTCAACCGATCATCATGAAATTTTGCCAGGGGTACAAAAGGAAAAGGAAAAAAGTACCTAGGGTTCCCGAGTGATACAAAATTACTTTTACAGTTATTTTCCAAAGCTAGATTACGATTCGTTATTAAACGTTACACAAAAAACAAATTCATTTGTTGATAAGCTTAGACAAGATGCTTTGCTGAAGAAATTCATAGAAAATACTTAAATGTTGACAATTCCCTCTATGGATGACTTGTGCAAAAAAGAAAGGCATGAATACGTGATTAAATAAGTTTATTTTTCTCATGATGAAATGACTACCTGGCGCCTGGACCCCCTCGTGGTTCGTCTGCGTAGAATTAGCAGGTACTTGGAGTACTCTGTTACCTTGTTACCTGTTACTGTGTACCTTGATTGATAAAAAGGCAGAATCATTCCTTATTCCTTAATAAAAGTATGGATATGACGAATTTCACATCTCTGAAGTTAAGAAATGATTGGTCTCCCATACAAAATTTCGTTTCATTCGTATTACAAGGGCTAAGACCAAATATTCTTTTTACTAAAAACAATTACTAATTTAGCTAAATTTAGCTTCTTGTATATTTAAGTGCTTTACTATAAGTTTTCCAAATAAAATAAAATCTAGATTTGCCTGATATCCAGTTTTATCGTGGCTGAACAGATATAGTTACATAAAACATGCTAATTAAAATAATAGTTTGCTAGATGTAACTGACGTGATATGGAAAAATATGCTAATGTATTGTTGTAAATAATACATAACTACATCAGAAAAAAGATTAGAATATTCACGAAAATAAGTAATGCATATTTCATTGTACGTTAGAAATGATAATATTTTTTAACGTGTGAAAACTTGACTTCCGTTTAAACAATAGGCGACCCCTGTGTTATGCGGGGGATTTTACCCCCTGTCAGTGAGAGAAGTAAGCGCTCATACAAGCCGGAGATCGACTTGCTCTCTTCGGCGCCTGCTGCGTCTTCTACGGGACGGGAGAGTACTAGTTCTCCATCCGTACCATTTTTTGGAAACATCGCACCTTTAGAATCATCACTCTACATTCTCTATCGCATGTATCATGGGGAGTGCTCCGAGGGATTGTTCGGACTTATACCGGCTGCAACGTTTCGCCATCGTTCAACGCGACAAAACTTTCATCCCCATCACCTGGATAATTGGCAATCCACGACTGTGCGTTTCTCCAGAATTTTTTAATTAATTAAAGCTAAAATCGAATAGCAATTATGTATTTACATACTTTAGAAGTCATAGCCAAAGGGAATGTTCCCATTGCTATATGTATACGTATAAATATCAAGGATCTAATTATATGTAGCAATCTAATCATCAAAGAATCTCTCTTGTATTGCCAATTATAGGAAAAACCAAAATTAAAAAAACTGTTTCTCTACTTGAACCTTAAAAAATCAGCATACACGAAAACTTTCAAATCATTTCTGCAATCTACTACAATCACTATTACATACATACCTTTTTTTCACCAAATTATCATGCAGACCAGACATGCAAACGGGACCTCAAAATTGCTACGGACGGTAAAACTTGCTACGATTGCAACGGGATTGGACCTCAAAATTGCTACGGACTTCACAAAACCTACGAGTTTGGTTCATGGAAGTTCGAACTATGAACTTGGTGTATATATATGATAAAGGTATCTAAGAAAACCATTGCAAAAGGTTATTCCAAAATTAAACCTCACATTATTATATTCAGCTATTAGATAATTAAATATATTAAAACATAATAATTATTTTATGACATCATAATTTTCGGCATGAACATTGTGACCTTTCGTGACTGTGATATATATAAATATTAATGTAAAGAATCGTACTTAGCATTAATATTACGTCTAGACCAGACCGTCCAAATCAAGCGTACCTATATTTTCGAGAGATATTAACATTTTCGACATGCGAAACCACTAAGTACACTCTAGTTTCCTAGATTAACTAACAAATGTAGGAAAGCTATTAGCCAAATTGTCAGATCGAATTAGCGAAAAAATCCTCTTTAATCCATGAAACTCCCATTGGAGAGGATTTTTTTTTTATGTAGATTGTACTATTAGGAATTGATTGCAAGTAAAATTATAGCATGATATTGTCAGGTAAGATGCCAAAAATGTGTTGATGAAATGATAGTTTGCGGAGCACCACTGCGAGGAAGTAGTGGGCGTGGCCTATCACGGTGGCTCTGCGCGCGCTACCAACGTACGCGCAAAGAGTACCTTTTTTAATTGCTTGTTTAAACAAATTTACATTTGTCAAATGATCTGGGAATTTGGAAAATTGTAGTTAAACTCCTCCTTAATAGTCTCGCGTCGGAAAAATTACATTTTTCCAAAAATAAAACACCCTCCAAGTCACTTGAAAAAAAGGTCACTTCTTGCAAAAGTCAACGGTTTGCAAAAAGTTAACAACATTTTGATTTAAAAAATATACTATAACTACAGGACCGTAACACTGACAACATATCCAAATCTCAGCTCTGTACGACTTCCTGGACGTTTTGGTCTTTTGCCATATTCTGGCCACGCTGACGATCATAGCGTTGCACGGCAGAAACCCATATTTTATAATTTTAGTCATAATAGTAATAAAAACGATTTAAATATTATTTAAACATTGACGGCAACACGATAACAGGTCTAAAAAGTTTCTTTTTTTAACCACACACACACTGTGGATCTCGAGTCGATTTGTGCTGCCACCTATAGTTTGTAGTTTGTGCACGTTCCCTATATATAATTCTTAAGTTCAAGGGTAATAAATGACAATCACACAAGTCGTAAACGTGACTGACGGTGACTGATTGATTGGACATGGATCTAATGATAATTCAACTAATTTCATGCTCTTTAGTAATGAACATTTGATTGAATAATTGCTGGAAGTGAGACGAACCTAATCTATTTCTTCAATCATTAATGACTAGGTACGTACTGTTTTTACTTTATTATACCACTAGCAGCGCCCCGCGGTTTCACCCGCGTACGTCCCGATCCCGTGGGAATATCGGGATAAAAAGTAACAAACATCGATACATACATACATCCATACATCCTCACAAACTTTCACGTTTATAATATTAGTAGGATTAACGTTTAAATTAACTTGCCCAAGCCATTGATTCAACGAGCTTCGTTAATAAAGAATGTCTTTGCCGATTTATTTTTTAACCAGCATATTCGTCTTTTTCTAGAAGCGGCCAACACAGTCCTAAGCATATCAGCCCATTATATTTTTGAAAAATCTTAAGTCTCACAAATATTTGGCCTATTTTAACATAAACAATTTATGTCTCCTGTCTATTAAACTATGATAAAAAAAACTTATATCTGAGATAAATGAGTAAATAAAACCTGTTGGTAGTACAAATTCAAGTAGCATTGACCCAGGATCTAGACGGACTAATACTGCTCCAGGTTTAGATATCTAGTAGACTAATGCGGCAAGTTTTAACAGCAATACTTTTCATTTTTAATTTCGAGCCGTCAGCTTAAGATTGCTCACTGTGTAACTGTGTAGTGTTTGATACTTTTCCGTTCAACACGACGTAAATAGTTACATTTAGCCGCATTTCAATTGAAACGCTCCTATACAGCACTGTTATGTGTGCGGTGTACTGTATCCGAAACTGTGACAGATCTAGACTAAATACAAATTATGATCACTCGTGTACGGCAAAGAATTTGGGATTTTAAAAGTGGCTCAGAAGGTTGTTGACCCCATACTACTTAATAACATTATTATGATATCATAAATAGTTGAGTAGAAATCAAATTAATGCAAATTTTGTATTTATTCAATGATTCTTTCGTGTTTTGTTCTATTTAATGAAGTGACACCAATGTACGTAGTCATGACACCATTAGCGTGAATTCGCAAATAAAAATAAATTTTGTGACATAGTTGTACGTAATGCCAGCAGCCATTTTAATAAGCCTTCAGAATTTCTAATTGTGCAATTGCATGATTTTCAAAGTAGCATACGATTTTTTTTTTGAAAATTATCCTACCACCTTCACACGGAACGAATAATGTTGCTTTAAGCGGTAGGTACCAAAGCAGTGATATATTTTTAGCTCGCTCGCTCATTTGTGATACCTGAGTACCTGTATTATTTTACGACTTGAAAAGTAAATGTCGACAGTTGGTTGTGGTGAACGCGCTTTAGTATTAGAAATAAAGGGAAATATTGTGAAACTGGACTGCTGCAGAAATGGTAGACTATGCATCTTTATTTAGAATTTAATGATCTTAAATTAGGAGAACTTATTCTCTTTAAATCATTACATTCGGTTTTAATCATTTATCATCCTAACAAGCTAAACTGCAATTATCCCATACTATCTAGTATGGGATAATTGTTGAACATATTTCGTTACAAACGTGCACCAGCATTCATGCTGTAGAATCATTATGATACTACATGACAAGATGTAAAGCTGTGTTTATAAACACCTTGATTACCAACCAGTAATAAGGGTCCGGATTAAAGTAAAACTCGAAGGATAGGTTTATCTTGACATGTTGAGAAAATTGACAGCATAATGCTCGATTTGAGAAATTATTTCCATAAAAGTATACATTACTTACTCGATTAGCCTTAACGTTCTGTAATCCTAAAACAGGAAACGCAATAATGCCCATGTTATAACAGAAGCAAAGACAATGATTTAAGCGAGCGGAATAAGATATAAGATCTTGTATCTATTTATCATCGTTAGCTAGTTCCAGTTCTCATGTTTCGTTGTTTTATAGGGTTGCAACATGACTTCTAAAGTAGAACATGAAAAATTAAATAGCCACATATCAACAACCTGAACTGTAATCTATCTTGTCTAGAGGACGTTAGTTTGATTGCTTCTCTTTTGTAATTAGATCTGACACGCATGGTCTGGTTTGGATTATGTTCATAGTTCCCATGGTATTTATAATAATATACGATTATGTCACTATATTTATTTACCACTGTATGTAATCTGAATTATGGTTAGTATAAAAACATTCACCATAGAAATACATTTTTTCATCTGTCGGTTTTCATGATGCGATTACTCAATTAGTCAAATTATAATTCATACGGACATCCATTTTGTACATATTTGCATATATGTATCTAGTCATGGATTTATACTAAATTTTAATTGATATCGACATGTTAAAGAAGTGAAATAATTTGAAGGAAAATAGTTTAAATTCGATTCGCGCGTGACAATGATGCTAGATGATTATGATGTTAGAAACGGCGCAATATGCAAGTCTTGATGAATTGAACAGGTATTTGTAATAACATACGCAGTGAACCCTAACCGCAAATCACTCTGTCTTGTAGATGTAGGTATTCTATCGAGAAATAACATGCAATTTGTAGCGCGTGGGTGATAATGAATCAGTACACTGGTGGGTTGTTCAAGGACTTACCTTTTACTGCATCTACGGAGGAAGAGATCCGAACACATGTAGTGCTGCGTGATTAAATTATAGTGATGACCTTTCGAACTTTATTTAAATACGAAAGACGTAGTTTGGAAAGGTTAAACTAATTAGTTGTTTAACATTCCATTACCAATTTTTAAAACCGGCTAGTGCTAAGAATGATGTGGCATTTACTTACACCCGGCTAATCAAAATATTGTTCAACTAACAAAGCTGTCAAAGTCAAGTATTTTTTGTGAACTTGAACGAATTGAAGGAAATATCGGAATCAAACACCGAATACTTCTTGTTCATTGCCCACAAATTAAAAAAGAACACTTTGTACTGGTTGTTACGATACGTTACGACTACGGCTAAGTTGCAGAGAAGCAGCCAAAAAAGTTAAGAAAGTGAATAATAATAATATTTATTTTCAAGAATATGGTGAATACAGGTTTTTACATTGTTTTTTGTACAGCATGAAATTAAGGAGTACTGAATGCTAGTAATGAAAATCACATTCAGTAATTTAGAACTGTATTGATTTACTTACAATGAGTTACAATATTCATATTTATGAAGATAAACAAATTAATATCGATGTTTTCTTTTACATCACTAAAATTTTGTCGATAAGTTTACGTTGCGTTAATCAGCCTTTCAGAAACCGGGTGGAACTCTAAATTATAATTCATTTTATTAAACAGCCTACTGTGTTT
Organism: Euplagia quadripunctaria; assembly: GCA_963859945.1. Classification (NCBI taxonomy): domain Eukaryota; kingdom Metazoa; phylum Arthropoda; class Insecta; order Lepidoptera; family Erebidae; genus Euplagia; species Euplagia quadripunctaria. The sequence goes on along the minus strand of OY982568.1, from coordinate 20,739,974 downwards.
TTTCTATGAACTCCATCCTGTTGAAGTATGCAAGTGAACTCGAGGTGTGTTTTTGGTTAGATCGTTTTGTTCAGGAAATTTTGATCTCAATAATGTGCCCATGGCTGACCGGAGCTGGAAATCGAAAGCTATGGATTGAAAGCCATAATAAAAGCAAAGTCTTCTCAAACCATGTCGAAATTAGCAACAGCATCAAACTTGAGTGATGACACGATAGTGAATTCATTTACGTCAGATTTTAAGTGGAAGTTAAAAAATGCAAAAAAATTGAATTAGATGCTTGTGTATGGATTTTATAAAATCATAAGTAAGATCGTAATAGAATGAGTAAATATTTCTATCAAATGCGAAGACGGGCATAAGTGTAGCAATGTACTTATTAAACTATTTGGAATCATCCAGCGACCTAGTTGGGATTCCTTAAATTTACTTCAATATAACACAGAATATGTTACAGTCTGCTTTTAGTAGATATATTGCGTAAATCTCAACGAGACTGAAGGCGAACGGCATGTAGCCCAACAATATATTTTATCTGCCAAACAATTTATCTTATTTCTTACAAAGTATTATTTAGCTATGATTACGGTCGCAATGATACGTTGCCCTCCGTACATTTAAAAACAATAAATTAATATTTTATCTAACTTATAATTATGTACCTAATAGATATTTTTTTTTGCGACAAGTGTGTATAAGCTGTCTGCATGTACGCTCTTGATCTTCATCTCGTCAGGTTGCCAGTGACGCAAGGAATATAATTTGTGTAGTGTTATTCCAAAAGTTCTATTTCGGTGATTCGCGGCACCCACCACAGAATGCAAAGCGACGCACAGACGTGAACGAGTTAGTGGTGCAGAGACGGATATATAAAATTCAGTGTCGATTTTAACATTTAAACGATTATCAAAAGTACTATTGCGTGAGACCGTCTGTTCTGCGACAGTGCAATATGAAGAGAAACGTGAGTATACAGACATTGGTATTTGAGCTGTGGCACATTCATACGCATTATAAATAGCCTCAAATATTGGACTTGTTGGTAACGCCGATCATCCGGCGCTGCCAACGATATAATGCTTTGTTTACACACTTTTATTTAATGATTTACATTATTATAGGTTATACAGTGTTTTAAAGGCGTAAAATATTCTCTGTGATACATTGCATTGCTTGCCGTGAGTCGTGTGTTCGTGTTTTATTTAAAAACGACTTTGTCCTTAACAACGTTTCCAGGGGTCGGATTGTTGTTATTTTGCACCACATTTAAATATGAATAGATAGGAATTTGGAGCGAGTTGTTCCTCCTGCGTGAGTAGGCGTCTCAGTCCAATGTTGATAGTATTCGGTTTAGCCCTGAATTATTTCTAGTTAGGCGATTATAGTTAACACGTTCACTTTCGAAATACTCGTGCTTCATAAAGTAATCGCTAGGATTATTTAGTGACCCACCTCGTCAGTATATTTCATTACTTTTTCAAAATTATACTGTCCCAAAGTGTCAATGCTATAAAAAATAAACGCGATCAGTTCAAATCACTTTCGGCGTTTGGCCGACAACGCTTCCTGCAAGTAAATATAGACACTGCTGCATATCTTTTGAATTACCAATGCTAATAAAATCATTAGAGCCAGCGCTTAGAACTACCTAAGCTAAAAGAAGCTTTCTATATGAATTATTTACATCGTCATCCGGACGTCTTCATATTTACTTATAAAAGCGTGGATCATGTACAAACACCAATAAAACATTTTCTAAATTTCCATCGCCTGCACTACCTATCACTCACACGATTAAAAACGAATGAATGAACCTTATTATTCCACGTACATGCTCAACACCATGTGTGTTTGAATGGACGGTCAACGACCATGCATAGATTGCCAAATAGAAGTCAGCTGGAAAATACGTTATATTCAGGAAGTTACGATCGCAAACACTTTTTTACGTTGGGCACTTTTTGTATGGTAAAAAGCATTGAACTCGCGTGACCGTCACGCTCAGATACCTATATACATTTGTGTGTCTGTCTGAAAATGTGTAAATGAATAGGTAAATTTTATTTTCACTTCTGACGTGCAGTCCTACTACTGACAGTTTTTTTTTTATTTATAGTCTACCCTGTAGGTTCTTAACCTTATTTCGCCCTCCGCTGATATGACAATAAAAAATATATTTATATTACAACCCAAACTTCTTTGACTTACCACACCAAAGATGCTTGACGACGACGACGATGCGGACCGGAAATTTGGAAAACTTAGTTTATATGTTGAAGAAGTGCAGAAAGGTAAAAAAAAATATTCAATATATTATTTTAAAATATATGCGAAAAACGGCTACAAAAGCTACAAGGGCCCAGTATATATGTTGTTCAAAGACAGTTCAATACGTTATACTGGTCATCGATATAAAACAAAACATTTAAAGTCAATGAGTTACTGTCGAAATTCGACCACCAAGGCGATCTCTTTGTATTTCTAAATGTACATTATTGTATAAATAGAATGTGGCTCATATGCTATTTCTGACTTCAAACAAGAATGATTCAATGTTAATTAGAATAGTATATTTAGAAGTGTTTTATTAAAATTAAACATTAAAGTTTTTCTTTATATTGGATTCGAGGAATCTAATGCATTTCCTTGAAGTCATTGGCTCGAATTTCCTAAAATCAACCGTAAGTTGCCACGATCAGTAAAATTAAGAGAAAGAGAACCATCTCTACCTACTGAACAATTTTGCTACAGCACTAATTCTCGTACAGACAAATATGATGACGGAAATGACGACGACAGAGTATGCAGACAAAAAATCTTTGTAGCCGTTCTCGAATTCAATTTTAAATAGGTATTTTCTTTGTTGTCCATTCTGAATGTTAATTTCGAAAGCAGGATCACCCACATCATGAGAAGTTTAAATGTGTATCAGTGTATCTAATAGGAAATGAAGGGTTTTACCACAGATTACTAAGTATTTACTACGTAACAGATAAATCACTCAATACAAAAATATCGGAACCTACCGTTTTAATTGCCTACTCTTTCCGGGCTTTAAAGTGTGTGTAGGGTTACCTCTTCAATATATATTTTTATTAATTTATTATTCTTCAATATTTTTTTTAATCATTTGGTATGTAAATTAAGTACTTAAAGGTCCGAGTACAGACGTACGCGTTTTGTGCGCGCGCGGATTCGGCGTGTTTGCGTGTTCTGCCAAAGGTTATTGCAACTTTGGGTTCTATGCTTACATAACGCTTATTTTCAAATCTTTCCACAAAAACCGCGTACGCGCAGACGCCGCGCAGCCTCCGCGCAGTTTACACTCAGCGCACGCGTCATCTCCACTTTGTTAGTGCGTCTATCATTTCGTTTTACGCGTGACACAAGTGCCCATTGCCTTTGTACGATATCCTCAAAAACATTAATTTCGTTAATAGAAGAGACTGATATCTTGTGATATAAAACACTTAAAATTTATACAAAGACAAACGCAAAACTTTGCAGCCCTGGAACGAGATAATAAAATTATAATATAATAATTTTATTCAAGTCTAGATCTAGATTTTGCTGCTTTGAAATATGTTGTTTTTCCACATGGCAATAATAATGTGGGGACTGTAGTGTGCGTTGTTTATGGAAGCCCTAGCAGCTGAGCGGGCACTCAGTCGCTGCGTATACGCGGATTGTAAGCGTGGACATATAAAAGCGCCCTTACGCTTACTTTACATTTGCAAAGTTTTAGTATACAAAAATCCTACATATGTTTTATATTTATGTAAAGATTTCCTTCGAAATCTCGAAAGGAAAAAACGGAACCCTTATAGGATCATTCCGTCCGTCCGAAGGTCTGTCTGTCTGTCACGACCCTTTTTCTCAGGAACGCGTGGAGGTATCAAGCTGGAATTTATATCAAATACTCAGGTCTACTGTCCCTTAGAGCTGTGAAAAAATCAAACTTCTAAGCCAACGCAATCAAAAGATACAGCCGTTTATGCCGCAAATTTCCGCAAATTTTCGACACTCGCAAGGGAATCAAAACCTACAGGGTACTTCCCGTGAACTCAGAATTTTGAAATTTGGTACAATGCAACGTCTTATAGCACAGATAAAGGAAAAATTGCGAAAACCGTAAATTTTTAGTTACATCATATAATAACAATATTTTTACTAATTTTAAACTTCCTACCCCTTTCCTCATGAACGCGTAGAGGTATTAATATTTGATATAAATTGATATTTATATCAAATATTCAAGTCTATAATACCTTTAAGCTGTAACAAAATCAAACTTCTATGTCAACGTAATCAAAAGAAACAGCAATTTAAGCCGCATATTTTCAAACTCGCAAATACTCGTAAGAGAATCAAAACCTAAAGAGTACTTCCAGTCGACCTAGAATCTTAAAATTTCGCATGAAGCAACGTTTTATAGCACAGATAAAGGAAAAATTGCAAAAGTCGTTAATTTGTTGTTATATCACATAAAAAAATAGATTTTGTGATTACAAACTTATATTTCGCGGTTGGATTGTTAACTTTGTCGTACATCGCAACCGCAAAGTTAAGTTTGTTTTTCGAAAAAGACGGGCAAAAGTTTTTGAAAATCGATACCCGAGATGGACGTTCTATCACATATAACTTTACGGAACCCTCGGTGTGCAAGTCAGACTCGCACTTGTCCGGTTTTTTTGTTTGTACTTTAACTGCCGTACTTTGACTGCGTATAAGGTCCGTCAGCGGATCAGCGCGGCTGGTAGGTATTTAGCGCGCAAGTACATAGACATAGGCCTGGTTTTACTGTGTTGCAGTAATATAAATTCAAGTAATAAAAATAACAAAATGTTTAATTTTCTGGTTCAATTGTGTATTCTCACAAAGGTCAACTACTGTTCTAATTTGCGATACCGCGTCGTTTCGAAGTTTTAATCAATGAAAGTTTTTTTTTTGTTGAATTATTGTTTTAATTTTGTTAGATTATGTGTGATTCATAAGGTGAATTGTGCAATACTAACCCGGTATTTTCCTTTTAACAAATTTTGTTTTTCATAAAAATGTTAGAAATGGCCTTCGTTAATCTCTTAAGAAATCTAAGAAAATAAATATATTGTACCCTTATTCTCAAAAAGGTACAAAATATTCCTTTTTTGCGATTATCATAATGGTGTTTATGAGTATATTCGTGTTATTTTGGGACTCTTTTGTGGTAGTCATTTTAAAGAGACTTCATAAAATTACCACAACATTATAAACATATTTTCGCACACTGAAATTTTTGGAGCCTACGTAAAAAAGTAAAAAATGTGGTAAAGCCTCATTAATAATTCGGATGGGCCAACACTTCATAAAAGGTTTATCGTGTTTTCATAATGAATTGTGCAAAGTAGTTTTTTGTGTATAATTTGAAAAAAGAAATCCATTTATGTACAAGCCACGTTGAAAGTCCGAAAAGATTTTCGTGCCAATCATTTTTTTCAGTAGGCTCTTTGGTGAAGTGTAAATATTTTACCAAAAATAAAATTTATAAAGCATTTTTCTGTAGGTACAGTAATAGCACAGACTCTTCAATCACAAAACCTTGCTCATTGATTTAGTTTTTGATGTTTCCGCTCCATTCTGCCTCAGAATTATTATAAATATATTATAGATTAAAAAAAATATGTAAACAACACGTGCTCATAAATAGGTTGTTATTCTTAATGAGTAACAGAAGCCTTGAGGCATATTTAAAACGATGTATGTTTTTATTATTAATATAATTGGAGAAGTAATGATTAATAAGACTGCAAAAAAAATCGTTATTATAAAAATCATGATGTCACTCGATAATACCATTAACAGCTGTTATCGATTTGGCAATACTTTATCATTACGGAGTATATTAAATTATAGAACACTGAGTATGTATTAGCTTATATACCGTGTCCATGGTTTCAATTCATTCTAAAATAGTATTTTCTTAACAATAATAAATTTCAACACAGTGCATTAAAAGTCCTTCGCCAGTCACATTCGATAAAGGACAATGAAAAGCGTATGAATGTACGGCCATTGCATAAATATAGCATCCAAACAATTAATCAGATGTTTTATAAGGTATAGCGAGGGCAAAAATTGAATAAATTCATAAAAGTGGTTATTGTAATTGTAACGTCTCTTTATGTTGACAATGATTCACATTGAAGGCCTGAAAATAATAAGGCTTGTTGTTTTTAGCAATGTATACTGCACACCAATTAGTACCTATATTGTAAGCCACACTTGCTACCTTAATTTCCATTTATTAATACAGCGTAGGTCTCGAACTTGCCGTAATATCTCGTCGTTGATTCGAGGCTATTCTAAACATCTCTACACCATCCCTTTTACACCCATAACGCATTTTGCCACCCTAAGAACTTTCTAGAGTAGCACCACGCATGCGTCAAAATGCGCCAAATTCGACCCTATCGCATTTGTAGACCATTTTTACATTACTGACTTTATACGGTTTTGAACATTTATGTTCAATCAGAAGCAGACATGCATTTTGTCCATTAAAAATATTTAGTTGAGATCTCTCCGCATGTTTGATACGACGGCGCTGCAGAGCCGTTTCTCGAATGCTCCGGACGGTTCGCGAACTCTCGACGCCTCGGTCCGAAACGCCCGTATAAATACAATCGTGAAGCATTTACGGTCGCAGTATAAATCGAGACAAGGTAACGAACGTTATTTCATAGTCGTCCGAACTATCGCGTTATAAAGTTTATAAACTTGTGAAGTGAGTTTTTGTGATACATTCCAGTGTTTGTAATAAGGAAATGGAATCACCTGTTGTAGTGGATAAGCCGCCGGAGTATCATGGCAGTGAAGTAAGTTGCTGTAGTTAACATATTTTATTTACAAATTAAAAGTAGATATCAAAGATTCATTTCAGATCAAAGATTGTTGTATAAGTAAATTTGCGATAATTTTATTTTTTTAAATTAATTTAAATAATATAATCAGCAAAACAATAACTTTAGAAATTGTTATCAAAAGTGCAACATACTTTAAGTCATTGCATTGGGCATTATTGATTGGAAAGTAAATCGATTACTATATTATGTAAATGAAATGCCTAATAGAATTTAAATATGTATTGGTGATCCAACAGATGGATAATTAGAAAGTCGAATGACAAACCGAATGTTTCCTTGTTCGCATTTCGATTTTGGAAACTGGCCAGGTGGTGGCATGGTCAAAGACATTGTCTGGAGAACAGGTGTGGCCTTCGGCTCAGTTTATTTATTTCTTAATGATTTATTTTTGATAATTAATCATCAAAGCGTTTAGTATGTATGGCTTAATTAACGTTCATATTATTTTGCTTATCATTATTAGCTGCTTCTTATGTCACTGATTGCAGCAGTTTATCCGACATGTACTGGAATATTTTATTTACGTTTAAAGAACTATTAAATCTTTTCCAGACTTTGCATTGACTCAATGTTAAATAGAACAGCTTTTATGTGACGTTCTCAGATAACATTCATTTTCCACAAAGCGACTTTTATACAACAGTGGGAAAGGCCCACTGTTTAAATTATTTAAAAACACAACTAACACGACCACACTGTAAACATTTGAACGTCACGCGTCGGAGTCTCGTGAGTCAGGGGCAATATATTTATCGAAACTCAAACTCCATATTTAGCTTCGGCTTACGAAATGCATTTTTATTTCACCCAGATAAAAAACCGCAGGTTAAGAATACTATACGTAACAATACTATTTGCGTTAAACTTCAAGTTAAGATTGCGGGAAAAATTTATTTTGTCTGTGTTGCTTCGTTTAGTAAAATTTAAAACAAACGTTTACTGAAATAATCACGGGTCTAATACATAATTCGGTCGTCGTCTTTGATCAGTACATTCGTGAGCAATTCCCCAAAGTTCAGTTACCTTTCGAGTTTATATTGATACTGAACCCCTTCTGCTTAGTTTATCTGTAAGTGCTCAGTCTAAATATGCTCCAATAATAGTTCCTCTTCACTTTGCGATATTATTCCTTCAGTGTTTTGACTCCAATAACTGTGGCCTGAATATAAAAGATACGATATTGCTTTACTAATTATTTGTTATAAGTTACTTCGGCTTTATCATAAATTTACAGTATTGTATGTACTTGAACATTCCTGAAATCTATAACATACTCAATTTTCTTATGAAACTTATTTGATGAGATAATTGTTATGAAACTGGACCGATGACATTCATTTTTTTATTTATACTTTATTGGTTTATTCTACCAAAACAGACTCCTCGTTTGTTTGCAATGAACATACATTCACACGCGAAAAGATTTTCTCAAGTTCACGGTTTGTAAGTGATTGAATTATCTTTGTAAATATTTCAACTAAATCAAGCCGATGATGTCAGCGTATTTACATATCTTAGGAGGTAAAATGTGTCGTAGATACATAAGCGGACCTAACGTGTTGTCTTGTGGTAGTGCGTCATTATCGCCCACAGAGATTAGCGCAAATTGGGATTGACTCGAAATCGGTTCGTTTGTACATATTAGTAGAATAATTATTATCACCGGATGTTTTATTTACTACCTTAAGTAGACTAGATATTACATCCCACGTTCTGATTCATGTAGCGCTCGTTATGGATATTATCTGGGTCATCATTACGATTACCGATTTTATCAGTAATGTTCCAACTTTAGATAATATTTACGATATGCAGCTGAGTCAGTTGCAGATTAGTTTCTCTGCTACATTATATTAATAATTTTGTCTCGTAACTTAAACCTGCTCGAGTCGATGCTTTTTTGTAATTTTTTCTTTAACTCTAAAACTGTCTTGGTGTAACATTATAAGGAGCTTGATCGAGGGTCAACGACATACCTTGCGCCAGCCGCCCCCGACTTTATCTTAAAATATTAATAAACAGTTGTTCTTAACTGTATGCTTTATTACGAAAGAGCACTATTTGGGAATGTACTTTAGGTACTTTAGAACTTCGTTGAAATTGACAACTGATTAAAAACACTTAAGTACTATATATAAGTACTAGCAGCGCCCCGCGGTTTCACCCGCGTAAGTCCCGATCCCGTGGGAATATCGGGATAAAAAGTAGCCTATGTGGTAATCCAGGTTTCCAGCTATCTACATACCAAGTTTAATCGCAATCGGTTCAGTAGTTTTTGCGTGAAAGCATCCATCCAAACTTTCACATTTATAATATTAGTGGGATTAGTGGGATTTACAGTAAAAGGGCAATTTTTGTAACAAGTCGCGTTTTGTTGAAAGATACCGATTATTATTATTTATTCACCGACTTCAAAAAAGGAGATTCTGTATTTGCACCGTATGTTTGTAAGTCCGCGATTTTGCCTAAAAGCTAATGGATCAATTTTTTTATGGTTTCACTAACTACATATTTTCAGGAAGAGTTTAGTGTAATACATTTAGAATTGATTAATTTTCAGTTCAAAACCAAATTAAAACAGCATCAGAAAAAATATTAATTATAATTTATAAGCCTATTTTTTCTACGATGTTAAAGAATATATTTGTATTATTAATGAAAGCAGCGGCATTATTTAATCAATAAATACTGTAGATCTAAGTGCAACGTGAATAGTGTAGTAGTTTTCTCAATTGCTATAATTGTTCTTAAAACATCACGAGAACAGACACGTGTCGGTACAGCAGTCTTGCTCGCACCTCTGCGTTTTCCGGCTAATCGTCGCCGATCGCATGACGCAACGTTGTTCATCGGTTTTTGTTGACTGCCCACACGGTGATGTCACCAAGCACAATCATCTAGTCGCTTTTGTACATGAAAGTGGTGTTTCGAACGTTTTTCCGCAGCATGAGTCGTAGAAAAATAAATCAATATTTGTCGGTGGAGTTACACGCGGATGATTATTTTGTCGTCTTTGGCGGCTTCTTCCCTTTGCGATTAGCTATACGAATTCTTTACTTTGCTGTGACAGACTATCTGTTACACATTAAAGAAAATGTGTATCGTAAATTACAGCCTTCTTAAGGATATAGAATGATTATTCATTGTATAGCAATTTTGACTCTTGGTTTCAAAGGTGATGGTTGATTTGATCAGTTCTGCCTCAATCAAGTTTCAAGAAGAATGCCTAAATAATTAAACTGCCATTTATTTTATCTGTATATATACAGAATACACAAATAGTATAAATTGCAGACTCTTGTTTTAAGACTTCGGAACACACACAAAAGAATATTAATGTATCCTCGTAATGGAAGTAACACCGAAATTGCTCGAAAATATTAACGTTCTGAATTGTTCCTCGTTGTTTATTTTGGTGTAGTAATAAAACAATGAAGTTATGTTAATTTGTCACTTTTTTGTCCATCAAGCTACCGGTGTCGACTTATCAGGGTTATAAATATTTATTCGCGCAATTTAAATCATTCGAACGTTGCCCATATCATGATACCTTAGTATCAATATACGAAAGTCTCGACAGTAAGGCCACTTCCTCGGCCGTCCTTGCCTTATATGGTTGTATCTGGCGACGCAATGTGACTACTATGTACCTTTTCTGTTTTGACGAGAGGTCTTCCATCTCTGTCACACATCAAGCTACTGGAAGAGAGGTGCTTCCGTGGTGGAATTTATTGTATGTGGGTAGTCGCACTTGTCGTAGCTTTAAATATTTTAATGTATTGACGTTTTTAAAACGTTTCGATTAAATTATTAGAAATTGTAAATGTGGACGTTATAGTCCTATGCTCTAGTAATCACTATGATCACGTTGTGACAGCTGTCGGCCATGCGACTTCTTATAATGAGCTCAACTATACAATTCCATTTGCTGACATACTTATTTAATAAAAAGTAAGGAAATAAATAGTAAAACTTAAGAAAACCTATCAAGCCGACCTTGACGGTGTGAACAATGCAGGCTTTCGCCTTAAATTGTAAAACAGTATGTTTACTAAATCATTGAATCAATATTAAAAAGCTCAATATTTTCAAATTGCAGGTAATTGGTATATTATTATCATATTCGAAATAGGTTCGTGATTATCATATACCTTTTCGTCGTATGCCTTCAAGTTTTTAAATCAAACTAACCTGTTTTTTTTATTTGTCTACAGCGCGGTTTTCCGTTTGATGAAGACGAGGGGTCGGGCGCTTGGAGCGAGCTAGCAGCGCGTCACCCCGACATAGCAGCGCGGCTGCGGCAGCGCCCAGCCACCTGGACAAGGAAGCGGCGACCGTCCAGCCAGGACGCCACTGACGGTACGTTCATACAAATCATAACTAAACACCTGGATGTTGAATAGCGATAATGTATAAAAATTCCGTGGTCACTTTATGACTGCAACGTAAACAAGATTCACTTGACTTGGATCTTGTTGTTTACAGGTTTTATAACAAAGCGTTTTCAACATTCCAGATTTTGGCGACGGTTTCGGAGGCTTCGACAGATTTCCCTTCGACGACATCCCTCCAGAGTTCAGAGAACACTTCCCATCACATTGGAACCGCAGATTTGGAACTCGCGAAGATCATCCACACGAGCAACAAACACAAGCTGCGCCGCCATCGCCGCCGGCACAGCAACAGACAACCGCTACACAGACTGAGCAGAACCTCGATTCACAGGAACCTGTACAATCAACACATTTACCACAATACGGCCTAAGGAACACAGTCGATCTCGGCCAAAAGAGCCCCGCCGACCCTAGCCTGGTCGATGCGGACGACAGAACTCAGAGGTCTATGTCAGCGCCGCCAGATAGTTGCGCACCTCCAAACCAAAGCTTTAAAATGAGTGGACAGAACCACCAAGAGCATCCTCAGCACGCTGAGCAGCATTCGAACGTCCGACATATCCCAATATTCGTAGAGGGCAGAGATGAACCTGTGATAAACAGATCAGTCGACCATGGCGCACACTATGGGGACACGAAACCCGCTTACCAGTCACCCCCGCAGCAGCAACCGCACATTGACAGAGAACAGTATTTTGCTGATGATGGACCTGTCGGTTTCCATCATCCACCAAACTTCTCTAGGGCCTTTGGCACGCCTTTCAATAAAGGGTTTAGGCAAGGTCCCCAACCTTTCGTGCAGCAGAAGGTATATCCGCAGACGGCTTACACACGAGGAGCTTCACCGCACAGATCTCAATCGCCTAAACCTCAGCCACACCCTGATGAGCATTACATAAAAGTACCAGTACACCATGAGCAGAATGCAGCTAAGACTGAACCTCCGTCCAGAACACAACAGCGCCAGGCGCCGCCACAACAGCGGCAGCCGCCACAGCAGCATCAGCCGCCACAGCAGCATCAGCCACCTCCGCAGCAACAGCCGCCTCCGCAGCCACAACCACCAAAGCAGCAACCACCTCAACAACATAGACAACCTTCACCTCAGCGACAAGCCCCACCTCGGGAACAGACGCCTCCACAACCTAAACAGCCGTCTTCAATTAATGATCCGATTACGACGATTCTCAGTATTCAAACTGATGTGCTGAATCTTATGACACAAGTCGAAAACTTTACGGGCACCAAAAAAGATAAAAAGTACTTGTTTTTGGATGAAATGCTGACAAGAAATCTCATCAAACTAGATAATATAGAGACAGAAGGCAAGGAGAATATCCGACAAGCTAGAAAGGAAGCTATCAAGTGTATTGAAAAGTGTATAGCTGTATTAGAAGCTAAAGCAGAAAGCAATAATAATGCTAAGAGCGAAGCTCAGTCATCGGATGTTGAAATGAATGAGAATACGGAGGCAACAGAACCAGTCACTGAAAATGGTGAGGTTGAGATAAAAGAGGCAACCAAAGAGCAAGAACAGAGCGCACCACAAGCAGAACAACTTGCAGAAGCTGCAGAACAAGAGGCAAAGACGGAGCCACTGACTCTGGAGGAAACGAATACCGTAGAGGAACAAACAAACTCAATAGAACAATCTTCCTCCGAAGCAAAGGTTGAATTAAAACCCGAAGCACCAGTTGAAAATAAAGAAGTCTTCGAAACACAAGCGGCAGATACACGACCGGAGGAGAAAGCTCCTGAAGAGCCGATTGAAAATACTGAACAGGAAGGAAAGGAAGAAAAGAAGGACGACAAGGCAAAAAGTCCTATAAGTAAAGTTGTGAAAAAACGCAATAAGAGCAAAGATAATAAGAAAGATGTACCTATCGATAGTAGTAAGCAAGAAAAGGAGGATAGCAATAAGGAACAGAAACAAGTCGAAGAGAAGAGCGACAAAATAGATGTAATGCAAGTAGACGATAAAGGTGATAAGTTGGAGCCACAGATAATGGAAGTAGATGGTGCTGCTAGTCAATAAAATTAGTTCGCGTTAGTGAATTGTCGCATTAGATACACAGTTGTAACCGCGCACGGGGCCTAAACGTTTGCCTTCCTTAATATTCGTGTTTGTGCATAAATAACACAGGTGTTGACATTGTCTTGTTTACGTTTGTACATTTTACGTTTTTAATATTAAACAAATGTGTAAAGATATTTGTTATCCTATAGGATTTGAACGGTCTCCTCTCATCCTAATATTTAATTAATTTATTGTTTATCATCACTTGATAACACAATTTTCTCAATAAATAAATAATGAATCCATTTGAAAGTTTTTATTTTATTTATCATTTATATTACACAAAATGCAAACAATAAAATAAACTATGTTGCACTAAATATTTCAATACACACTTTAAACCAAATCGACTATACTTATATAAATAAAATATGATTATCACAGAAAATATATGATATACACAGCATCTTATATTTTAGAGCAGTTATATAATCAGTCCACTTAAATACTTGCAGCATCTCGGGCATAACAGATAATACAAACACAATACTCAATCATTGACATTGATTGTTCACCATCATAAACACATGAACGTACTATATACAATATGCAGGGTGTTACATGTGTAGCCGACAAATTATTCATTCAGCTTGAAAAAATTGCTTTTTTTTCCTTCGGAAATGCTTTTTGTTTTAAGTGCACATTACTAAAGAACATTAATGATTTTTACGTCTATTTCAATGATTTATGTTTTTTTTTATGCAGACATTTTCAGAAAAAAAAATTGTTATTAAAAACCCATACTCTCATTGCCAGTTTAAAAGTAAGATTTCTGTATTAAAATTCACGAATTTTCCTAAAAAAATTTTACACACCTTTGTGTTACTAACTAGCTATGTAGTAGATTCCATCAACTTTTTTAAACATGCTTGGGTATCGGTTAACTAGTTAACATTTACAGTTTAACTTTCCATAAAAGGTTATTCCTGAGATTACGTAACTAAAACATATTTAACTTTTCATCGTCGATTAGTAGATAAATAGAATTTTATACACCATGATGTATATGGATAACGATAATAATATAAAAATACGAACTATTATTATGTAATAATTTGTTCTAAAACATCTTAATATCTCTTAATGTAAAAAAAATAATCAAAAGCAATAACTAGGATCGTCATTGCACATATGGGCTAGTTGAAATAATAAAAAATATAACATCATTAAGCAATATTATTGTGTAGTAATCATTTACCTAGAAATAAAGACTAGACACTTATGGTAATGGATAGACAAGTTCTGCAGATCGCACAAAGAGAACATACGCCCGAGTCTTTTTCACTTTCAATTTATAACCTTTTAGATCACACGCACTATCTTTATTCCCACTCCTTCATAACTCTGTCCCAGTCCTCGTCGGCAATAAACGGCTTGTCAATACACTTGATCATGTACTCGCCACAGAATATACACTCACTGGCAACAATGTCGTCTATCTCATTTTTCAAGATTTCCCTTAGAGGCAGACCGCTCGATGTGATGGTAGAAAGTTCTAGGTTGGGAAGGACGGAAAGCTGCCGTTGCAAATCAGTGAGCTTGTTGCGACGGGTTGGAGCTGAACACAAATGTTTTAAAGTATTACTGCAATTGCACAGAAACTAATAAAAAAAAAAAGTGTATGTGTGCAATTCACACACGGCAGAAGTGAAACGTAGCCTACGAGACAATGAGAAATAAAAAGTAAAATCGAAACAAATTTAATTTTAGATAATTTATGTTAACAGTTATTGGTCAAATAACACAGATGTGTTAAATAATTAACATAAATTAATGATACAACGAATTTTAACATTAACACGTTGACGTTGACATTGACGCATTTTCTGATGGTAGTACGCAGGCGCAAAGACAAAGATTATAGGAAACACTGATACTTGTATTCTATCTCATTCTCTCGCAGGCTAAATCCTATTTATGAATATGTTTGTCTCTTTTCAAAGATTATAGGAAACACTATATACTTGTATTCTATCTAATTCTCTCGCAGGCTAAATCCTACTTATGAATGTTTGTCTTGTTTGTATCTTTTTAGTGTGAGTTTTTCGTTTCATCGAATTTCAAATCACAACGATTCTAAAGAAGTTTCACTTCAAAAGTCCTGGTCTTAGAAGACCTGGATTTTATGGTACAGGCCATAAAATCCAAAATCCATAAATCGCTATAAAAGTTTTTGAGAGCCACTAGGATTTGAGTGTTAATGCGATATTATTCGGCGACTGTCAAAAAGAGTTCTTATTGTCAAAGTCATCAGACAACTACAATTTACATACAACTTTTTAAATTTGAAATAACTAATTCTAAAAAAAAATGGTTTATAATTGGTCAGTCCGAGGTTTAAAATCATTTAATAGTAGGTCTAATTTATCTGCAGCATCTCTCAAAATCTCAACTCAAACCAATGATGATAGTCAAACAAGTCTTGGTATATTTCTAATAGAAATGTTTTCCATCCTAATGGCTTGATACTCCCAGATGAGCGCGGTTCATTACTGAATGAGCCGCTGTACACCTCACCAAAAAAGTCATAGATGGGGCCCTATTGGTATTCAACGTTTATACGACAATTCAAATACTACGTTTATACGACAACTCAAATGAGATTCTAGTAGATACAACCAGAGACTAAACGTGGACCAGTCAATTAAACATGATAAGCTAAAGATTATGACGTGTTAATTTCTTTAGTGTACAAAAAAAACGCAAGAAATCCTTTTGTTGCAACTAACTTATCAACAACAATTTATCGTCCAGTCTAAAGGGGTATTTTTATGCCAATCAAGAAATGAATTTCTAATTATTGCTTCTTTAATCTGTGATTAAAACTTACTGAGTATAGGTAGTGTCTCTGCCGTCAGACAGTCACTGTGGAACTTGTGTCCGCAAGGGAACAGATAGAAAGGGCGCAGAAGCAGCGTGATGTCGCACAGGCAGCACGCATCCGACACTAACACGGTCACGCTGCGGTTACGGAACGACTGGATCTCTGCCCGCACCTGTAAGTAAAGATTACTATATCCAAATGGGCCCAGGTTAGGACATGGTAAGATATCTATTATGACGGCCTGATCAAACACCTTTAAGTTGCAGCGGTGATATATTGCAATAATGCATTAGATTTTATGATCATAAATATAGTCCTAAGTACCTTTGAAGTGATATTTTTTATTTAACATACAAAGATATTTTATTACTAGCAGCGCCCCGCGGTTTCACCGGTGTAATTTCCGATCCCGTGGGAATATTGGGATAAAAGTAGCCTATGCGTTAATCCAGGTCTCCAGCTATCTACATACCAAGTTTCATGGCAATCGGTTGAGTGGTTTTTGCGTGAAAGAGTAACAAACATCCGTCCATCCTAACTTTCACATTTATAATATTAGTGGGATATACCTACAAAGATGATAATGTCACATGGAATTTCTGCATGTGAAGATTTGTTGAGAAATTTACAAAATAAATAATTATTACACTTACACATTCAGCAGCTATTCTTGCTTCTTCCATTTCGGTTTTCATTCCTTCTATTTCCTGATTGTACTCCTGCAAAAAAACAAAATGTTGAAAACCACATGAGACGCTCACTGTAAATGTTCTGTTGCTCTGTAAAAACATTTATTGT
Organism: Euplagia quadripunctaria; assembly: GCA_963859945.1. Classification (NCBI taxonomy): domain Eukaryota; kingdom Metazoa; phylum Arthropoda; class Insecta; order Lepidoptera; family Erebidae; genus Euplagia; species Euplagia quadripunctaria. Next base: position 20,722,979 of record OY982568.1, on the reverse strand, counting down.
AAGTATTATTAATGTTCTATAACCACACCTGTAAAGATTCGCAGATGGGCTGCCTGAAGTGGTCTATGGTGACTACATCGCTGAAGAACGGCAATATATCTTCTATCTTGATTAGCGAACATTCCTTCAAGAAGTTCATCGCCTCCTGCATGTCTTGGTTCTTTGTTATAACATGCTCAGCTGGAAGGAGACTTTTAGATGTAAATATTAGTGACATCAAATAAGGAAATGTTATATTAGTACTATTCTTTAGTTAAAAACACAGAATAGCTAGAACATGATTGTATGACAAATGACCTTAAGAGATTTCAATTCGCTTCATTTGCACAGCAATTTGTATAAAACATTTTTTTTTATAACTACACCTCACACAGCCGCCCGTCTGATCCCAAACTAGGCAGAGCCTGTACTATGGAAACCAGACTGCTGATAAACATACTTATATATTACTAAAATTACACCCAGATACAGAACAAATGTTCGTGTTCATCACACAATTATTTGTCCTGAGTAACAATCGAACCCACGACTTATGCACAGCCGTCAGGATCACTAACCACTAGACCAACAGACCCGTCGAATTAAAATGTTATAAATATGCGAAGAATCTCGAAAAGCCAGTAAAAAATCGAGAAGCACCTTTAATTTTTTTTATTAAAACTGACCAACCACAAAAGTGGCAAGCAAATTTGATTTTGCCATTGAGGACTTAAAGTTGGAGCTTGCTTGTCATAAATTTTATTATCAGAATTTAAGTAATTTTTTAATCCTTCCATGTTTATAACATAGCGATTTAAATGCGGACATCGGTTAAATAATTTAATTGTGTTTTAGTGTTTGTGTGTGAAATAGTCATACTATCGGTGAAATCATGTAATCCATTCAGAAGAAGTTTTTATTAAAAGTCTATATTGCCGTCGTACGGTTAATGGCCGCAATTACTTCAAAGTATATTATGAGTAAATTACAGTTTTGTCTGAAGTGAAGTTTCAAGCACTGTCGATATTCGTTACTTGACTTATTTTATACGATAATTCGTAAAAAGATTTTAATTACATACGGTTTTAGTTATTCATTGAATCGCATACGCAATATAGAAATTATGGCTTTTCATCTTAGAAAGCATAGTTTTCGGAGGTAAATAACGCCTTTTTTTCTAAGTGTCTCTGTGGCTACGAGCGACTTAGACCTTTATTACCTAGACAGAAAGGATCAATTTTTAACTACTTTTTGATAAAAAATGTTAGTTACGGCCTTTCACCGTATGACGGCAGTATAAAAGTAGTAATTTTTTTCCAATTTGTCGTATTACACTTCTGTCATAATAATACAACACGTTAATTGATATGATGAAGGCATATCGCTATAGCGATCGATTAGTAGCTTATAAATAATGATTGCACTTGACAGGCAGGTTGAATATTATTAGCGGGCTTTATGTGCAACTGTCATGTAATTATCATTAATCACTAATTACTATGCTGTGATTGTTCTGTTAAATGCGTTACAATCGCTGCAAGGTTCGCGTGTTTGGCATTTCAATTTTGTGACTGCGGCTTTGAATAAGTAGCCTTTGAATTATAGATTACATTTTGAAGTCAATTTTTTTTACCACGTCCTCATTACGTGCAAAGTATTTGAAACTATGTTGATAAATAAACAGACGGGTTGTCTGATAGTAAACGAACGCTTATACCACTCGCTATTATACAGGTGCAAGTGTACTCGCACGTGCCCCACGCCATCCAAAAAAGAAAAAAAATCACCGATTTCAATGCGCCTAAATCAAGATAAATTATTGTATTAAGCTGTATTCCTCATCTCAAAATTTTCCACCCTTAAAGGTGAGATATTTCCTTCAAGTTTAAATGGGTCAATCTTAAGTACAACCAAAAACGTTGAAATCGGTTTATAAAAACGCGTAACATTCTCATTCATTTTTTTTCTATTTCAGTCGCATTGATAGCCTCCTCCTTTTTGAAGTCGGTTAATAAGATATCTTACCTTATGAATATTATCGTGATTAAGTTCTTATTTACACATCTACTATGAATAATCTGTTGTCAGTAGTTTTATTGAATTAGAATCGTTAGTTAAAATAAACTGTTTACCAATATTAAGCCATAACTGTCTTTGCAGTTCAGATTCTTCAGGCATGTTGGCAATATTCTTGGCAAGTTGCAGATCTACTTGCAGCGCCAGTTCAACGGCTGACTCCCAAAGCCCCAGCAATGCCGAGAGGTTGACACAAGCGACAGACAGATTTTTCTCGCGACATAATCTGAAAGAATATATTATTAGTGACTGCTCTTTCCCATACACATAACTACACACCCTACACAAAACTTGTACCAACCAATGTAAGGATACCAATAATATGGATTTCCTTCTCAATTAAAAATAAGTTTTTCAGATGATGCTATCAAAATAACGTGCACCGGCTTAGGGTCTAATAGATCCTGCTGTAATTTGTTTTAGAAAACATTCTGTAATCGTCTATGAGACGAATGATCATTTAGCACAAATGAGGATATCTGCATGCCTAAATAAAGTCTATACAATAGTGTGGACTATGCCATTACTCCTCCATATCAGAAGGAGCCCCATGGTCAGTTGCGGATTTACAAGGAGGCTGAGTAGGCTGAAGCCTAGGGCGGCAAATTTGGGGCCTACATTATTTCTTATGTCTTGTCCTGGGGTATCAAATTAGATAGACCGACCGGTAGGGGCGGCAAAATTTTAATAGCCTACTGGCGGCAAATGTGTAAATCCGCCGCTGCCCATGGTGTAGCAAGATACAGTAGGTAATAAGTAGACAACTAAAAACTAATTTACCTTAATGCATAGTGCACATCATAGTTGACTAAAGTGACATCCTGCCCCTGCCTCGCCAAGTACCGTGACAGCATCTCGTGATCATGTTCAACGTACAGCGTCAATAAATAATTATGTATCGCTTTGTCCTTTACGTTGAAATGCTGCAGGATAAATTCCAAGTACCTTATTATCTCTGATATATGCTGTTCATCATTCTGGCATGAAAGGAATGCTGGTAACAGTTTGGAGGGTGCCAACCTCGTTCCTTGAGACATCAAAGCAGTCACCATATGTTTTGGACAGTTCTCGATCAGTGACGGAGCAAACTGATAGAAAAGCTCCGGTTTCTTCAGGGTCTGGAGAGTCTGAATAGCTTCCAAGTAGGATTTTTTATAAATATACTGAGCAACAACATTCTCATAATCCTCGTTAATAATCATCAGCTTGATTAAGTTCTGTTTGTCACCATGAGACGCCATTAAATCATAGACAACAGACTTCACATGTTGCATGCATTTGGAAACTCTCGGATGCACCAAGAACACTTCGAAGTCACTCTGTATCTGCAGGTACTGATTCGACTCTTGCTTCCCAGTACGACGAAGTAAGCCTAATTGTGACAAATATAACTCGGTCATCCAAATCACCAGCATGGATATTAAAGTCTTGTCATCATCCTTTAATGAGTCCAGTCTCTTAGCCAAGTAGATTTTTAAGGCGTTGGTCTGTTCTAATTCTAAGAACTTCAGGCATATAGTCTCGAAGCTGCTCTGAGTATCAGCAAAAACCTCAGCGCTCTTTTCGTACTCGCCTTTACTGAATAACAATTCAGCTTGTTTCACGTTGATAATGTCTATGAAAGCGGGGTTGTTGAAGCAGTACTCCTTGGCTAGGTCAAACTCTTCTTTGTCACAATATATTCTCCACAAGTTGCGTTCTTCTCGGATGACTTTGTACCTGAACACTGATATGTCTGTAAAAGCCCAGATCGTTCTCTTCTTGCTATCTCTGATTACGCCCCTCAGTTTTCCATGTGCTTCAGTGTAAATATCCTCATAGACTAGTTCTTGGCTCAACAGAGATATGACTTTCACTCTATCAGAGTACATGAGGAGTGCGTGAAATTCGGTCAGAACGAATGAAAGAGGTGCACTTTCCTTCTCTTCGCCGCTTGTTGGATAGGTAATTAGTGTACTTTGTGTGAATAAAGAATTTGAATTTTGTTGAGATGTCGGGTCTAACTGTAAGGAAAAGCAGATAACAAATTTCATAATATATACAGAAGATATGCAGATATAGGAGATAGGGAACACCTTGGTTTTTTTTCAAGATGGACGAATAGACGTCCATTTTTTACGTTTTTGTTATTTAACTTGTATAATTATAAAACACTTGACATTGGCGGAATTCCTGCGCTGATTCTTGCGCGGGATAGAGTCCATAATAATATAATATATAAAAGGGAACACCTTGCCGAATAGCGCGCTTAATTACAAACACAGTAAGGAGGTTTGGTAGTTGTCCATTAAAAAGGTTGACACCACGCTAGTGACACCATTAATGTTGCGAGCGTTTATAGGCTTACCATCGGGTATCCTTTGCGTTGTTAGCCATATTGATACAAAAATTCTAAATACACATTTTTATAGTACTGATCCGTTTCAACATATACCTGACCTTTCTAAAATCGGAGATAGATCCTGAAATTTGTACTTTCAAACCAGGGATATTACGGATATGAAAATTCGGTTCTGGATACGGATACGGATTTATGAATAATGTTATACTGGTTGCGGATACGGTTACGGATATCAGATTATGCCGGATTATCTAGGTTAATATTTGGTAGTAGAATCACAATAAAAAATAAGCAATGGTCGGAATGTGTACAATTATTATAAAATATGTACTTGCATCTTGATGTATACATTATGATAAAATAAATAATTAAGACTCCACCTCTATCCGAAATTATTAGAAACTTTTATATCGGTTACGGTTTCGAATAGATTTTTATTTCGGATATCCAATAGTTTCGGTTACGGTTACGGAGCTCCATAACATCCCTGGTTCAAACAACAAACATCCGCTTTACCTATAATATTAGTATGGATATAATGGGATTTAAATGAGATGGTGGTCGCGTATGTCCATAGATAGGTATTGTTGAGGGATACAAATGTTTGCCTGGCTGTAATAACGAGTAAATTATTGGGTTCCAATGGATATGTACAATTAGCAACTTTAAACACTCTGGTAACAGATTAAATCAATAAATACTATTTATTGTTGCTTCATCATTAGTGTTTTATCTCGACTTGTTTTCGATAAGCCAATCTCAAATAACGATCCGTTACTATTATTTGGTACTTTCCTCATGGTCAACAGATATACTAACTTTCGCGTTCCATGATTTAATATTATTTACGTATTTACGGGAATTAACGCGATCACGAAAAGGTATTACATACCTCTGAATTGCCTGACATTTCGACCAGGTTGCACTCGGGGTATCAGTAACACGTAAATAATATTATGTCAACAGATATGTTTGTTAAGTATCCTCCATATGTAGGCTTTTAATTATTAATAGAAGTCGCCGAGAGTTTGAATATAATAATAACACATAAAATTATTAATAGCAATGGAACTCCATCGAAGGCAGGGAAGAAAAGTGTTGCCAAATTTTATTAATCGAATATTATAAGTTCGTTAATAGCTACTAAATAAGAATAATTATGTAGTTTAGAAAACCTAAAAAAGTTTAAGTAAAAAAGGGTTCCCCTATCCACCTCCTGGCTCCATCAGCAGATCGTTACTAAGCGCAATCTGTTTGACTCATCAAAACGAATCATATTAGCCCAAACTCGAGGGGTTTACTAGTAGCCGTTGAAGTGTTCCACTATCCACCTCCTGTCTCCATCATCAGATCAGCTCCAAGATGCCAAATTATTGCATTGTCATCCAAACTACATATATATACATACAAAGTTGTATGTATATATATGTAGTGTTGTAACTATAATATTAGACTCTAGATTTATATACCAATCAATATTCAGAGTTAGTTATTACTTAGCAGTCAGAGGGTTTTATTCCATTTCCCAACCTTACGTGACAATTAAAGTGACAAGTGAAAAAGGAGAAAAAGGTCTTTGCCTATTTATATATAGCTTAAGTTAATATTAAACTGACCTGTCCGTAAAATATTCCTGGTTCTGTCAACCAAGCGAAAGTCTTCGGTGCATCATTTTTATCAAAAAAGAACTGCAACTTGGAATACTTGAGGTTTGAAGGTATTGCTTGAAAATCAGTCTCTGGTTTCGTCAAGTAGGGGTAGAAAACTGACTGTAGAGATGGCTTGTCATCTTTCATAATCGCATCTCCAATGAATTGATATAATCTAGTACGAGTTGTGATAAAAATGAAGTATTTCCTTGTCTTATTTACTCTATGAAACTGTATACCTGTTATTGGCATCTCTGTCCCTCTTCCGAGGTCGAATATCTGGGGAAGAAAAATATTTTAGAAATTGCTATGTAGACTTTACTTAATCAGCGTGCGAGAAAGCTTGAAGCTGTTTGAATAAGTTCATAGTGGAAGTAAAATAAAAAAAGGATACAACTTTTAACCTTGTAGCTGTATTAGTGAGATCTTCTTGAAGACCAAAAAAATGTACAGGTAGTTAAAAAGTAAGGGAAAATATTAGAAACAAATCTAAATAATGTGTTTATTTGTTAGTGAATCTCATATGTTTTGTCCATACTTAATTCACATTCATGCACACAAATGTCAATTAATAACATAAATAAGTGTAAGAAAGCTGGCGCTCTTAGTGTTTCTAATGGCAATAGTTTTCTTAGACAATTTTGATGTGCAAGCAAAATGACACCTTATAATTATGTATTTACGGGTATTAACGCAATCACGAAAAGGTACATACAAAAGTTAGTAGTAGCACCTTATTGCATAGAAGCGTGAGCCACTCTTTATTCAGATTTATTTTAAATGTAGGCCTTTAACGGAGACTTGTGTATCATCATTGACTTAAACCATAACAGTATCTTTTTAGTCTTAAGTTCTTTTAAGTGATTAAGAGAAAAGATGCATTTTTTTGGGTCTAGCGGTCTAGTGTTCACTACCAATATACAACCATTGATTTATTATTAAGCATAGAAAGTAAATGTTATATTTTACCAAACCATCAATTTCCTTGCTTCCATACAGAGGAAGATAATAAGGCAGCTTGCGTAAGAAATGAAAAATTATAAGAATAAAAATTAATAAAGCAACTTACTTATATTAATTTGATTTTTAGATTATAATACTGTTGCATATTAAACTGTAACCATGTTTTATAATTGAATAAACTAAATCAGAGTTTGAGACTTTGTGAACCAGATGGAACCAATGGTGGACCTCTATCTTTTACCTGAATATCTTGCATAGGTGATAAAATGTACTTTCCCTAAGTTTTATTTTCAAGACTACTAGTTACATGGGTCAGTCATTGATATTTGAGTATAAAACTCAGCCTATAATAGTATATCATTCTAGGTTTTAGCATAATACCAGCGCTACTTCTAATGAGGTAGCACATCGCTGAGCTAACAACCATTTTTGGCTCATGCAGAGGTGCCTTTTTTTCATATTTGTTGTAACACTCCTCTTTTAATATCTTGTACCTTTGTATGAGTGCAAAATAAATATGTTTCTTTCTTTCTTTCTTTATTACAGTGGATTTTAGAGTTCAATGCCTAACCAAGTTTTAAGGAAATTAAAAACATACCTCTCTCCAGTATTGATTACTGGCTGTGTACATTTTATCACTGTCAGTCTCCAACTCAGTCTCAATTAAATGCCCCTGAGATGTCCCCAACAGAATAGGGCCAGTTGACACACAAGAAGTATTCTCCCAGTTCCATCCCACTTCGGTCACTTCTAGGTTCTTGGACTTAGTAACCTGTTTGAACTTTTTACTATTTTGGTGTAAATATACCAACTCTGGATAGCCAGGGGTGTCTTTGCTTCTAGGAATGAATGCCATCAACAAGTGACATCCAAGTGGATCAAGGAAGATTGCATTAAGTTTGGAGTTTGGCTGAACATATGTAATGTACTCAATTTCTGAAATTTATAGAAATAAGATTTTATTATTGGTTGGACAATATAAGATAAATTAGTATAATTGTGCCACACAAAGAAGGGATATAATATTAATTGACATTTATTACAGTGGTTCACTGAAATATAAGATTAAGATTGCATTAAAGAGCATGGCATGCTCGATAATTTAATAGGATAAGGCCGTATTTCCCTGAAGAACAAAGATGCTCTTTAACAGCGCTTCCCAAAGTGGGTTCCATGGGAAAGTCACCAGGGTTCCGCCAAATTATTTATTATATTCATAGTTAGGTTACTTCTTACCTACTTTTTTCACCACCATTACCATCTTTAATTCCTAAAGTGACCATTTGACGACAATAGGCTTGCCCCCTATTACGCGAGTACTTGTACTTGTTCCTATTAAGTTTATCAAAGTAACGTTTGAGTGTCACCTTTAACCCCAACCCCCCCCCCCCTCACCCCCGGAGAGGAAAACAAGCATGAAATAAATTAAAACAAATCAGGATATACCCATGAATGTAGGGTTCCATGAAATGATAGGGATTTCATGAGTGTTCCCTAACCTTAAAAGTTTGGGAACCCTGCTCTATAAGATATCAGTCTTATCTCATTGGGACAACTATTGGCACCAGAGCACAAATTTTAAGGCAGACAAAACAGGATTAACTATAATATGTAACTTTAAATTGAAAGTTAAGATATAGAATAAAACTAAAATATACAAAAGACTACACAATTCAAATTGATAATCTAATGCAATAAAATATCTCAGCAAATATTATTGAATGGTTTTTTGTGATATAAACTGTCAAAAAGTACCATTTAATTCAAATAGCAGGACGGAAATGGACCTCCTACGCCTTGCAATTCTCATGCGAATTAACAGGTAGTAGAATAAAATTAGCAACAAAAGTAAACCTCAAGTTATACCTTGTCCGTGGTCATTACTGTTCTTCAGATCAAGGCGAAATAATTTCTTTTTTTCGTCTTCTTTATTCATAGCCAGTACTAGATAGTCATTGGCTACAGTAGCGTGAGTTATCACTCCTGTAAGATTCTTCAGCATCATTCTCTTTTTTGAAAACATTGGTGTATAGTCTTCTAGTTGCATGTTTATATATCCCGACGACACCATCGGTTCAGATACAGGTTTTGGCCGCTGTAAGCTTTGCGAGGCCTGTTCGTACTGATCTAATATCGAAGCCATAGTCCTTTATAAGATCGTGTTGTTTAAAACTGAGTAATTATAATTAATGTTCTCTGCAGATAAGTTTAGTCCACAACTAAAACTGGTTGGTGATAACTGTAATGACTGTTGACTTATTTTAACCAATTTTTCCTCGAAAACATGATATTTTGCAATATTATTCAATGCAATGTTATTTTGCAGTTTACAAATGTCAATTCAAGTTTTTTTTTTAAATTTCCTTCTAGCCAAAGTGTATTGTTTCTATATAGCTCTAAAAGTCCACAGATAACTTTTAAATATAGAATACCCATCGAATTCTCGTAGGAACAGAAAATATCCCAAAAACAGCGAATCTCGGGTGAAACCCTAAAATATACCATACACTTGTAAGAATATTATAAAAGTTTTTGTAATATACACACATATATATGTATACGATATATCTTAAGTAACAAGAAAAAGTATTAATAAAATTAGTAGAGTGAATTTGAGTGAAGACTTTTGTGTTGCAATTGTTCGTGGGCGGTGGGCGGCGGTAGTCACTTACCATCAGGTGACCCAGACCCATCTGCTCGTTTGCCCGTTATCCCATAAAAAAAACAAGACAGGACAAAATTCCATACAAAATCTAGTTAAATTATTGCGCGTAATTGTTCCGTATCTACGCCGTGTAACTAAGTGATAATGTATTTCTCTCTTCTTAGTCTTATCTACAGGTAATTTATCCATACTATCAAACGTCAAATAGGATATTTCGAATGTCAAACATCCAAACATTGATAATTTGCTATCTTAGACCCGTTTTAATCAGTTGATTTAATGTAACAGACCCTATCAAACTCTGCATAAAGTCTACATTTGCGTGTAATTCCTTTTTTTTTATCAATGTAAATTGTGTAAACTTAAACAAAAATCACCAATAATTTTTAATTGATCTGCGTTCAATACATATATCCATTCCCTGCTTTGTCAAAGTATACAAACTGTGTAATTATAATAAGAGTATTGACAAAATATATGACACTTTTCGAAGTACCGGTTTTTTAGAAGCAACTCCTCATGTTTGTGTGACCTTGCTGGTTGCTTATCATTAGAATTTATATCACAATTCGAGTGTCAAGTGTATATTATTACGATTTCACTTTTGCCTGGTGATAAATAATTCATTCATTATCTAACTTCAAAACTTTAAAATGGCTACGGGCGCTCTTCTCAAGTACTCCAAGTTGAGTGGTAAGTAAAACTTATGACATACACCTGGAATGTATCATAACTACAAAAAGCATATAAATGAAGTAGATAGTAATTTATATTACTTATGTAATTATATTTTAGAATGTTTTTTACATTAACTTACCTACACATTAAGCTATAAGTGTTCTTCAATTAATCAAATAAGTTACTTTTATATAATTTGTTATTATCAGGATACAATTGTCATAAATATATATTTCAATCAATGAATCAACCCATTACAGTCCTCTGCTGAAAATAGGCCCCATCACACCTAGTCCTCCACCTTCTACATCCAGTCTATCCTAGCTACCTGCTGTAAATATCTATTGAATGTAACATACTAATTTAGTGCAGCAGTAACAGGCAACTTAAATAATAATTTGATATTGTTTTTATCCTAAAGTTGCTTACAATGTAATGCTTACTACAAGTTATAGCGTTTTATTTTTAGAACAAAAGTATGGTGCAGTGAACAATACACCAATTAATAATATAATATATTGTTCATAATAAAATGACGTTATGAACAGATCTATGAGGAGGGAACACCTAGGTTCATGTCTTAATCATTACATATATGAAATAATCAGTATGACTCTTCATATTGGCTGAAGAAATATACTTTTTGATTACACCACATAATTTTAATATTATCAAAAAGTATTTATTTGTTTGAAGAGCAATATACATAAAAAAACCAGTCCAATTAAGCTCAGAAGCTTTTTACTAAAAAACTACATTTAGTATCATTTAGTCAAATACATGTAAAATAGTCTGTGAGGTTTAGACTACAAGCAAGTAGAGTTAAACAGAAACTGTATTATATGTCCGAGTCCTTAGTGGTAGCATCAGCAGGGACGATCATACTGATTGAATATTTTTATCCTTTTAACTAAGGTTTGAAGTGCATCATTATGAACTATCACTTTCCAAAATAGGATCAGCTTATTGCGTTTACAAGTTTTTTGCGAAAACGAGAATTAGAAATAATTACAAATATGCACTGCTTTGTTTGTGTACATATTAGAAGTTGATTAGTCAATGAAAATATTAAGAGGAAATCTTCAAGTTTTGTAAAGCCTGCAAGTCTGGTGAACTCTAACTAGATCTCGTATAAGAGTTAGGTTTAGGGAACCTAACTCTTATACGAGATCTATGAGAGGAGAACCGTGTCGAGCAGTGGGACTCTTTATAATCTTTTATTCAATGCAAATTGGGGTCAAATAAATTAATTTTAATCTACCTAAATATACATACAAAACACAAAGCAGGATTAATGAAGTAAAAATTATATACGGTTTTACTCACGTGTACAGGAGCCGCACTGCAACCGACGCGATTGGTCGGTTCACCCCTTGATATTGGGTCCGAAACTAGTCCGGTATCCCCAAAATAGACACGTGAGGAAAACGGTATATCCTCAAGTAATATGAATACCAGTCACGAAAGTTTTTAATCCAATGAAGGAGTTCCTAAGATTTTATTCCCCTTTTCAGTTTATTCCTTGCAAACCCTAAAAACTTTATCATCGCAATGTCGCACATTTACAAGCCAGCTGACAGAGCAGCAAGCATCTGTACAGGAGTTGACTAGAAACTTTGCTACAGAACATCTGAAACCTAATGCAGCTAAGCTTGACTCTGAGGCACTGTTCCCGTCTCAATATGTAAGTACACCAGCACCTACTATATATTGACAATTGTCATCATCTTGCCCTTTTCCTAAATTTATTTGCATGTAATGCTGATCACCCGCAAGTGCGAGAGAGACGAGAGCTGATTTATCAGCAAACCATTTATTTATTTATTTACCAGCAATATAAGCTTACAGTTCACACCAAGACGCTTATATGCCGCAAAGCTACAATATGATTTAATATTTGAATGTAACCATGCTATGAAGAGTAGAGAGTATTCTCAGTATTTCATAAGGCAGATACTCTAGTAATTGGGGTGCATTAGTTATTTGAATCTGAATCCTAAGTTAATATCTATAAAAGACATCGGGAACGGTTGTTGTATGCAAGAGTTGTTGCATTTCTACTCTGTATAAGAGTTAGTTAGAGTCCTAGTTAAGGTATACTGGCGGCTATAATTTTTCAGCGGGCATCTTACCTGAGTTTTCTGATATCATGTTTTGTGAACTTTTATGTTAATCTACATTTTAGGTATCCTATAACTATATTTTATCAAGATATTTACATTTGAATCGGCTGAATTGAACTACTACAAACAACAGATTATAAAACTAATGGCCCTCATTTCTCGGTAATTACTTACGTCATTAAAAGTACATTTATGTTAATTTAATAATGTACACGCAAGTATATGCCCAGCCTAATGCGTAAATTCAACTGTTTAAACCATTTTATTATCAATTTTGAAGTACTCTTTTTTTTTAAACTATTTTGAATACTTCTGCTTCGGGAAGTAGGTGTTGCATTAGGCGCGCGCCAACTTCTTTGTGAAATTACGAAATTAGTGTGCCATTACTGCGAGACCTTGCCCGCCTGTCCAATATCGGGCGCTAAGGTGATATGTTGATATCGGTACTAAAGAAATGGGACCGGACGAGCTCTCTTTCAAGCGACAGTGCTTACATTTGGCGCTGGAGAAGGACGTTAATTGTCATTCAGCCTCCATGAGCGCGGCTTAAACGTTGCGTGACTGTGTGTAGGGCAGCCTACCGACTCCAACAAACTTAGCATGTCCAAGATGGTGAAGCAATGTGTCACACGGGCCTTCTCACCATAACCGGTGTCAGATAACAGCAACAAGGTTCCGGCCACAAGCCAGGAAGACAGTGTTTTTTAGTGGGTACAATTCCTACATATTTTATTCTATCCCGTCTTGGCCTCGACTAGCTGACGGCGGTGAGGACAAAGGGATAATGATGTTATGCCTATAGAAATCTCGCTATAAAATTGACTTTGAAATTGAAATATTTCACTTTAAAATCGAACCCTTTTCTCCAAAGTATAAGAAATAACATATGACATAACTATTTATTGTTATCATTATTAGTAACTACCCAGCTTAAAATACGTTTTTCTTAAGAGGACCAGATAAAACAGTATTGTTTTCCTATTTTGAACAGTATTGCTTTTATATCTTGGGGAAACTCACTTGAGTAGCTTAAACATTACACATAATATAATCTTTAGATTTAATAGGTATATCATGCAGTGGCGTAACTATGCCATCTGACTGAGACCCGTAGCTAATTCATCGGATGTGTGTGAGTCTGACTTGCACTTGGCCGTTATTTTGTTACGTCACTGATATCATGTTCATGATTATTGCATAAATGGAAATTATTACATCTCTTACCAGTGCGGTGTAACTATCCATCTAAAGATTTTGGACTAGATTTGAAATTACTATCGGCTTACATCCGAAGCCAAAGAGAGAGATATTAATTTGTTAAAAACTGTCCTATTGCTGGGTGCACCTGGCCAAGTGCGGATTACGAGATTAACGCGTTTAACCAAACAAATAAATAATATTAATTTGTAATGCTAATTTAATTTAAATAGGCTAACTATCTCTGGGCATTTACTACCAATTAACCTTTGGGGTGTGCTAACGTTAACAATGTAGGTCCATTATTGAAGCTAATTAAGTAGAGGTAAATTATATACTTACGTAACGTATCATTACACTTATGTAATGTATGATCTCTTAAGATACATACCAGTATAAATGGTATTGCATAAATAAACGCCTAAAAACGTAAATATATATATATAGGTATTTTTTGTCGTAAATTTGACTAAGAGAAGGGTGCCGATTTCTACTTTAACAGTTTCAGATTTGGGATTACTGACAGATACTGAAAAAATATGAATTTTATTATGAAAATTGAGGGTTTCGTTGCAATTTCATTAGTGAATGAATTTTGGTAATAGTAAGAGCGTGGTGTAGTAGAATTAAAAAAGGAGAAGAATGTAGGGAGACGATGCAAACTTCAACTATTGCAACTTTTCAGTACGATATGGAGTCATGATTATAAAATACATTTAGATATCTACTTATTACGTATAAAAAACATTGTTATATTTATATTACCTCCGATATATCCGATATTGAAAAATAAAATGCATAACTGTGTATGATCAAGTTTATCTTTAATATTGAACATGATGTTGTTATCTGACAATAAATAATTCCTCCGTATCACCAGTATCCTGCAAATATTAAAATGCAAACGCTTATCTGTTGCGGTAAGTGACATGTCAAAACGCTTTTATCTCCTATAGAAACGTGGGATGGATTTCTTTCTATTGACACTTCGATAGTTTTTATGTCACTGCATTGGTTTTTACCATAAAGACCATAAACTTATAACACACTTAATATTAAATTGTAAATAGTAAAAATATATTACATAAAAAAGTATACATATATCTATATTTGACTGGCCTGTTGGTCTAGTGGTTAGTGACCCTGACCGCTATGCTTATAGGTCGTGGGTTCGATTCCCACCTGAGTCTGGGTGTTCTTTGTGTCCGTTGTTTCTATGTTTGTAAAGTCCCCTGCGACACAGGAGTAAGTCCTAATGCGGGAGTTGTCTTTTTATAACAAAACAAATAACAAAACAATAACATATATTAATACGTGAAGCGAAAACTTTGGATCCCTTTTTACGAAAATTGGGCGGACGGAGGAGTATGAAATTTCGCACACTTATAGTTTATATAGAGAAGAAGTGACGAATGCTAAAATTTTTGAACAATATTTGCTATAAAGTTTAAAAAAAATGCAAAAACCGGTACATACAGCTATGAGTGTCCAGTATACATTTTGACCTGTCATGGTACAAAAGTCTAAACAATGACAGGTCAAGTAATATTGGCCAATGAAATAAACCATGGTCGAAATTCGACCACCACGCGATCTCTAGTATATATAAATTGTCATGTTCGCTTAAAAGTCCTTCTTTTGCTAGTGGCGTGTGTATCGGGTCGTTCAGCTCCCTACAATGGGGTTTAGACAATAGCTGACACTGCGTCATGCTTGTAAACGGAGGCAGTCAACCGACTGACTGCACCCGTTCACAAGCAGTTGAGGGATCCCAGCAGTCTCTCGACTGCTATTACTTAATAAAAAATATTGTAGTACTAGTAATATCCAGGACTCTAAATTGTTTTGTTATACCTACTTATAAGTTAAATATTTGTACTTTTAAGCAATGTTACAAGAAATTTGTAAAAAAAAAACATGTTGTAAAAGAGTGTCCTCGGTGTTTCTTGCTTGTTTATCTTTGTAGGATTTCCATATTGGAGCAGGTAAGTAGCTTTACGAATAACTGTTCTCGGAGGCTTTCTTCTTAGGCTATCCCGGGTCCCCTGCAATAGACTCACTTAAGATGGAAAACACTGTGTGGTTTTAGTCGGTTCAAGTCCGACACATTGGGGTTTCCACTCGATAAAAAAAGCGGTTTACGACTGACTGCCTTCTGCTCGTACATTGGTTTAATTGAAATAAATGAATGAGATTTGATAATAATGAACTTTGCCACTTCGTAAGAGATTCATTAGAAAGTACAATTAAAGATTAAGTTGCAATTAATTTTAAGTAATTGATTAACACCCAAAACTGTGTGTAATGTAATGAGCAACTACAATTCCGGTGAGGTGATGAACCGTGGGGGTGTCCACACGATAAAAAAAAAGGACAAAAAACTTTTCCCACTAAACAACAACTTCTTTTCAGATAAAGAAACTCACGGATTTAGGTCTGATGGGAGCGTGCGTGTCTGAAAAAAACGGTGGACTTGGCTTGGATTACCTTTCTTTAGCTATAGCAGTTGAAGAGATTTCTCGGGGCTGTGCCAGCACGGGCATGATACTGTCCATACACAACTTTTTATACGTCAACCTGGTTGATGAAAAAGGGACACCGGAGCAGAAGAAGTTGTTCTTGAATGACTTTACACGAGGCTCTATCGGTTGCTTCGCTTTGAGTGAACCAGGTATTACATATTGCATAAAACACTAATTCAATTCCTTATAGGGTCCTCATAGCCTAGTTAAGAGTTAAGTACCTATTCGCTATAACCGCCGACGCAAAAAGGACGTGTGTTATAATTTCAATGTGTGCATCTTCATGTCTGTCTGTGGCATCCTAGCTCTTCAACGTATAGACCAATTTTCATTCGTTTTTTTTCGTTTGAAAGTTGACTTGATCAAGACTGTTCTGAACTATAATTCAAAATAATCTGTTCAGCCGTTAGAACATCATCAGCTCTATTCGAATCCTTGAAGGCATGTGTGTGAGTAACTTCCAATGGTCTGAGGGATTGGAAATTTAGTACGCTGTGACTTCAATGATATTACAATAACGCGATAACCCGGATATGATGCTGCAACAGCATCTGGAATGCAGCAGGAGGATACCCAACTCCTTGCCAGCGCCATAGGAGAGGCATCGTGTTGGAGCTCATTGGAATAATTACTTACTTTCTTGGGTTTTGTTTTTGAGCCAGGGGAATTAAAATTTTGTAATTTATACTTGTTTATACAATTAAGTTTGCAGTTAAGCACACGGTAAGTAGTTACTGATGCTTTTAAATGCTGGTTACACCAGAGACGTTATGCACACTATCCCAAACTGATACCTGCTGGGATTACAAACCTGTAGTGCTAACGTGGTCTTCTGTTGAGCGTTCGGACTTCCCTGACTTAGACAATGTCTGACCGTCAGCATAAACATTCGTTTTTATCAACTATTTTATTTATTAATTTTATTTTATATATTTTCGGAAAACTTACAGCTAGAATACAAGGCAAAACCAACACACACGTTATTTTCTAAAAGTTATAATTTAGAGAATTCTTACGATAAGACAATTGCTACATTTTAGAGAAAGGGCCCCAGGTCTTTTCCCTAGTCACAGTGGTCATATCGACGTTGAATCGACGAAATTCACGCTGAGTCGCCTATTATCAAACATACCGTCGGGACGAACCGAGAGGCACAGGGGACTGATCGACCAATCGTTGGGTACAATTATTTCGAGGAGAACGAACAAGAGACGAAAGCTCTCTCTCTGACTTGTTAACCGTTTAACTGTCTTGACATTTTCAATTCAACTCCCGCTACCGCCCGTTTACATTAGTTGCCACTCAAGTTTATCAGACGATGCTCTAAAAGACTGAAACTCTAACCAATGAACGATTCACTGATGGCGATACTTCCCGCCCTGATTTTGTATTTAAAATTTTAGCCTTAGTGGTTATTTTCAGGGGCTGGCACAGATGTGGCCAGCATCAGGACAAGGGCGACACAAGACGGCGATTACTGGGTACTCAACGGTAAAAAAAGCTGGGTCACTTCCGCTACTGAAGGTTCCGCTATCGCCGTCTTCGCAACCATTGATCCCGAACTTAAACACAAAGGAATAGCATGTAAGTACCTATAGTTTTTTAACTTTATTTATATAAATATGGATAAAAAGTATGTGTATTTATAGTATGTTAAATATAATTTTCAGGTTTCCTAGTACCTATTGAGACTGACGGCTTGTTCAAAGGCAACAAAGAGAAAATCATGAGTGTAAGGTATGTTCTTGAAATATGTTGATATTTCATGTTGACACTGCATGCACGGCTTCCATATAATATTAAGGTTATTGTGAAGGGCGTAAAGCACATAATACACTGGCCTTGAGTATTAAAAGACTTGAAAATATCGAGATTTTAGTATTTAACCAGCTTGAATTAATTATTTGAAGGTAAACTAATCAGGTGGTAGAAAATTGCTTCGCACGACTAAAGAAAATGTTGCTTGTAGGCAGTAATAGACACGAATCACGCTCATGTGTTCCAATCTAATAATTTAAACTGTCTTATAGACATGTGTTAATGATCATGGAAGCGGCGGTAGCGTAATGGCTAAGGCGTCGGACTTGCGATCGAGTGGTTGCGGGTTTGGACCCCACCCAGTGCACTACCGACGTGAACCCACTCCTAACACAAACGTTAAGCTTAGCTGGAGGGGTTAACAAGAATAGTAGTAATGTGTGACCCACGTTACTAGTAGTCTTAAAAAAAAATATTGGAAGTATTGGAAGTATCTTAAATGCATAAACACATTTGGGACTAGGACTTGTTTATCTTCAGTAGTATGACTTTTAGAACACCAATGCTGACTTTGACTAGCCTGTTGGTGTAGTGGTTAGTGATCCTGACTGCTAAGCCAGGGGTCGTGGGTTCCATTCTCACCCAGGACAGGTGATTGTGTGATGAGCACGATTATTTGTTCTGTGTCTGGGTGTAATTTATCTATAATATGTATGTATTTATAAATATATAAGTATGTTTATAAATCATGTTTGCGATCAGACGGCCGCGTGTGACATGTGTCAAGTTATTATTCTTACAATTACCGTGTTTACAAATCATTGTTTCGTACGTATTCATATTGACGTTAACTACAATTTGGAATAAATTACAATAATGTAGTATGAATAATAATTATTCCAGACAAACCGTAGTTAATATTTACTCGAGTGAATAAGTAAAAATAGGCACTCAGATTCAATTTAGAATGTTCCCACACCTCGTAATGTGGTACAAATTCTGTTTGTTCCGGCATATCTCCGGAACGGGTCAACAGATTTCCACGGGACTTTCACTGGCAGATAGCTGGTGTTATAAGGAGTAACTTAGGCTACTTTTATTTTGGAAAAAGAATTAGGGTTCCGCGCAAAATATGTAAATATGTACACTCGAGGGAAGCCGCGCGGGAGCTGCTAGTTTTAACATAAAATTACTTATTCTATTCTAGTATAGTCTATCTAAAGTGAGTATACGAATAATATTGAGCTGTACAAAACGAAAAAGGTTATCCACAGACAAAGTCTACCGAATTAGGAACTAAAAAATGCAGTGTAGGTACACTATACAATACAGATGGCAAAGAAAATTATTCACCACACAAAAAGAGCTTATAAAATAGAAGTGAAGCTATTCTCCCAGGGCCGTGACATCTTGCCCCGTGACCTTTGAAGATGTTCGGATACCGAAGAGCTATATGGTTGGCGCGGAAGGCACTGGCTTCAAAATCGCCATGGAACAGTTAGACCAAGGTCGGATTGGTATCGCCGCGCACGCCGTTGGTAAGGCATTGTTTTATTGGTTTTAATTAGTTATTATGACAATGTACTACAAAATAACATGTATTAACAAACCATAAGTGTTACCATACCACAAGTGAAGTATGAAAGGTTTTCCAAAGAGGACACAATCTCCACTCGGGATCCTGCCGTTTGGCAAAATATGTTTCGTCAAATTTCACTTCTCAAAAAACTTATCGCATAGTTTCATTTCCCAAAAGAATCTTTAGCAAATTTATATTTCGCATTTTAATCACTTCGTCAAATATTCATTTGGCAACTTTTTACTTGCTCAATTTTTATTGAGTTGAATATACATTAATTTTGTAAAAAAATATATTCCAAAAGTAAGTTCGTTCAAATTTTGATTTTAATATGGGTGAAAAATTGTAAAAACATGAAAAGTCTGATGTAAATCATATTGTTATTATAATTATTACCTATTAAATCGTTTCTTCACACAATCAGAATACAGAAGTTAGTACAATAATTAAATTTTAATGTTAAATTTTTAAATGAACTGCCAGAAAAGTGGGTTAGGTTAGAACTGTGGCCCCAACAGAACGCGAGCCGAGCGAGCGAAGCGAGCGTGCCGCGGCAGCGGCCAACGAAGCGCCGGAATTGATCCATATTTGACTACCTAATACTTGGTAAAATGAAACTTTGCCATGTAATTATTAGTTAAACAATATATTGCCAAAAATAGTATTGCTAACTGTAAAATTGCGAAAAGTTGTTTTGCCAAATGAAAATTTGGGAAACATACTTTGGCATGTGACACTTTGGGGAACGTTTTTTGCCAAACATTAGTAAACCTCTCCACTCAGAACCTGTTAATTGAGGAATAACCTCTCTCTTGCTTTGCATTCGTTGGAATAAGTGTATAATCTCACTAATATTATAAATGTGAAAGTTTGGATGGATGGATGTTTGTTACTCTTTCACGCAAAAACCACGGAACCGATTGCGATGAAACTTGGTACGTAGATAGCTGGAGACCTGGATTAACGCATAGGCTACTTTTTACCCAGATATTCGCATGGGATCGGGACTTACGCGGGTGAAACCGCGGGGCGCTGCTAGTGTTTTATAAATGCAATCGATTGATTTTGACGAGAGTTGACTATTGAAACTTAAAAGAACGTCGTAACTCTAAATGGAAATCTCGAAACGCTTCAAAATGACCTCAAAATGGCGGCGCTTCCCCCTCCCCGTGCGCGATATGTCGCTGTTCTCACTTAGCGTAACGCATTCTTTGATCTTTTAGCTATCCAGTGGTGTATCTAATTATATTTTGGATGGAGATGTATGATTCTGTATGTAGCTACAACACCAAACAGTATCCCCCGATTTTGTTATTATTCGTTTTATGAATTGCCTCCTACTATGGAAGTAATTTTAAAGATGGGACTACCAATTATTTATCCCATACATTACTCCAATGAGACTAAATACTTGTTCTCCACATACAGACATTGTGTTGTGATTTCCATCTAACACAAAGGGATTACAAAGCCATGTGGAGGGCATGAACCCACGGTTGATGCAGATACAGGATAAATTTTTTTGGAGTAGTTCTTATTATAAATATACAGATGTGTGTGTGTATGTAGATGCAAATACATTGTGAACTTATGTTTTCACTTCTGACGTGCAGTCCTACGACTGACTGTTTTTTTTACATTATGTGACGTAATCACACTCTCCGCTAGTGTGTCTACTGTAAGGTTCGCCCGACGATCTAATTTAAACTCGAATTTCTCAGAAAACTTTTTGATGCCGAAAGCTCCGCATGTAAATTTTTTATGTCCATTAATTTATTGTTTATGTTGTGTTTAAACACAGGTATCGCCCAGTCCGCTCTCGATACAGCAATTAACTACGCTAAAGAAAGAGTTGCTTTTGGCAAATCGCTTACGAGACTTCCATCTGTCAAGGTATGTTTACTTGCCTTAAATTTTTCACTTGTTTCTAATCGTCATATTAGTTTTATGGACTTGTTTTAGTACTACTAACATGCCTATAAACACTCCAACTGTAATTGTTTTCCGTTTCTATCAACCTTCATAAAGAGCTCTAGTGATCCAGCTCACCACCAGAAACACAATAATATGTTATACTCGCTTTCGTCCACGGATTTGCTCGCGTTATATAACTCGGGAATTGTACTTTTTTTTATAAAATGAGGACGTTCTCAATTCGGATGTTTGTATTTTTTTTATGTATTTTCGGGCATAACTTCGTCACATATATAGACGGATTTGCAAAATTATTTTTTGTTCAAAAGAGGTTAATTCCGAAACGGTCCCATTTAAATTTTGTAAAGATCTGATAATGAGTTTATTTTTTATCATGTATTAAGCTCATTGAAGTCGGTTATATACTTTCTTTTAGTTTATTATCTGTATCCTTGACTTTGTTAATGTAAAATTTTATGATGGTCGTTTGAGTAGTTAGAACGTAATTTAAGTGTAACAAACAAACAAACCGACATTTATAACATTATGTTACTTAGGATAAATAATATCAATGTGTAGTATTGTGCAAGAAATCACATCCTCAAATCAAAGAGAATCGCACACCTATTTATTTATAATATAATTATTTTCCAGGATCGTCTCACCGACATGTGCATCTTAGTGGAGACGGCGCGCCTGGCGACGTACCGGGCGGCCACAGACGTCAGCACCAAGAACAGCGCCATGGCCAAGTACATCGCCGGCAGGAACGCGGCCGCCGTCGCCGACCACTGCGTACAGATACTTGGCGGCAGGGGACTGTCCACGCAATATGACGCTGAAAGACATTATAGGTAGGATTCACACTATTTGTTGCTAAATTGTGTCAATTCTGAGTACCGTTTTGCAAGATATTCTCTCGTATATAATATTGCTCGAGCATTGCTTACACTCCCACATCTATCCGTATAAGCAATATCCCTTTCCATCCTTTCCCATTCAATATAGTCCCAATTTTCCCATTTTTAGTTCCCAAAGTGCCCATTTGACGGCAATAGGCCTTCCCTTTATAGTTGGTGTTTAATAACCCGTGCTTAAAACACTTCTACTAACCCCCTTGGGGATACAGGCGTGAGTGTATGTATGTAGTTACAAAGATTATAAGAAATGTTACGATGAAATAACTGGTATAAAACTTTGAAAAATTAGATTTATTGGTATTATTTTCAATTTTATATTTATATCTATTTTTAATTGTAAAAGTATGACGACATAAGTTGTTACTTTATACAAGTTTCTATAGAACATACTGATTTGACAGTCAACTATTGTTTAATTTATTTTTACCATAGGCAATATAGGTACATAAATAACAACAACATCCACACACTCACGCCTACACCCCCGAAGGGGTAGACAGAGGCGTAATACACACCGACATTTTGCCAACTATAATTTTTTTTCCCACTCACGTAATAGGTGTCAAGCCTATTGCCGCCAACTTTTTAATTTTTAAAGTACCCGGAAATTAAAAATGGGAAAATTGGGACTATTTTGAAAGTGAAAGATGAGAAGGAAGGGTAATAAAACGAAAAGTATATTGCTTATACGGATGTATTGGGGAATGTAAGCGATAGCTCAAGTAGGTCAGATCGCATACCTGTACCGTGAACTGGCTATTGGAAGGAAGTCCGAGCTATCTGATTTAACCATACCAACCATAGGCTACCCTATTATGATCTGTTGGACAATACATATATTGTTACGAGCCGGGATTCGTGATTAGATGAATATTTTAATTAATAATTCACAGTTAACAGCAATTCTCACTTATACTCGCTGGTACTATTCTGTATTCTTCGCACTTGTCACTCGCTGATCGCAAAACTCGAATTAATCCAAACAAGATGACGGCGTCTTTTTATACGTGGTGACCTTAACTCGTACAAGGTTCGTCAAATTTCCCGAAATATCTTGTTATAACTGTCTGACTCGATATCCCTTTATAAGTTCTAGAATATAATAAAACATTATATTGTTTCCGCTACTCGTTAACAGATGGCGCCAAGCGTCTCAATTTAGGCGATCGCAGTAATTCAATCAGTTCCACTACTCGTTAACTGATTGCGCCCTCGTGTCAATTTAGGCTTCCGGAACAATATATTGAGCTATACTTGGTTATACTATTTCTTCTTCGTAGTTTAATAAATCGTGATATTATTCTATTAATCCCCAGGGATGCAAGAGGTACTCAAATCTACGGTGGGGTGACAGACATTCAGAAGCGCTTGGTCGGCCACTACCTGCTGCGGGAACACGACGCCCTGTGACTATCGCTGCCCGTGACCAAGCTCGTCTAGTCGTGGCCATCCGCGTCTTCAACTCAATGGTAGCAGGCCCCCATACTTATTGATTAACTTTAATATTAATAAAAAGACTTGGCTTTAGATATTTTGAAGGGTAAGGTGGCAATCGATTAATAATCGGTATAGATGTATCGATTCGTGGCAAAAAGACGAATTTTGATATGATTTGAGGGAGAGTTTTTACTCACATTCTATTTGTTTTAATTAATGTAATATTTTTGTTAAAATTTTTAAATCGGTGCGCTTTGACTGCTTATTGTAGTGTTTTGTTTTGGATGTTTATACCCCAAAAGCATCGATTATCTCGACAAGCCTTAGATTTGCCTAAAACATGTACGTCACGTCCGTGCGTCAATTTATTATTGACATTCAAAGATAAGATTGTTTGCCACAATAAGACGTATATCTTTGTTAATAAGTATGGAGACAAGGTTTGACACAGTTCTAAATGTGTTTGAAAAATAAATTGTTTGCCTTTCATCTTGGGCAGTTAAATGATTGATCACAACTTAAATGACGTCTTATGTATTCTTTTATCAAGGTACCTACTTCTAAATAAAAAAGAACTATTAGAATAAAAATTTATAAAAACGTCTAAATCTTAATATCGTATTAATTGGTATTCAGCGGTACCTTCTATCTATTTATTTGACGACCTCGGTGGCGCGGCGGTAGTGCATTCGACTGCCACGCCGGGGTCGCGGGTTCGATTCCCGCTCAGTGCAAATATGTGTATGCATGAATATGTCTATTTGCATTCGTTTCGGAGTTTCTGTGTATAATATGTGCAAACAAAAATGTATCTTAATTGATTGATTTGATTGGCCTGTTGGTTTAGTGGTTAGTGACCCTACCTGCTGAGCCAGAGGTCGTCGGTTCGATTCCCACCCACGACAAATAATTGTGTGATGAGCATGATCATTTGTTCTGTATCTGAGTGTAATTTATGTATAATATGTATGTATTTATAAATATATAAGTATGTTGATCAGCAGTCTGGTTACCATAGTACAGGCTTTGCCTAGTTTGGATCAGACGGCCGTGTGTGAGATGTGTGAAGTTATTATTATTATCTATGTATGTTTGTCCATGTTCTAGAGCACATAGCACAAGCTCTACTTAGGACCTAGATTATTATTATCTATAAAATAACTAATATTTGAGTCGTATTGTTATGCTCTGTTTCATATTGTTCCTATTAATACACTCTGCATTAACGGGACCAGCAGGAACCAGTATATACCCGGTCAGTAAAAATAAAAATGTTTTATGACCTGGAATAGGTATAAATCAGTTTCAAAGGTTACTATCAAACATTCAATAATAATAACAAATTGAGGCACTTCACACTCGGCCGTCTGATCCCAAACTAGGCAGAGCCTGTACTATGGCAAACAGACTGCTGATAAACATATATTATTGACTTATGATACAAGTTTAATGCAAGTTTAAATAATAATAATTTATTAACAATAATTAATATGCTACTAGGACCGACCTGAGACTGTTACATTTAAACATTCAGCCCTTTTACATTTATTTCTGTAATTCTAAATTCTTATTACAAACTACCCTCATTTTTTTTCACAAAATTTTTCACATCTCCATTCTTGTCTAAATATTTTTGTAGCTATATTACTAAACTGAACATTTTTAAACGTTATCTAAGAACTTAGAGTAATGGTCTCAAAATTGTAGATGGAAGATATTCGCAATAAATATATTTTTGTAATTTTACGAGTCACTGAATTAGAAAGTGCTAAACTACAAACGATATTAGACGTTAATTTTATTCTTAGTTCTTATTTTTTATTCTTTCATATATTCCATAATTTAAATGATATTTTCAATGTGTTCTTACGTTGTATTTATTTAATCATTTTGTAAAAGTTGCTATCAAATATAATTGTGTGTGTGAACTATTTTTCGGCCGGTCAGGGGCCACCTATCAGGTTGTGAAGCGACATGTCGTTTCGATGTCAGACGCCACACCACGTTTACAATAAGTTTTAACAAAATTTCCAGAAGTGTCTAATAGCATTTTGTCAAAACAGGGCAAAGATATGAACCTTGTGACGTGGAGGGTGACCTCGTATCTTGCATTGTAAATTTTATTTTTAGTTTATAAAATATTTACGTAATGAATATTGTAAAGCATAGATATCTAGTTTTAGAATATTGCATTTATGTACTTACAACGTTAGAAAATAATAATAAGAGGAATATTTATCGATGGCATTCTCAGTATATAGATGGACTGAATTTAACTACGAGACATTCAGAGAGCCTAGTCCTTACAGCATATCGCCTCCCGGCAAAAAAGTGTCATAATACAAAAACAACTATTTCGAGAAAACACGACTTTTATGTCTGTGAATTGAACAAAACAGCTCAGTGAAAAAGGGAACTTTGTTCCCTTTTTCACTGAGCTTATAACGATGTTTTTACATCTGACCAAATGCAACATTTGCTATTCAATGCTATACAAATATTAAAACGCACCTAACATGTGATATGACACTTTTTTTTTGCCGGGAGGCGATATCTGAACACACCTAATCTTGCAGAGGGCCATCTCTGCCTATGCTTATATTCAGATAAGTGCAATTAATATTTAGACAATGTACCTATTCACATTCCCATTTTTCCATTTCGAATAGAATGTACTTAAAAAAAACGATATTTGAAATCAATTTATAAACCTGGTTCAATTTCCATCAAAATTAATCGATTAAATAATCAAAACAAATGAGCATTAAGGGCTGGAGGTGTTGCGTCAAAAGAACACTAATATTAGGTTAATAATAGGTATATCTATTATTACAAATAACAGTTAAAAGTAAAAATGTAACTACTCGCAAATACCTACTGCGACAACATGATATTCTTAAATTAACATTTCAAGTAATGCAGTGCTATGCAGTTTATAAGATAACTAGCTGACCCCCGCAACTTCGTCCGCGTTCGTAAATTTTCCCCGTTTTTGCAACATTTTTGATTGATGCTCCGCTCCTATTGGTTATAGCGTGATGTTATATAGCCTTCCTCGATAAATGGGTTATTCAACACTAAAATAATTTTTCTATTCAAAGCAGTAGTTCTTGAGATTAACACAAACAAACAAATAAACACTTCAGCTTTATAATATTAGTATAGAAGTATACATAAAGCAATATATTTATGTATTAGTATATTTTTTATCTATTCATTTCCAGTTTAAGTTGAACTGTCATTGTTCGGCTTTTCGTTCAATGACAGGTCAACAAATATACTGGACGTTTTCACGTAATTTTTAAATGTGTAAATCATATTGTTTAAAAATTTTAGCTTTCTGCACTTCTTCACATATCCATTCCTGTGTACAAATATTTTTTCTCACATATTAATATACTAGATGTGCCCCGCGGTTTCATCCGCGCAAGTCCCGGTGCTATGGGAATATCGGGATAAAAAGTAGCTTATGTGTTAATCCTGGTCTCCAGTTCAAAATACTAGCAACGTGGGTCACACATTACTAGTATTCTGTTAACCCCTCTAGCTAAGCGAAATGCTTGTGTTAGGAGTGGGTTCACGGCGGTAGTGCACTGGGTGGGGTTCGAACCCGCAACCACTCGATCGCAAGTCCGACGCCTTAGCCATTACGCTACCGCCGCTTATTGTTTAAAAATTGTAACTTTATGCACTTCTTCTATAAGTAAACTGTAGTATTCCAAATTTCACGTTAATGACTTCGAGGAACTTTCTTAAAAAGGGGTCCAAATAATTCTCCCCGCATATTAATATATAGATAAGATAATCCATATGAAGAATATACATATATTGCTTTACATATTTACATATGTTATGGAATAACCTGCAGTTTGTTTGTAAGTACCTAAAGGTTATTTAAACGTTACTTTGTATCTATACTAATATAATAAAGGTGAAGAGTTTTTTTTCGGTTTGTTTGTACGCGCTAATAGCTGGAACTATCAGTCAGATTTGAATAATTCTTTTTGTATTGGATAGAGTATTCATTGAGGAAGATTATAGGCTATGTAACATCACGCTACGACGCTTAGTAGCCGAGTAGTGACCACAAACGTAGGTGAAACTGCGGTGAAACGGTTTGTAAAATAAAAACCTAAATTCAAAATAAGAAGAAATGTCATTTCTAAGGTTTCTTAAATGCAAGTCGCAATTCGCCAGACTCTACTTGCGTATCCAGTAAATAGCACATTAAGCCGTTTATGTAATCGGTATCAGCTTGCATGTAAATCTCGGCATATTGTTATTACTAAGTAACTTTAACACAAAACGTAGACAATAAATTGTTGGTAACTCTAGTGATGTTATAGTGGCATTTACATACATTTTTTGCATGCAAGTAATAGCTTGCATAGTACAGCTCTAGAATATGTAATATTTTGTAGTAGTTTACTATAGGAATGTGTAATACAATAATAAAGTGATGTTGTTGCTAATGACTTTTTATATCAACATTTTTGTTGATATCTATATACATATATATATATGTAAGACATCTGTCTTCTACCACAAACAGGTTTAAAAATTCATAAACGATATTTAATGTAATGTACACCACATTTTAGTATGTGAATATTATAATAGAGTAGATAAGCGTAGATACGTAAGCACTCTGCAGCAACATGTTATATTAAGAATGCCTAATATTGTTATACCTACTTTATTGAGAATGTTGTATTTTATTAAAAATATATTTTTAATATGGTAATTTATTTTTTACTAGCTGACCTGACATCCTCGTTTTGTCAAATCAAGTGTGTGGCAGGCTTGTTTAGAAAAATTGTGTTTTTACGGTTTCGGTTTCGGTTTACGGTAAATTTTTCCAACTGTTCTATTCATAAGAACCTTATTCGGACTTTAAATAAATATTTGAAAAAAAAATTGCCGAATTGGCCCAGTTGTTCTCGAGATTTGCGCTTAGCAACACATTTAGAAATTCATTTTTATTTATATAGATAGAATTAGTAAGGCCCTTCTGCTCCAGATTTAATTATACGACATGGGATCTTAAATTACAGATAACGTCATGAACAGAAAATATTCCCCCTAACTCGCCCTCTCTTTCGTCTTTCCTCCTACCTTTAATAAAGGGAGAAGGGCTGCAATTACGGTTCTTATTTACATATAGTCTTGTCATAACTAACTGTTCCGTACAGTTAGTTATGATTTTATATATTTATATATAAATATATAAATATATTTACAGTCATTCAGATAATTTTACAGTCTGAAACCTTTGATGTCTTGGCGGTTGGTAATCTTGTACAAATGCATACTTAAAAATAGATATGATCACTTTAGTACCGCTGTGGGGACTGCAGTACTGCTCAAGTCTTTTTGTAATGAAATACTTTGTGATAGGTGGTCTCAGTTTAGTCAGGGTTGCCAATTGTATGCCTTTGTCTTTTCATTGAACTGGCGAAGGAGGCGAGGATATAAGTCCTCAAATCTGTGCGTTATATGATTCGTAATTACTCTCGAAAACTTTCAATCATGGCGCAGGAAATCGCCCTGTTATTCTTTAAAAGAATATGTTCAGCCTTAT
Source organism: Euplagia quadripunctaria (assembly GCA_963859945.1). Lineage (NCBI taxonomy): Eukaryota > Metazoa > Arthropoda > Insecta > Lepidoptera > Erebidae > Euplagia > Euplagia quadripunctaria. The sequence continues at coordinate 20,693,597 of OY982568.1, read as the reverse complement.
TATAGAAAATGAAAACATCACCTCGCCAATCTACCGTGGCTGGAGCCGTCAACGTTAATGGGGTTAACGAGATGAACATATTTGAACTTGACGTTTCACCAGATTTCCCAATGTGTTTAGTCAATTGGAAAGTCATTCTAATGACGTATTGTCTTAACATTCATCAACTTACTCTTTCAGTGATTCAGTAGGTAGTATTCGGAAATCTATTGATGATACATAAATAATGTACCTACTACATGTTTTAGTACTAGTCAAGATAAACGGTGAAACTACTGAACCGAATTAAAACAATCTTTCACTATTAGAAAGCTACATTATCCAGCAGTAACATAGACTATTTGTTCTTCCATTTTTTTTTTGTAAAGCGTAGGTACCAGTAGATACTAGTAACGTCGGTCACAGATTACTACTATTCTTGTTAACTCATCCAGCTAAGCTATATGTTTGCGTTAGAAGTGGGTTCACGTCAGTAGGGCAATGGGTGGGTTTCGAACCCGCAACCACTTGATCGCAATTCGCAACTTGGCCGTTATGCTGCCGTACCGACGCTATCTCCACGGGATCGAGATCTAGGCGTGTAGAAAGCGCGTGGTGCAACAAACTGTTGTATATAAAGATATTCTGTAATAACTACAATAATGATATAACTTTGATAGTACATAGGTACGTATATACATGAGGTAGGTAGAGACGTATTAAACGCCCTCATTTTGCCAATTATTATTTGGTCCCACCACGTAATAGCGCAAGCCTATTGCCGGGCGTTGTGCCCGGTTGACGGCAATAGGCTTGCATGAATGAAAATGGGAAAATTGGGTGTAAATTAAAAGGAAAAGGTCGGTAAGAAGGAAAGGGATATTGCTTATATGTATGGGGAGTCCGATCCAACCCCTCTAAAAAAAAAACTCTAACATAATTTGTTAAAACTGTAACCACGGCTTACTTGAACTATGTTTCACGATAAAATTACAACTCTGAATAATTGCACCCCTGCGAAGCGCGGCGGGCCGCTAGTAAACAATAAAAAAGTTAGAGTTGCATTTTTAAAATACCAGTAGATATTTGTTAAATATATTTTGTCTCATGAATAAAGCCAAGTAGCAAATCACCACACAGTGTCACTTATTTCATGCGATCTGTCGGCACGAGTTGTGGTCGATATGTCTCGCGTTACTGCCTACGTCTGACATTATTCTATTACATGGCTATCAACTAGGTACCTCAGACTGCATACGAGTCAATCTGTTACGTGCCTTGGTTCTAGTATTTCACTTTTATCACTGGTCGCGGTATTTTACTAACAGCGTCATTTAAAAAGTTTGTTATGCTCGGTGTATTCCATCTTTGGTGCGTGATTTAGACTTTAGTGTGTAGGTATCTTAAAAGGGTTCGGTTCTGGCTAAGCCCAAAGTAAATAGATGTACCGTCATTGTTGATAGTGAATGTTATATTCTCAGATTTTTTGTTTAAACTAAAATAAAAATAAAAGTTCCTGATTCCGGCTAGATGGTTTAAAAACTTCGCGATAAAATAAACAATGGATTAAAAATACCTACTAAGTGTTTTTGTTTTTTGTGACGCCTGATGTCAATCAAGCAGTGAGTGTGTTTAAAATAGAGATTTAAAAAAAGTTAAATTCCAAAGATTTAAATGGTTAAACGCCGGGGTATGTATGTTAGCCCGTTATTTTGCGGGACATATAGGTAGGTACTTACTATAAATACCTAGGTACCTATATGAATAGAGACCTAGATACTGACCGACGTTAAATTTCAGTTGAGATTTGAGGCATGATGAAATAATATTACAGGATTGGTCTTATCCTATCATATCATAAAACACGCTAACAAACAAAATAGTAGGTACTTAGTTTTATTATACAGATAGAGAGACGTTCTCTGCATATGCATATGTCTGCAAGTACGTAGATGATTCTAGAAATACTGAACCCATACGAGTTTTATTATCTTTTAGTCATTAGATATGTATATTTTCACACCGGAGTCTGTATGTCTCAGCAATAAAACCAGTTCATATGAATATTATTTAATACGTTTATGGAATCTTTATGTAAACATCACCTATCTAAGGTATTTAGTGAGGTTTTTATCCTCGTAAACAGCGGCGAATTTACACATTTGCCGCCAGTCGGCTATTAAAATTTTGCCGCCCCTACCGGTCGGTCTATCTAATTCGATACCCCAGGACAAGACATAAAAAAAAATGTAGGCCCCAAATTAGCCGCCCCTAAAATCTGCCGCCCTAGGCTTCAGTCTACTCAGCCTGCTGGTAAATCCGACACTGCTTGTAAGGTAGCCAACAAGTATTCAGCCCTTCAGATGGGAACAGGTCACCGTAACGTAGACGCTTGTAACATCAGGGCATTACTCTTGCGTTGCCAACCCCCATGTTTAATGTCTTTTTATACGAAGCCCATGCTGTTCTAAGGACTACCATGGCAGAGACGTCGCGGCGGAAAATTCTATCTACTTATTTCTTTATTTTTCCACAACGTTCTTCCGTGAAGCTTTGTTGTTTTCGATTTCAAGTACTCTAGACCTCATCAAAGGTGTGTTGCGATGGATGCTGTGGAGGTTGTTGTGGGGGCTGCTGTTGCCCCTATATAACCATTTACACCTGGTGCACTAACATCTGGCAAGTTGTATTGTGCTGGCATTTGTGTGGCAATCGATAGATTGAAATTTGAATTCCATCATTACGCATAGAAAACCACTCCCACTTTGATAAACATTGAACTTTAGTCGAAGCCCAGAACACATAATAGTACCAGTTGAAGTTGAAGGGTTAAGCTGTAACAATGAGTTGTACTAATACACACTATACATTTAAAACAAACGATTCCATTCATGGGAATGCAATTTTTTTCAAAGTACTTCTGTATACGTGATAGGTACTAAAGTTTCTCTAAGTTAATGTCCTTATGTTTATTGCCAAATTTTACCAAGCCATCCAATTGTAAGTTATAAGTAGGTACCTATACTTATTATCCGGGTGAATTTAAATTTGTGTAAATGTATAGAACCACCTGATTTGCTGTTCATTTGACAAGGCTCTATTTTGCTACTTTTAGTAAAGGAAGTTATTATTTTTTCTTCTTTTTGCCCTTTTTTTCAGTTCCCATCTTGATATATTTAAATTATCTAAACATAGCATTTACTACAAAAAGAAGAATTGAAAAGGATCTAGTTATTAGCGACTCGTGTGTCATCGAAATATCGAAAACTTAGAGCAATAATATCGAAAATAATTGAACAATGTCATATCATCATATGTAGGCAGTATCGTGGGGGCACGGACACGGGGCACGTGCCCATGGCCCCAATCTAACGGGGACCCCGAAGTGCAGGCTCTATTTAAGGCAGTATCTAAAAAAACATAAAATCCATCTCAACCATACAAAAGGTAGGTAGGTAATTAAGTCTGATAAATTAGAAGACACTTTTCTAAGTGTTGAAGTTGCTACAAGAATACAGCTAACAGCTACAATTTACCTACTAACTTATCAAATCTGTGATTAAAAAGTGAAATTATTCACAAGATAGATTTTGAAGATATAATAGAAGAATTGACCTGAAAAGAAAATGGTTTCGTTTGGGATTTTTGTTGTGCAAAATCAAATTTACTTTTTTACTTTCTAATAGGGCCCCAAATTTTGTGAGCCCAAGGGCCCCCGCATGGCCTAAGACGGCCTTGTATGTAGGCAGCGGCCTTTTCTTTCCAACTAATTACGTGGATTGAAAGAATTACGCGAAGTAATTCACCATGTAGATCAACAAACTGTATTTGTATCAACTACTGTACATCACACCTTCGTATCAAAAACCGTGAATCACTTTCGAGTTAATCTATGTGTGTGCGTCATTTTCAGCAATGTACAATATGTACACACACAGCGAACGCCGATAAGAGAGCGATAGGGTAACTTTATCATTCCACCGCGATTGCTGAGCCGAACACAGATAGGCTGGTGTCATCGCCTATAGAAAAAAAAAACATGCGCGCCCTTTATCATTTGACTTTCTTATTTTTTTTTATTGCTAATGGCAGTAGCCAAGACGTTTACGAGGACATATTATTTGAAAAAGTTTATAAATTGATACAGTTATGTGATGTATGTACGTGCAGTGAAATTCCCGATATCGACGGGACTCATATAGTGTTGTACATTCAGTGCTCGGAATTTGACAGAATAGAAAATGTATCCGACCTGGATAAAATCAGCTGGCCTCCTAATCCAAATGGGTTGAAGATATCCGCGACCTTCGATGGATTAGGACTTTCTACTCTTGGCAAGTAAGTACACCCACTTTATATAGAATACTACTAAATATTTAATTATATTTACCTATATTTAATTATATTGGTTTTAATTACAATTAAAGTACCTACTTTAATTCTCAGTCTTATACCTATTATGACACACCTATTTATAATCAAAGCGTGACTATTGTTTGTCTATAGATTAAAACGAAATATAAAATTTGTTGTCTTACCTTGTTCAAAATACTTAGAATAATAAAAAAAACATTACAATTTTTTTGTAATATTTCAGCTATTTTACCGTCCGTCAAGTAATGAAAAAAAAATATATATTTTAGCCCACTTAATTTAATCACCATCAAAATAATGTTGTACCCTCCGGTGAATTTATTTTCCTTAGAGAATCACGGTTCATCACGAGCTCACGACATCGCCAGAGTGAGAGGTAGCTCGTAGATTGCTATAAAATTTAATAAAATGTGAGAAGTGAATTAAATAGAACCTCGATACCAACCAAACAAACATTTTATTTTCCAATAAAAACTTTCGTGCGATATTCATGTTTATTAGAAACTATACGGTTTTACTCACGTTTGTATTTCGGGGATGCCCGACTAGTTTCGGACCCGACCACGGAGTGTGACGCCTGACACCGTCGCGGCAGGACGCTTCACTCCTTGAAAAACGGCCCCCGTCGGGTCCGAAACTAGTCGGGCATCCCCGAAATACAAACGTGAGTAAAACCGTATAGTTTCTAATAAACATTTTATTATCACGAATCAGTACCGTTTGTGTACTTTTCCTTAATATAGTACCTAGTCTTGTGAACAAGTGTGAGATAGGGATTAATTTTACTTACTATAGGTTTTCACTTTTATGTTTTAAGCGTTATAATTACACTTTGCAGAATGTATTATCCCACTAATATTGTAAATGTGAAAGTTTGGATGGATGAATGGATGGATATTTGTTACTCTTTTACGCCAAAACTACTGAACCGATTGCGATGAAACTTGGAATGTAGATAGCTGGAGACCTGGATTACGAAATTTCATCGCAATCGGTTCAGTGGTTTTTTGCGTTACAGAGTAACAAACATCCATCCATCCATCCATCCATCCAAACTTTCACATTTATAATATTAGTGGGATTAGTGGGATTACTTATATGGATGGATTGCGAAGTGGAAGCAATTACCTCGAGAAGGTCAGGATCACACCTGTAACTCGAACTGGCTATTGCTGGGAGGTCTGAACCCTCTTACTTGTATTATTATTAGTAGGTAGGTATATGGAGAGCCAGGCTTCGGCACGTATGGGCCGGCTCGACCGAAGTGATACCACGGCCTCACAGAAAACCGGCGGTGAAGCAATGATAATATTGTTTTTCGTCGAGTGAGTGAGGTTACCGGAGTGGCCCTAACCCTTCCCTCTCCCCTCCTCTACCCCTCTTCCCCCTTCCCCAACTCCCACTTTATAGGCTGGCAATGCACTTGTGACTCTTGAGTTGCACGTGCCCATGTACCTCAAACCAGGGGCGGCCTTAGGCCTTATTGCAATGCTCGGGCGATAGATCTTTGCGAAGCCCTTGTCTTTAAGAATTTTATGTGAATTAAAAATAGGTATATTTAGGAAAGTATAAAATTGTATAGTAAGTTAACAAGATGACAAATTATTAATGACGATAAAATAAGGACAACAATTAGTCTTAAAAATACAATCAGTGATTTCATAAAATATGTCTGGTCTATTTTGCGGCTGTTTCTGAGAAAATCTTATTCGATTTAATTCATTAATTAAATCACAATAATCTAACGAATGAACTAGGTCATTTTTAATCGAAAGAATAGCAAGAGCTGAAAGCTGATTTGCGTCGTAATATTCCTTCGATATCTTACTATCTTCTATATTATCAACGAGAAAGTTTGTGAGGGTGGATGGATGTTTGTTACGGCTGAACGGATTTGGATAAAATTTTTCGCTGTTACCAAGGATGATTGTCAAACCAATATATAAATGCTTTTTGGTGTAGTATATCCGCATTATAGGTGCATTTTTCGCTTTGCCACATTTTACTTATGACATTTATATTTGTAAGAATGTCATATCAAACAACGAGATCAACTACAAATTCGTAGGTAGTTATTTCCTTTTCTCTAGAATGGTGTTCACTAACCAGCTGACAATTTGTTACATTTTCTACCAAATCCTTCAAAGGCCATCTCCTAAGGCCTTTGCCTCAAACACCTAAAGAGTACAATGGCATTACAAAAAAAAAATTTTTACTTGTGGCCGTGATTGCTGTATATTGCCACAGACTAATTTTATTTATACTTAATAGCGTTTAGTTTTATTAAAAAGCAAAGTAAAACAATGTTTTTAACCAAATGCTTCAGTCATACAGTTCAGTTTCCAATGCTTGATATTCAGTCACCTTGACAGCTTATCTAGACATGTAATTATAACAAGGTACTTTACACGACATTTTTAAGGGCATTGAAAGTTTGTTTACACACAGTATCACCGTAATCTTTGTTTGTTCGAGCTCTCGTAGGGAAGACTATTAAGTACTTACTTCATAGTGTTTCAATGAAAAATGTTACGTGTTTTAAAATTCTTTTGATTCAGGAAAAGGATTAAAATCACAAGGCAATTGTTTCAACCCGACATGTGTAGTTACTTCTATTTTTTAAATGGCGGTGATCTCTAGGAAGAGGAACCCACTCTCATAGATGGGCGTTTACGAGTTCAGAAGTCTGTTATCCCCGTAGACAGAGAATGCTATTCTCTGTTTACGGTTACCCCGGAAGGTACTGCTTGTAAAATAAGTATTTTCTAATTAAGTATTTTCTACATTAATGATATTACATTCCTGACATTATAAGTTTAATACACAATAAACACGATATCCAATCCAAAAGATTAGATTGCAACTGAAGAGTCCTTAAAAAGTTCAGATACACATTGTTATTCACGGATGAATCAAATCTTGTTTTGAACACAATTAGACTAACATGATTCGAATATATTAGAAAAATAAAAATAAATCGTTTTGAACTGCCTTTGTTTATAATCCCAGATTTATAAATCTGGGATTATAAACACAGGCAGTCGAGTTATTTGTACTATAGTGATGTCTCACTTTAGACTCATATCAACTCACATGGTTTCGTAGTCTCTAATGTCCTGTGAGAGTAGGTACCTAATAGATATGAACGTAATAATATTTTTATTCTTATATTTAATCTGAAATTATTTTGATCAGATTTGTCATCAAGCACTGAAAATCACGTAATTCTCACCCTTTTCAAGTTGTACTCAAACGCAATTTCCTCTCGTACATTTCTTATGTTTTCTAAGCTTTCTTTCTCTATATCTCCGATTCTAATTGAGGTACCCGGTTCGTTTTCGGTTCGTCAGAGAACACCAGCTCGATCGAACTCTTTCATTTGAGCTTTTGCAACTTAAAGTGGTTGAGTTGAAGGAAAGCTACGTATGAACACTCAATTTGACTTTCAATAAGTAATATGCGTTTTAATTAAAAACTGTCAATCCTATCATATTCATAATTTGTCATCAAGAGACAATTGAATACAAGGGTATTCAACTTAGGTTAGGTCACAAATTACTCATCATATTTAAGAGTTTTTTTTGACGTGATAACGTCTTATAAATCGATGAAGGCCGGCTGCACGCACGAAAAAGCATGACTGATTGTCACGTTCCGCCTGAGCCGAGCGTGCAAGCGAGAGCGCGGAACAATTAAGCGATCGAATCGAACGATCGGTGACGTTGGCACGTAAAATTATCGTCCGTAAACGACTTTACAGACAACCAATTTTCTAATTATATTATCAACACAAGACTGCGGAGCAGCACGGGTTCTATGGTGATCATTTAGTAAATATGTATTTAAGTCCTCCCCTACTTACTTAGGATTAACTCTCTTTCGTGAACAATGCTTATCGGAAAACGGTTTTTCTCTGTTTATTACTAAAGGTCACATTACTCACATTTTGAACAATGTTCGAATGTCGTTTATATTCATTGCAATCGTTACGTACACAATGATTTCACAATTTACAACTAAATACGGTTTCTTATCGATAATGTTGCATTATTGTCCGTTCTTCAGTAGAAATCGATATCTTGCGATAAAACTCGTTATTGTGATTCACGTTAGCTAAGAGGCCTTATCGACTATCCTGTCAGAGTAATAGCTATGACCATAAAAATGTTTTTATTCTCATGTTTAATCTAAAATCTCACAGTGTCTATCACATTTATTTATTGGTTCACCTACAATTGTAACACTTACATACATGTTCATATAATATACAACGTCAAACACAACATTCACAGATTTACAGATTAAAAAAATATATATATGGTTCGATATCTGTATAATTAAATATACCTACGCATGCAACTATTTTAATGACAAATAAAACCTAGAACTGTTTCAGGAAGGAGGATGTAGCATCCTAATAGGATTTCGGGGATATGGGGAACATTATTTTTTATTTTTTCAAGTAATTGGGGACAGTCGATTGACTAACTTGATATTTTATGCAAAAATAATAAATAGATCAGACATATCCCTGCGTGTTTGTAATGACCTTATACTAAAAGCTCCTGAACGTTCATCATAACTATTAATTTATATTATGTAAATACTAGCTTTTGGCCGCGGTTTCACTCATGTTAAAGTTATTTTTCATTCTCCTCCGGGATTTTTTTCTGGATGAAAGCTACCGTGTATGCAAAATTTTATGATGATCGGTCGGAAAACGTAACAGACAGACAGAGTTACTTTCGCATTTATATTACTAACTGTTGCTTCGTTCGCTTGGAAATGTTTTGAAACCTATCCAACGGGAACCGTACATTTTTCCGCGATAAAAAGTAACCTATATAGATCCGTTCTGCCATTTTTATGTGAAAGAGTAACAAACGCGGCTTCGCTTGCGTAAAAGTTATTTTATTCCTCGGGGACAATACTTATTTCCTGGATACAAGGTATCCCTTGTTGAGTAGTTAGGCGAGAAATCATACAAACAAACTCATATTCGCATTTTAAACACTATGCAAATTTAACCACACATATATCTATACTAATATAATCTATAAATACTTACTAATATAACAAAGCTGAAGAGGTTTGGTTTGTTTGATTGTTTGTTTGTTTGTTTGTTTAAACGCGTTAATCTCTGTAACTATTAGTCAAATTTGAATAATTCTTCTTGTATTGGACAAACTCTATCCAATACCGGACGATTTTTTCAAAGAGAGAGAAAAAGAGAAGAATTATTCACAGAGGAAAATTATAGGCTTTGTAACATTATGCTACGACACCTAGGAACCTGCGAATGGAAATTTAGCTTTACTTCCATAGTTATAACTATCCTAGAATGGCTGGTTATAAGTATAAAAGTCTGATTTATTTGATGTTTTTTCGAAAGCAACCGTGGAACGGTTTTATATGAAAGTTTGCACACAGACACAGATAATAAGCAGAGGGAAACCGAGATCTTTATTTATTTTTTAAATAAAAAAAGACATTTCTTTTCAATTTAGTAAAGGTGCAGGCGTTTGTCTTCAAATTCACCAGTTGGTAAGTGACGATAGAAACAAAGAAAAAGAAGATACACGCCGATATCTAAGACTTACTAATATCTTTGTCAACTATCTCGATTACAGGTGACAATGTCTTAACATGGATTATTTTATTACAAGTGTAGCTTAGCTCTAAATTTTAAACTTCCACAGGGTACAGTTCTTAGCCCAACGCTATTTCGAATTTACTAATTCTTTGAACAAGCTCTCAGTTCCTGTTCCATAAATAACAAGACAGTGTCGTAGGCATAAGTGATGTGGATGCCACTGCCTTGTTTATCTGTGGCAATATCTAACTGGCGTGATTAATTTAATCGTATGACATTGTCCTTAGTCGCTCAATGCAGTAGCTAAATGACCTTTTTAATGTTCAACCTAGATGAAACCACCTTCTTAACGATTTCGCCTTCAACTGTACCCCATTCAGAACTAGATCTCAGACCTGTAATCCCAAGTATCCTGTAATACATATCAAATTTCTCTATTTTGCTCGATTATTGTTTGTTTGCTTGTGAAGCCTGGTACGTACCCACAATTCCACAACTCAATTTAAATCGTCGAAGGGAGCGCAGGTCCTAATTTAATTCTCTCATCCGATAAACTATGCAATTTAACGTAACTGTAATTAAAATATTATATTGGGTATATACAGAGTAAGTCTGGTCAAATTCACCGCTTTGTTTTTATGTGTACATTTTTAGAAAAATCCAGACATTCCATCAAATTTGGTATTAAAGAGATACCTATACTTTTATTCACGTCAGCCTTAATTCTCTATTACACAATATTAACTTTATCAGTCCATAAAGTTTAATTTATCACTTCCAAAATAAGAGTATTGTTTTAAAAATCACTACTTTTACTAAAATTGTTAGCGCGTTACGTTATTCACAGGGTCTACTAGATGACCCCAAAACATGACCACACCTGTCTGTAACCAAGAGCGGCCCTAGGGCGGTGCGAGCGGTGCGGCCGCACCGGGCGCCGTCATGCGGGGGGCGCCGAAACCAACCGAAATATTACCACCAGGCGCCAGTCACCGAGTCGTTACTATAAAGGGGGGTGTCCAAAATATTTTTTGAGGACCAAAAAAAAAATATCGATTGTCATTTTTATCCGCTAAAAATCAAGGTCATATCAAATTTATAGGGGCGCCACTTTGGGGTCTCGCACCATCTAAAAATGTAGCTAGGGCCGTCACTGGACTGTAACATTCTGTATATCAATATATTTATGTAGTTTTATTACTTTATTATCGTAAATAATAAACACTTAGCAGCATTTTAACTTCGATCCAATAATTTTTTTGATTTACTCGTATTTCCTTCATTCTAATTTAAAAGAAATTACACACTCCCCTAGAACACCTCTTGTGATATTGTGCATTAGCCGGTTTATTATAATTTGTTTCTTCGATAATAATTTATATATTATATTTATTTCTGTCGCGCGGAAGTTTGACTTGTGGCTTTTTTTTACTCTGTGGTTGTTACTCCGTTTTTGCGTAAGCCAATGGAATTCTACGTTACTTTGGCTTGAATGTTGCACTGAACAAATTAACGAGCCATGGCTTGAAGTAGGCCCAGGAGGAAATGTCTGACAGGAATTATTTACCTACTGACCCAATTCAAAAAGGGAACCGACATTTTGAATTAGTACCAGTTATTTACGAGTAACAACTTGTTTATTTGCAGAATAACGACAGTCAGTTAATGCACGGATATAGGTAACATGGAATTGGCAACTCACCCCCAATGGCAATACCGATTTTGTGGCGAAGGGGATGTGTGTTTGTTTGTTAATTTAGTTGTGGAAAATTTTAAACGGGATATCTAAACAAGCATTGAGATCAACGCCCTTTAATGCCATCTGATATTATAAATTTAATTGCCAAAAGTACAGAAAAAAATCCTTTTTATTATTTTTTAGATTTAGGATCATTTTATGCTTAATTTGAGAGAACATTGATAAAAGAAAATATGCTCATTTGATGAGTGTCAGCTTAAAAATTCTTAGATTTTTGAAACCTCATAACTGCCAGTATCTCAATTCAGTTACTAAGTACGTAAAAGGTCATTATCTAGTCTGGCTGTCACATCAATCAAGTAAAAAAACCGTGTCAGGCTAATTTACTCTGCAAATCATCACGGCGCGCAAGGAAGTGGCCGACTTGTGATATCGCATGCGATAGTCTAGTTTACCTGCCTTCTAATTATATCATCTTTATGTGTAAACTCGGTGCTAGATATATGTTTTAGAGTACCTAGTCTTAGTACTGACTAAGTAGTTCAGATAAGACTCAAATACTGTATAAGCTTTTTATTATTATTATTATTGTTTAAGTGCCTAGTGCCACCTCGACCATTTCTGGTCTTTTGTAGCGCACTTTTGCTTTACAGTTCACTGCTCAGACTTATGACTTCGAGAAACCTCCAAATTCTATCAGCAGTGATTGTTTGTATATCCTGCGGTTGCATGAAGTGTAACCGTAGGTTAATACTTCGGTGCCGCCTTAGTGGGCCACTAGATAGAACACCCATTGCAGTTTCTTCTGCCTCTTGACAGAATCTGCATGTTGTGTTCTCGCCCAACTTTAGGTTGAACATATGTTTGTTCAGTTTGCAGTGTCCGGTGAGGACTCTTGTTACTGCACAGGTTTTGTGTCTTTTGAGCTCCAAAAGCTTTTTGGATACGCATTTTATTCGAATTGCGGGTCCAACTGTAACTTGGTAGTTCCTAAAAAAATATGAAAGAATAAATGACCTTACAGACAAATACTAAACGCCGCTATAATGAAAACGATGATTTTCAGTCGTTTCATTCTGATAAACAGCATTTACATAGTGTTTTCTGTCGTTCGAACATATTGGGTAGTTATTTTCTTTGTTAAAGAGAATAGCGTCCAATTTGAAAAACTTGAACTTGATTTTACTACGCTGACATTCGAATTTCTACATCTATTGTAAGGTGACCTAGACCATATTAGTCTGTGAACTGAAACGAACTGTAGAAGCCATTTAATCCGTCGTTATTAATGTTAATCACAAAAGCTAGTTACAGCAGTTTTCTTTTGCTCACATAAAAAGTAATCCAGTGCATGATTATCATAATGTGTATTTGTATAATACTTTATGTCGTACTTATATACATGTATCACTATCATTGCAAAAACCAAATTTTAGACGAAAAATAAGGTGTACGTACGTACACGTACATCGGTACACGTACATTCAGCGGAGGCCATTCTTGTCCTATAAGCTATAATTAGTCCATTTGTTACTCTGTCCAGACCAATAAAAAAGATCTTTTTTATCAATGTGAGGCTACCTACCTGCCAGAATGCTTTTTTATTGGCTATAAAAATACTAGAAACTATAGACACTAATCACGTTTAATAGTCATCTTCAAGGCACTACGACATTTAACAAATTAAGCTAACAACATGTGTATTATGAAAATTTTGATTTTCCCTAAATAAGGTTGGATCAAAAAGACATCTACCTACTCAATGTTCATTTCAATCATTACATGATAATACATCCAATCCTACATCAAATTAATTATGCTTGGAGAGATCAAAGCCATGGCCAGACTATACAATAGAGACAATAAATTGTAAATTTGAGATAGTAGTTAGAAAGGCTATGTTAGACACCTTAAAAAAATGCTCGGTTATCTTTGCTTTTATCGAAACATTGCTTCTTAACGTATGTTTTTTTATTTGCGGAGCTTAGCATTAATTCTTACGCTAACATTGTGCGTCTGATAAAATACACATGATGTAAGTAGTAACCAACGTAACGTAAGATCCCTACCTACAGTACAGTAAATATGTTTTGTGAGGCCCTTTTTTTGTAGCCTAAAATTCTCAAAGAATCTCTCTTTGTGTTCCTAGTTCCGCTTTTCCTCTCTCGTCATCGTAGCTGCCTATTTAAAGAGATTAGCGGTGAAATAATAACAAAGCCTGCACCCGTCCCGACCTTAGGTAGCCTTGAACGTTAACAGGAAGGATGGTGGCTCTTTCGGGGGCTGCAAGGCAGGTAATCGTGAAATTGGTTATTGGGTTCTTCGAACATCGAAGATCGGGTCAAAACAGTGGCGTGCGTTTTTCGTAAGGACGGGGGATCGGCGGGATTAAAAACGAGAAGCAATGCATTTCAAACTTCAGAATTGAACATATTTAGATATCAGATTTGGTACAGTGTTCAATAATATCCCGCTTAAGTGGAGGTTCTTCACGTTTAGTCCAATATTTTTAAATTACCACTTTTATTACCACAGTATTAATGATAATTCTAATCGGTTCACGAACAGCGAAGACATTGTCATCGTATAATATGATAATGATAAATTCAACCAAATTAAAAAATCCTTCCTAAGTAGATTAATTAATGTGGTGGTCGCTTGATTTCGGCCTTATAATAATAGTCTATAAGAGATTTTTTGACCAGGAGGAAACCAAATATTTATAAAACACGTAGCTTGATTTTTCAGATTGAAAGTATGGAAAAAAAAAATACCCTGTGTGAAGTGTCCATCTTCCTTTATACATAATTTTTTGCTTCTTGCAAATTACATATGTCATTTATATTTACACTGTTACACATATACACTGTTCTTGCAATTTACAATTACAACCAGAATATAATATCGGAACTATTATGTAACAAGCTTTCTTTCAAGCTCTTGGTATTTTTTACCTTTCGCCACTACTGTGAAGGGGCTATGTATACCTTCATCATTATTTATATGCGTCTTTACTATGTTTCAGATTGCCGCCAAACTCACAAGTGGAAACTTTGAAGTTTACGAACAATGCTATAAAAGCGTACTGGCCCGATCCGTTGAGCGACGTTCCAAACCTGAAAGTTCTCTCTTTTTCCCACAACGAGCTAACAGAACTCACTCCCGACCTATTCACCAAGATAGAAGCCTTAGAAGATTTGGACTTGTCCTACAACAAACTATCAGAATTCACAAAGTTAGACTTCAAACATTTACGTCACATTAAAAAGTTAAGCCTTCAGAGTAATAACCTAAAGAAGATTCCCCTCGATGCCTTTCAACCTCTGGTGTCACTCGAAGACTTAGATCTGAGTAAGAATGGGATATTTGACTTAGTACTTCAAAGGAGTGATGTAGAAAACCTGGCTCGGCTGAAGCGGTTGAATTTGAACGAGAACCGAATACGGTCTATTTTAAAGGATACATTTCCTCCTGATAACAGCCTGTAAGTATAATTGTTTAACATGTTTTACGACTTGTGTTCGATCGACTGATTGTGATACCTTATAAATATTACCACGATTAAGTCCTTATTTTACGTCTAATAGGCTTGTAAGTTTATATATTTGGGATTTTATTGTTGTCTTCACTAATAGTTTAAAATATTTTAATAATTAACTTTAAAATAAAGTATAGGTATAACCGATTTCTATGCACCGAATTCATTTTCCATTTGTTTATATGTATTATTTATTGTAGCCCTGTGGTTTAAAGCGCTTAAAATTTAACCTGTACCTTGGTTGAATAGATACCTACATTGAAAATAATATTTCGTCATCTTCGAAAATTTTCTGTAATATACCTAATTGCAAGAACCTCTTCCAGAAAACAGTGTTTGTTTTTTTAAAAGACGACTCTCGCATTGGGAATGATTCTCGTGTAGGGGGGTCTTTGCAAACATTAAGCAACAAACGGACACAAAGAACACACAAGACAAATATTTGTGGATCACAAGTTTTTTGTCCCGTAATGGAATCGAACCCTCAACACTCGGCGCGGCAGTGGCGAGCGCTCACTTTAACCATTGAGCCACTCGTGCAGTCAAAGAAAATAGTGTTGTTGACAACGTATATAATTTAAAATACCTTGAAGTAGAAATGACTTTAATTTTCTTCTTTAGGCACGTTGAGAGCTTTTGGTATGGGGAAAAAGCACTGAAGTCACTTGACCGTCACGCTCTCAGATACCGTCAGTTTTTTTGTCCATTTACTGACTGACTTTAGCTAATACAATCATTAATCATTTGTCAGGCCAGTCCACAAATAGGCTACTATGTAATAAGACATGACAGCATATATAGGGATCATACTATCCAGTTATCCACCTACACCTTTAACAATATAATAAGTACTTACTCATTATAATCCTCACGTCAGCGTCAGTCAGTCAAGGTTGGTTCTAGAACAATTTCTGATTGTGTTTATTGATACACTACCTAGAGAGAAGCATGATACGTTACAGTATCGTTGCTCGTATTCGTTCGAAGAGTGAGAGAAAAGTAAAATGAGCAGTAGCACTTGACATCAAGAATCTGTGCCGTATTCGATTTTTAGTGTTCCGTACCCAAAGGGTAAAAACGGAACCCTATTACTAAGACTCCACTGTCCGTCTGTCTGTCTGTCTGTCACCAGGCTGTATCTGATGATCCGTAATAGGTAGACAGTTGAAATTTTCACAGAATGTCGCTATAACAACAAAAAATAAAAATTAATTAAAAATTAAAGGGGCTTCCCTACTAGGGACGTATTTTTTTGGCTTATAGTATTAAATCTTGAACGATGGTGCGGAACCCTTCATGCACGAGTCCGAGTCGCACTTGGCCGGTTTTTTAAATATTGCTAGTTTTGTCTACAAGAGTGTGAGGGGGACGAGAGAGCAAAATGGTGCCTTTTGTTTATGTGATGTTGCCATTCGCTTATTGGATCGTCATTTACGTTACGTACGTACGTATAGTCCTACATATCCGCGCATTCCTTAACTTCCTCAATCTTCCTCTCCGTCCTCGATCATCTTCTTCTAGCCTAGCTTTGGCTATTTGCCAGTGGGATTGAAATCTATTAATTATTTTAATTTGTAAAAAGACCTAACGTGCTTTATCAGTTCACGTTCTCTGTTATTTAACTTCCGAGAAACCTGTTAGAGAGA
Organism: Euplagia quadripunctaria; assembly: GCA_963859945.1. NCBI lineage: Eukaryota > Metazoa > Arthropoda > Insecta > Lepidoptera > Erebidae > Euplagia > Euplagia quadripunctaria. The sequence goes on along the minus strand of OY982568.1, from coordinate 20,676,768 downwards.
TATGTCACTTTTTCCAATAATAATAATATCTTGTAGTTGAATATTGTATTGAGCACGCATTGCTTTTAATTATTAAAAGTATATATGTACTTGATTTTAAATATCTTATAAGATTTTAGAGTGAACTGGTTTGTGTAGCAAATAAGTTTGATTTATTTAACATACACACACACAATCACGCCTGTATCGCCGAAGGGGTAGGCAGAGACGTATTTTGCCAGGTTTAATTTGGTCTCAGAAATATAATAAGGGGCAATCCTTTTGCCTTCAACCAGGCAGTTTGGGAATTTAAGATGAGGAAATTGTGTCACAAAAATTTGTGTGATCCACAAATAGTTGTCCAGAGCCTGGGTGTTCTTTGTGGCCGTTGTTTGAATGTTTTTGAAGTCCCTGCGACACAGGAATATTCCTAATGCGAGAGTTGTCTCTTTATTAAAAAAAAAAGGGATTAGGCTTAAGTATATGAGTGAGCGATAATCATGTGAGTACACATAGATTAACGTTAATGACTTGACAAAATATTTGAACTTTAGTTTTCTTGTGTTAAAGCTAGATTCCTCGGTACCTCTTCTTGCATATTTTTATTATATCGTATTAATATAAATCATATCGTATCGATTACTTATTTACTTAGTAAAGGCATTAATTTGGTTTGTTGTTTTCAGGATATCTTTTTTAAAGTATTTTACATACAATTCTTCTAAGCAATGTAACATTTCTTTTCCCAGGGAATTGTTGGACCTGTCGAACAACATAATAGAAATAATTGAAGAGAACTCGTTCCTCTCTTGCAGTAATTTAAGAGAATTGAACCTTGCTCAGAACAACATTACGTTCATTTTCGCTCTACCACCGTCGTTGCAGATTGCCATATTGAAAATTAACACTTTGTACCATTGGCCAAAGTTTCCCAATGGAATAAAATATATTGATCTGTCATATAATAGATTAACGGAATTGTATGATGAAGCCACATCCAATTTTGATAGTTTAGAGGTAAGCAACTATCTTAATGTTTTAGTTTGTTTAGTTATTTGATAATTTCATCAATCTAATCTAATGCGCATACATAAGAAAATCCATAAAAACTAACATGCATAATTTTTTAACTTAGTTTTATTTTTCTTTTTGTAACTACATGCAAAAGGCATGCCCTTACGGTATAGGGGGCAAACGAGCAGACAGGTCATCTGATGGTAAATGACTACTGTACTGCCGCCCATGGGCACCTGCAACTCAAGAGTCACAAGTGCGTTACCGGCCTTTAAGGTAGGAGTAGTGGAAAGGTGGTAGAGGGAAGAGAGGGGAGGGAAAGGTTAGGGCCTTTGTTTTTTTTTTTTTTTCCGAAAACCCCGGTGGGGTGACGGCGCGAGGGGGTTTCCACATGCACAAAAAAAAAAGAAAGGTTAGGGCCTCCGGTAACCTACCCCATGATGTGGTCGCCTGCTGAAGGCGGCCAAGGTCTGCAGGGGTTCCCGGAGGACTCCTTCATAGGGTATACCCGGGTTCCCCTTATAGACCCACTTGTGACGGAACACCGTGTGGTTTTAGTCGGTTCGATTCCGACATACCACTTTACCGTTAGCTGAGGTGATGACCCGTGGGGGTTTCCACACGATAAAAAAAAAAAAAAAAAAAATAGAGCCTCCGGTAACCTAGAAAGAAAGAAATGTCATCTGTCTGGAAATTTATAGAATGGTAAATAAACAAATAAGAGAAAAACTAAAAAATCCAAAATACAAAAATGTATAAATAATTTTAATTAGAAACTATACATTCTATACAAAGTTTGGGTTGTCAATATATTGGTCCCAACTCAATCTCCGCACACGAAAGTCACGAAACCAACCCTGTCGTCTTCGCAACAAGGTCTATTTGTTACTGGCATCTATTTCTCAGCGCCACTAAATTTCACTAAAACCTGTCAACATATACTCAACTTTATTTATTTATTTATTATTCAAATGCCGTATAATTGCCGTATAAAAACTTGTTCAAAACGAACTAAGATGACGTTATTTTAATCGACACATACGAAGACCCTTACTAAAAACACAGAGCAAAAGAGATGGCATTCAACGGATAGCGGCTCTCGCTACGTGGCATTAAAGTTTATTTAAGCGTGTCAGACTTTAGTCGACAAATAAATTGCTTATTTCGATAGCGACATTTACCTACTTGTTTAAATTTGAAATAAGACCCTGTTAAAAAGCATGCAATCTTCTCTTGTAATCTCAATCACAACCTTCACTGCCGGTTTTCTGTGAGGCCGTGGTATGACTCCGGTCGAGCCGGCCCATACGTGCCGAAGCATTTCTCTTCCACCTTTCTGTGCTCCATTGTCAGATACATCCTGTTTAAATTAACATATAATATTATAGAAGGTAGCTTATTATTATTTTCTTAATATTTATATATTTTAATATTTCAAGAGCATTCATTTATTATTTACAAAATTACAGGTTTTAATTATTGGAGGAAACCAAATAAAGGAACTAAATATGGAAAACAAACTTCCTAGTTTATACATCTTGGATTTATCTTACAATTCGATATCCGATATACCAAAAACGATTAGTACACAGTACTTTCCCAATTTGGAAGAACTTCACCTTGATGGCAACCCTCTGGAATCTGTTTATTTTAAAAACATAATTGCTGTAAAAAATTTACATATGAATGAAATAAAAACACTGACCGTCATTGAAGAGAAAGCCTTCAGTAATGTGATTGGAAGGCCTACGAATGAGACGGACAATGAGCTGAATTGTTTTGCTCTCTACTTATCTAACTGCCCTTCCCTAAATGAGATTCGACCGGGCGCTTTTGACGGAACTACTCTGTGTACGGTAAGATAGAGCTTAGTTTTTTACTTCTTGTGTATTACTGCAAGCTACCTTAATCTAGTGTTGCCAGATATCTGCCCTCAATGGATAAATGGGACGATTCATTTTCTCACATGGCATTACAACCAAGAAGCACCACTAGCTTGCAGAAAGACGTCTTGAGACTTGAGAGGGAAGCCCAAAATTCTGCTATTGCAGCAACGTATATACATGTAAATATATATTTATAAATGTGTTAAGCTATTTAAAAAAACTTCAACATTAACATAATACTACACTTAAAATTGGTGGTTCGTAAAACTCTTGTTTGTCTTGGTGACGTAGCCGCGGCAAATATTTAAGTAATAACTTGACAAATCTTGCACACGGCCGTCTGATCCCAATCTAGGCAGAACCTGTACTATGGTAACCAGACTGCTGATAAACATACTTATATTTTTCTAAATACACTGATAAATTATACCCAGACAGAACAAATGATCATGCTCATCACACAATAATTTGTCCTGGGTGGGAGTCGAACCCACGAACTCTGGCTCAGCAGTCAGGATCACTAACTAGACCAACAGGCATGTCAAATTTGTCAACGTTTAAATCGATAAATCTTTAATATGATTGTTGTGCATATTTTTCACGTTCCCTACCATCTGGCAACACTAACTGTTAAAAAAATAACACTAACAGCCCAATATGTTCATTGCAGCTTGACATTAGCAAGAACAACCTAACCTTTTTGTCGAAGAGTTTGTTGGACTGGTCTGCTGTCAGCGAAGGGGTGAACCTTCAGTTCAATCCCTGGCACTGTTCCTGTGATATGCAATGGATAGTGGACGAGTTACTGCCGCAGACGTATGCAACTGGAAACTCTAGGCTTTTGGACGAACTGAGGTAGGTATTGTAACACAATATAACGAAGCTAACATAAAGTATAATAATAGTAATAATAACTTCACACATCTCACCCATGGCCGTCTGATCCCACACTAGGCAGAACCTGTACTATGGTAACCAGACTGCTGATAAACATACTTATATGTTTCTAAATACATATATATTATAGATAAACTACACCCAGACACAGAACATATGATCATGTTCATCACACAATTATTTGTCCTGGGTAGGAATCGAACGCACGACCTCTGGCTCAGCAGCAGCTGTTAAATATTTAAGGATCCACTTTTACTACTGACCTTTTCGTTGAGTGTTGTCCATTTTTACCAGTCTTTACCCTAATCTTACTAATATTATAAAGGCGAAAGTTTGTGACGATGTGTTTCACTCTTTCACGCAAAAACAGCAGAACGGATCTGGATGAAACTTGGCACATTTTATCCCGGAAAAATGTACCGTCCCCGTGGGACAGATTTTACCATAATTTCCAGTCGCGGGCTATAGCTAGTAAATAAATACGTATGTGAGTTTGTTCGTTTGTTTTGCTATCACGCCTTAACCATATAACCGATCATCATGTAATTTTGGATCCGAGGTTCCTGGGGTACGCAAAACGACATAGAGTGCCTTGAATCAAGGAAAAATACTGTTTTCTAGGAAGAGAAAAACAATTTATAGACAAACAAAGCCGCAGGCAAAAGTTAGATTACTATAAATTGTTTGTTTTTTGGCAAATAATTGCAATTATATTATCATGTCATTAAATTACGTGTTATTTTTTCAGTTTTCCTTTGCCGTTTATACGATTTAAATACTTAATTTAATTCCTAAAAAAAATATTACTGAAATCCGATAACAATCGGACCGGTATACAAGAAGTACCCTACGATTCAGCGGATTTTTATGCGAACCAAGTCCGCCCTTCTATTATTATAAATCCATCCTACAGAAATCCTCAGGAAATCATGCTTAAGGTCCACAAAGCTCCACCAGGGCTTAAGATGGTCATCGCACTAGTGACACCACTATGCGGTATTACGGGTATCTATAGACATTACTAACGGTTGACCATCAGGCAGTGGCGGCCTTAGGGGGCGGCAAGCAGGGCAACAGCCCGGGGCCTCGCTCTTGGAGAGGCGCCCTCGCACAACAACCCAAGTAGAAAAATCTCTTTTTCAAAGATGAGCTTTTTCAAAAGCACACGTTACATCTTTAACCCTAAAACCGCTATCTGAAACTAGGTGGGAATACAGGGTAGAACTGACGAAGGCCGTTAAATATCAACTAAGCGATAAACATAATATGTAAGGTTTTGAAAGATTTAGCGGGAAATAAAAGAGATCAACGGCCTGTATACTATTTCAAAACGTTTTCTTTGCATTTCTCGTCAAGCATCAACATTAGGTTCAATTCACATAAATTCCTCAAAGGACAAGGGCTCCGCAAAGATCTATCGCCCGGGGCCTCACAATGACTAAGGCCGCCTCTGCCATCAGGTGACCCATGAGCTTGCCAATTTAGTTAAAAAAAAAAGGAAAGGGTTCATTGAAATCAACACCAGATCCATAAGTTCGACGGATTTGCACGATTCAAAATTTAGCCTGAATTTCACCACTACAAAACAACTTAAACGCCACGTAATACTACGGTACTGTTTTGTCCTAGATGTGGTTCTCCTCGAGCGTTCGAAGGTCTCCGCCTGGTGCACTGGTACAACTGGACGCAGCAGGCGATGTGCAGCGACGTGTTCTCCAGGGGCGGCATGCACGGTAATTATATGGTGAGTTCAACTATAGCTTTTTTAAAGTAACAATTAACAAGTCAGTGATTGAACATCATCAGACGAACTTGTATATGGTATGATATACTGTCGGCACTTCACATTACGTATTTGAAAATAATTCCGTCAAAAAGAAATTAACGTCAAGTAACTTGGGATGAGCTGATTTTAGTGTGGTTAAATATCTCACAAATTACGCTGACTGATCTTACTTGTCGAAAAAAAATTATTACAGTTATTTAACTGATCTAAGAAGGTGCATTAAAATAGAATAACCCAACATAGTAATACGATCTAATCAAATCTATTGAAACAAAAATCTGTGACGGGTTTCCAATGGCCTAGTAGTGATTACCGGCTACTGGTACAGTCCACTACTGGGCATAGGCCTCTCCCAATGTACGCCATAGCACCTCTGTCTTCTGCATCCAGTCTATCCCAACTACAATTTTTTTTATGATATTGGGGACAAACGAGCAGACGGGTCACTTGATGGTGAATGACTACCGCCGCCCATGGGCACCTGCAACTCAAGAGTCACAAGTGTGTTGCCGGCCTTTAAGGTGGGAGTGGGAGCATTGATTCACTGCCGCTTTTCTGGGAGGCCGTGGTATCACTACGGTCTCCGTTTACCGATTCGTTGTCTCTACGGAGCAAACGGGTCCTAACCTGTTTGTTCCAACGGCCATCGGTACTTCGGCCTACGTGGCCAGCCATTGCCATTTCAGCATGCTTATTCTGCAAGCTATGTTGGTAATTTTGGTTCTTTATCAGATGACCTCATTACATAGCTCGCTCTGTAGCCCGCTGTGTGACTTTTAAGTGGAGTGACAGATAGGGAAGTGATCACTTAAGTATTACCGTATAAAAAAAACATTGTTTTTTTTTCAGTTGCAACCTTCGACAGAGCCAGGGCTCAAAGTCAACCGCCTCACCATAATCTTAGGTAGCTGTATCATAGTCGTTTTACTGATCACCTTAGCACTGTTCATATACCTCGTGAAGACCCGCAAGAAATACAAAGTGCGCCAAGCTGCCATGAAGAGGAAAAGACAGAGCACTGCAGACATGAGCAACGGGAACAAAGAACAGTTCTCGACTCTTAACAAGGTCTGAATGTTCCGAAATTTGGAAATAAGTTGTTGTATTATAAATTGGCAGTTTGGCTTTTTCGAAATGTGGGACTTGTCTGAAGGGTTTGAATTCGAATAATTCTTTCAATCCATTGTGATCAGTTGCTAATATAGAATGAATGGGACGATTGCTGTATGGCTTTTCTTTTAGCAAAAAACAATATTGTTATTAGAGGCCATTAGAAGTTGAGCCTCTAATAACTTCATCGTATCTTCTGTTTTTTTAAAGTGTTGCAAGTAACAAAACGCCAACAAAAAATAACCAATACTGATAACATTTTTTTATGAAAGAACAAGGAACCTTACCAAAAAATCAGTTAGGGTCTTTCCAATACAGCCGAAGATCACGTTGCTTGAATTATATGAATATAAACCTACTACTGTACTATGATAACATAGTAATGTTATCGTGAAAATAAAGGTCACTATCACGTCAAGTACATTAATATTTTTTATCACGACGACAAGGAAACCATGTTATTGTTCGATCAGTTCGTTCCATTCCGGTCGTTCAGACTGAGTTGCTTCAGATTTATTGTATGAAGGTACTTCGTAATCTTCGGATAATAAATATACCTACTATTAGGACAAAACACAAGTATTCTATGAAAACATTCTACGTGTGAATTGGTGAATTACAGATTTCACTATAAGTAGGTACCTATTACCACGATTCCTGCTAGCCTACATAGTTAAGTGTCATAGGTTTTTTATGAAAAGGCACGGAAATACTGTCCATTTTTTAAATATTACTTATATTCGTTATTGTATAGTCGTTGGTTGTACAGTATCACAGATAAGTTAAGCAGTAAAGTAACGCAATGTAGGAATAGTGACCCACCACCAGAAATTAATTTTTGTATAAATTTCCAAAGCATTACCAAATTTAGTATTTATAGAATAGTGTAAAATAGTATGTATTTAAAAATTACGCTTCTAGTCCGCAACATACTGAGGACTTGGTATTTAATACTAAGTTAAATAATTATTAAAGTAGAGGAAAAAGTTATTTCAAAATGTTGCATAAAGAGTATCGTATTTGTTAATACAAGTCATCAACTATCTGTGTCCTAAATTTCATCCAAATCAGATCAGCCGTTTTAGCGTGAAAGAGTTACAAACAAACATCCATCCTCACAAACTTTCGCGTTTATAATATTATAAGATAATAATAATCTTTATTGACGTAAATAACCTTTAACATGATCAGTCTGGAATAGCGCATAGACTACTTTTTATCCCGAAAAAATGTACGGTTCCCTTGTGAAAGATTTAATCAAAATTTTAACAGCCAAGTAATAGTTATTGAATTTTTCCTCTGCACCATGTTAATTTAATAAGAATATAAAGAAACAATTTGTAATTTTCGTGCAATTTTTTCTCGTTTTATATTTTATTTAAAAAAATTAAATTAAAAGGTAGTTATAATTTACGTTTAACTATTGTGTAATAAAAGTGTTTTCAGAAATAGTGGTGTATTTTTTTCAACTTTCCTATACTTACAGGCAATCGGACAGTAATCAAAGAAGCAGAATAGCATAAGTAGACAATGTTATCATGTTTATTTTACAATAAATTTAATTAAAATTAAACGACACAATGTTATCGTTTTTTGCAAGGGTTCAGAATTCTCCCAATAGTGCCGGGCCCGTTGAACTTGCCTCGGAGCAAGTAACGCCAGTACACGGAAGGCAACATGTTTACTTGGATGCGGTAGAACAGGCGATTCTCTTTACTCTGGGAACATAATGGGTTTAGTTAAAAGGACTAACAGGAACTTGCGTTAGGAGCGGCTCTCGTGAAACGACTTGCGCCTTTTTACATCAAGGTCTAGTCTATCCTCCGGATCAGGAAAAGGAAAGAGTGTATGTGTGTATAAAGATAATTTCATGGGAATACATGAATGAACATTGCATCGAATGAAATTTATTTTCCACTCAAATTCCCCTGATATCTGCTCGAAGTCAATTCACATTACTGGTCGAGAAACCTTCACTGCAACAACCCCAGTTAGATTTTTCTGCTGGTAAATAAGTTTTAAGGCTCGAAGACTTGAAATGATACATTTGGATTCACTTACCACCAGACGGACCATGTACTTATTTACCTCTTAGCTGGTGCCCTCTTTACCCACCTACGCAGCCATATTTAATAAGTAAAATACAAAATCTCACACACCTGATCAATAGGAAAAGTTTGGTAAACCTTCTTATCATATAGATATTCAGCCAGTATGCCTCTCTTGTATGAGGTGAGTAAAGGACAAGCTCCGTAGCCATTATATCTCGCCTTTAGCGTCTGTCCGGCCATGGCTTTGGACAGGTTACGCTCCACTACGTAGCTTTGTGGCCCTTTTGGAAATATTTAAGTAAATATTCATTTTATTGAAACATAAGGTATAGTTAGTTTAGTTAGTAGACGGCTGCGTCTTCCCGCAACCAGTTCGAATTACAGGAAACCGACCCTGACCTTCTCGACCTTCCATCCTTCCATTGTCTGCCTTTCAATACTTTCCCATCTTTAATTACCAAAGTCCCTGGTTGTCGTAGATGGGACCAAATTATTATAGTTGGCAACACACCTGCCTACCACACCGAACCGTAACTAACGGATAGGATGTTAAATTCTGTTTAAATTTTCGCGACTTCAATGCATATTAGATGTGTAAATCCTGACTCAATTGCGGTTATATTTATATTATGACGTGTCATGTGATCGCGATTGGTGCAATTTGATCGAAATGTCGGAGAAACAAAAAGATATCATACCTTCGTTCGTACCATCTAATTTGACAAATTTAAAACTTTATGCACATTAATTGTACAAATGTGGACTTAATACCCATGCGTTAATGCTGTTAATGGTTTCAAAGTGTCAAGTTAAGTGTTAGTTTTTAGAATTCACCAAAATCAACTCGGACTCGCCCATGAAGGGTTCCGCACCATCGTAAAAGATTAAATAGTAGTAGAGTAGGGGAGCCCCCTTTAATTTTTATTTTATTTTTATTATTTGTTGTTATAGCGACAACAGAAAATACCCATTCTGTGAAAATTTCAACTGTCTACATATTACTGACCATGAAATACAGTCAGCTGACAGACGGAAAGCGGAAGCTTAGTAATAGGGTCCCGTTGGTTACCCTTCGGGTACGGAATCCTAAAGGCTGTAAATACTCCATTTTAGTGTATTTTACCCTTGATATCCGCAACGATAATGCGCTCTCCTGCACCGCCATATGAGTACGTAACCGAAATACGCAGTTCAAAAAACTCTGTTACTCGAAATAAATGTCACTCACCTATAGCAGCTGCAGTTTTGCTATTGATCGTGCCAATACAATCTCCTAAACCGAACACGTTGTAGAATGTTTTGTGCTGAAGCGTAAACATATTGACGGCGAGGTAACCTGCTTCGTTGACCAAGGGCTGGCACTTGCTGAGACAGATAGGAGGTGACATCGGCGGAGTCACGTGCAGCATGTTATAGGGGAAACAAATGACCTAGATATGAGTAGAACACTTATTGGTTGACTGTACAATTGAGTTTACACTGACTAACTGAAACTTAAAACATTAATACTTTAGGAATGTTTCAATGTAACACCTAGCGTTCGTTAAAATATTGTTACGGAACTAAATTGAGACGTACGGTGCCATCTATTGACGATTAAAGGAAGTCATAAAGGGTTACGATTACCTAAATTGAGATGCATGCCATCTTTTCACAATAAACGGAACTTATAGTCTATTTATAGAATATCTCACGTTATATTAGTAAATTCCAGAATGGTTTAGAGTTTTCGGGAAATAGTTGCATGGCAATATGAAATGAGTTCTAGTTGAGCGATCAGTGAGTAAACAAGTGCGATAAGTGCGAAGTAAAAGTGAATAGAGAAGTCGAAATAGTGATAATTGAAACAGTGAGAATTAATTGTAATTGTGTTAATTGCAAATTATTAAAATAAATGGTGTCTAATTTCTTCATGAATTAGTACGTAAGGTAGGTACACCACCTTACTAATAACGAACCTCAGCTCTTAACAATATTCAACCAAATATAACAATCGAAAACAATAAAAAATCCCCACACTAAAGAGTAATTAATCACCATGAGGTTGGTTATTTGAAAACAGGTTAAAGCTGCTAAAAAAGAAGTTTCGATGGAAGATGTAAAAGTGCCACTTGTAGTATAAAATGAATTGAAACTTCACCTGACCACCTGCTGTTTGGAATAACGCTCCTGAAGGCCTGACCTCCACCAGATCCGTACAGTAGTTGATAATAATGTCACGATTTAAGGCAAGCTTCGTCAGCACGGTGGCAAACTTCTTCACAACGAACACTGATTCGTTGGCCGTGTTGAACGCCATGTTGGTCTTCTCACGGATCTTGTGCTGTTAGAAACACGACTTATTAAGCTGGAAGCTATAATAAACAGCCTTAATCATGCAAAAAAATATGAAGACCATGGTAAAAATAAAAAGAATTAATCATTACTCGTACTTATACCTACGTACTTGTACCTAATCATTACTCCATTAAAATTTTTAGTGCCTTGCCTTATTTCTTGGATTTGAATTGGTTATTAGCGACATAATACGTTATAAGCTATACCTACTTAAACCCTAACCTCTACTGTGTATGTTATAAAACAGTTGTTCAGGCGTATATTTTGACAAGTTCCCAATGACTACATTGTACTGAGATCCCTTTTGTATCGTGTGCGATACATAACCACACAGGCACTTAGTAAAGTGATTATGTCTGAGTTGAATAGGAAATAGCATTTTCGACATCATTTTTAAAGAGATTCTGCTACTAGTCAGATTCAGATTTCCTCCAAACGACTCTGGATGCAGTGGACCCACTTATCCAGTTGTGTTATTAAAGAGATTTTTGGTCCTACTGTAGGTATATAGATCCCTCTACAGTACTCAGTACCACATTGATATCATTCATTTTTATAATTATTTTTGTCCTACGTGTTATCCTAACGGAGGTCCACCACTGTCTCCAGGTGATATTAATTTTCTGGACATTGAAATGAAAGTTTTCTAAATAAAACAAAATACCACCGACCCGTTGCCAGTAGTCATGAGCTAAAAACATGATCTTCATTACTGCACCCGAGCACTTTCCTCCCGACATCGGGTACGTGAAAACAGCATGGCCACCACTGTACTGCTTAATATTGCTCCATGTTTTTGCGCAGTAATCTTTGGAGTAGATTGTTGAAACATTGCTGCGAGGGTCGTCGAGCGCTTGTTTCAAACCTAAGATCTGAGAATACAGAAATAATTAATTTTGTACACAATTAGATCTGGCTCATTACAATAACGTACACACGAACGGGGAAAATACATATTGCTATTTGTTTTAAATTAAAGTTGGGTTTGCGTTTGAACGTTATATTATGTATATTTCATATTTAAAAATTAAGAATATAGTTAGGTATGTATTAGATAATCTTATTATTGTTTCCTTTCTAAGAAAATTAAGTGAGACATCTTATAAAGGAAAAGACTCGGTTAGGTATATTTTCTTCACACTCTTACCTTCCTGGTTTGCGGTTACGAGCCGCTAACTACGTTATAGATATCATGTGTACATAATAAAACCTGGCACACATACCGGAACCTCGCCATCGAGACCTTCTGATTTCTTTTCAAATTGGGGCCCTCCACTTGAGGAATAATCTCCACTCTTCGGAAGATCACAGTTAAACAGCACTATTACTACTGTTAGCGTAGATTTGAATTGTTGTTGAGGAGGAGTGCAAGAGTGACAGAATGAAGTGCCAGACGCTCATACTCAGCGGAATAGTGCTATTCGCGAGTAAAATCACGGGTGCGGTGGTCTATTAGCATCTCTTTAGCGAACGTGGATATTAAAATGCAGGGGCGGCCTTGGGCATTGCGAGGTCCCGGGCGATAGACCTTTGCGAGGCCCTTGTTCTTTGAGGTATTTATGTGAATTAAACCTATACCTATTTAATGCTGATGCTTAATGAAACATGCAATAAAATATTTGTTTTAAAATTGTACATAGGAAATTGATAAAACTTATATGTCAATTTCCTTCGCTTTTCTATGGAACGGTATTCACTAACCAATTGACGATCTATTTTATTTTCCGTTAAATCTTTCAAAGCATCACATACATCGCTTAGTTGATATTTAACGGCCTTCATCGACTCTACCCAGAATTCCCACGTAGTTTCAGATAGCAGTTATGGCTTGAGCCAGCAAAGAGATTTTTCTCCTTGGGTCGTTGTGCGAGGATGCGGGGCCCCTGCAAGAGCGAGGCCCCGGGCCGTTGCCCTGCTTGCCACCCCCTAAGGCCGCCACTGTTAAAATGAATAGTCTGACGTCAGTCTTCTGTATTCAGTTATGGAGGGACAGTATACTAATCTTTGCGAGAACTAGTATAAGCAGTAGTTAAGCTCGTCTTCGCTAGATGACGTCATGAAGTATGTTTTTGCTGTATGTAGAAGTCAGCACACAGTATTATAAATTAAATAAAAATATTCAACTTTTTACATCTGTGATCATTATTTTTAAACGGCCTTCAGATGGTAAACGGTTATCAATACTTATACGCAGTCCAGTAAGCAGTATCTAGCCATTGTATTACCACTGGAGAGCCAGTAAGAATATTACAAGAAAGTACGCTTTTGGCGTCTATGAACCACGTGAAGTTTTGACTCGAAACTTAACAAACTCAACAATTTATGAAGACATCAATTACCTTATCGTAGTCATTCTTCAATCCTACAGCAACTACCATGTACTCGTAGACTATTGTAGCCCCGCTACTGGTGTACACGGTATTCTGAGCAGGGTCGAAGCATTCAGCTGAGTCCTGAATCCATTTGATGTTAGGAGGTAACAGCGATTCCAGTGGTCTCTGGATGTCTTTCATCTGCCTTATACCAGCTGCCACAAGTGTAAATCCTGACTGGTAGTAGTGAACCTAGAGTTAACAAAAAGAAAATACATTATGTGGAATAAAAAACTCATAAGAAATACGTCCTTAGTACCTACGTATTTACTTAAGTACATTCTTCGTGTGACCCAAAATCTCGTGAACTTCAAAGTTTGAGTAAATAGTAAATTCACACTCAGCCCTTTAATCTTGCCGCAATACTCCTTGCTGTGCGTGCTCTTAGTATGGTGATAATATGTATCGTGTTTCAATTACCATGATACTATAATCTATTTTGTTTATAAACATATCGGTAGGTATTGAAAGAGTAGGGTTGGGTGTGCTTTAAAAGAGTTGGGTTTCACATCTGGATTGCAATAGGTTGATAGTGGTAGCACTAGCAGGACTCAGCATCTCTGATAATTTATATTAAAAAGAAACTAAGTCCGTAAATGCTTATATTAGTTTTTGTTGTTCCTGTGCCCTGCTTGCCACCAGCTAAGGCCACCACTGTTAGACAGTGGTGGCCTTAGGGGGTGGCAAGCAGGGCAACCAAGAAAAATCTCTTTGCTGGCTGAAGTCAAAACTGCTATCTGAACCTACGTGGGAATGCAGGGTAGAGTCGATGAAGGCCGTTAAATATCACCTAAGCGATATATGTGAAGCTTTGATAGATTTAGCGAAAAATAAAACAGTTCCTCAATTGGTTAGTGAATACCGTTCCACAGAAAAGTGAATAAAATAGACAAAAGTTTTGTCAATTTTCATAAATACAATATAAAACAAAATACATAAATACAATTTTAAAACGATTTTTTTATTGAATTCTCATTAAGCATCAGCATTAAATATAGCTTCAATTCACATATATTCCTCAAAAAAAGGGCCTCGCAAAGATCTATCGCCCGGGGCCCCCCAATGCCTAAGGCCGCACCTGCCTTCTAAGCAGTCTCATTTTTTAATTAAAAACTATAACTAAACCTTGCTTATAGTGAGACAATCAAGCAACCATTGCGATGCATAAAACAAAATGTAATAAAACCATGGTAAGTATATAGTAAACTACGTTTACCTAGAATGTGCTACGTACTTAGAATAACGGGATTTAACGTTTAGCTGCACTTGTCGATTTAATTTTGATTACTAACTTTTTGGTGAAAGACTATTTAAAATGTCAGAATCCCTATAAGATACTATGTATGTGTATTCGTACACTTTGTAAGTACTTAAATGCTAGGTAATACACAAATATACTTACATCGGAGGGTTCTAACACAATTATGTCCTTGAATTTTCTGCTAAAACGCCACGCAATGTTGCAGCCGCCAGTGCCTCCACCAACCACCAGCAACTTGCATCTGATTCAGTCATAATAGCTATGAGGCCACAATAAGACAGCCTGTTGGGGTACGATTTGCCCACGATTTTGTTAACATCTCAAGGGTAAAAACAATAAATAATGCATGTCATTGTGTCCTTAACGTTTCACTTTAATTAAACCATGAGGTATAACCAAAACAGTCCTTACGGGAAATATCAAGTATGAAGGTTGTCCCCCAACAATGGAACACTTAGTTAAATCACCGAAAGGGCATACCTACTCAGTTACGCAGTTACAAAAATAATCTAAAAGAACTTCAAAAACAATGCTTAATGTTTGAAGTTACTTTTATGGATTTTCTTAATAGCGGAGTTAATGATTCCAAAATATAAAAAATATGTTTGATATAAAATCTTTAACTTTACACCTTCCACTTGCTTTGATAAGAACCGGAGGTGATAGTAGGTACCTAAAAATTCAAACGGTCATAACTTTCTTTTCGTAACTACCTGCTAGTTATACTCTTTCAGTGATTACCTATAGACACATCCTGTATAACAAATAGCTACTGTACAAAAATATAAACAAAAGTAAACAAAACAGGGGAGATGACGTCACCTGCTGAACATAGCGACTTCCACAAGAAGAGCATTGAGATGTAACCCTGCAACTGACCAGGTCTTCGGTCTTTCTAGTGGGAGGATGTCACCCGCTTCGCTTTCCGATCCGTGATCGACGAGAACCTTAATTACCTAGCGGTTGTTTTGTTCTCGGAACTATTCCATCTTCCAAATGCCACTTTATGATGTTAATGTCTAGAGCTTGTCTGTCAATGATTCTACGATTTCTTCATTCGGAACTATACATATATCATCGAGATGCACTTAGCATAGCCCTCTCTCTCGTGGGAGTTAAGGATTTTTTCATGAAGCTTCTTACATGCATTAATTTTTAGTTAAACGGCTCGTTTCCAAAAGCTCCTCTAACTCCTGTATGTATGTATATAACTTAAACTGAACATATTCCAAGGCAAACCCTAGACTGGAATTCCCAAGGAAAGCGTAAACGTGGACGCCCTAGGCAGACCTGGCGACGAACGATCACCGCAGAGGCGAAGAACATAGGGAGGAATTGGAGCGAAATGAAGTGCGAAACTCAAGACCGAACGGGATGGCGGCGCACTGTGGACGCCCTCTGCCTCATCTAGAGGACACAGGAACATTAGTCAAGTAAGTCGTATAACTTAAACTGAGCTTAGCCGTTATTCTCCATAATAAAGATTGCTATAAAAAAGCACGAGGATGGTATCGATCGGAAAAAGTGATAGCCAAATTAGCTAACCAGTGAGATCTTCCCTCGCGCCCCTCTGACTGTATTATAAACTAATTCTTAATCACCTACATCAACGATGGAGAAAGGCATAATAGTTGAACCTGCATACCGAGAAATCTCCATAATATTCTAGAAAGTTTATGATATTGAACCGTGACCTAACTCCTCTCATACTGTCAGGTTATACCTAGCAGTAGGACAATGGATAACACAAGAGTGATGATATCTAATATCGATCAAGAACAAGAATATCTGCTTACTTGAATGTATCTTTATTCGTACATGTTCTTGAACAGCACCTCCCTGCATTTTTAATAAACACTTTGAGGTTTTTAAATCCTATATTCATTTGTCACATAGGAGTTATCTTACGTAAAAATATATCTTAGAAAAAAAACGGAATTCAACATGTGTATATATATGTAGGTACATCAAACACAACAGTTTGAATTTAGTAACCTACTAGATTTAGGTCCTTACCGCTTATGCTGAAGTCAGTCATCGCGAGGCATAGTATTGCGGTCGAGTTCACTTGCAATAATTGAAAAACATTTCACCGATTGCAATTCGACATCCGGTTTTGATAAAATTCACTCTCATCTTCTCATCAACCCCAACATCGTTATAATTGAAATAATGACATAAGCTGTATTATTATATTATATTCTTTTTTATTATTATCACTACATAGTATAAAACAAAGTCGCTGCCTGCTGTCCGTCTGTTCCTATGTATGCTTAGATTTTTAAAACTACGCAACGGAATTTGATGCGGTTTTTTTTAATAGATAAAGTGATTCAAGAGGAAGGTTTTGGTATATAATTTGTACCCGTGCGAAGCCGGGGCTGGTTGCTAGTATTATATATTCTTGGAACTCCTTGCCGAAAATGGGGGTCAATTTTATCAAAACTGGATGGCATTGATACGCACAATTCTTTGCAATTATTACAGCTTAAATTTCGAAAGCCATTAAATTTAAAAAGATTTAACAGTTTTACTAACTTATCTTATCACTTAAAGACCCATATTATCCTCGCCATCCAGTTGCCTCTCCGATCCGAATTTGACGTGCCATTGCAATGAATAAATTAGCGTATTGTAGACTCAGTTTATTCGTGGGAGAGTCATGTTTCGGCACGTATGGGCCGGCTCGATCGGAGTGATACCACGGCCTCACAGAAAACCAGTAGTGAAGCATTGCTTGCATTGATTTTCGCCGTGTGAGTGATGTTACCGGAGGCCCTAACCCTTCCCTCTCCCCCTTCTCCCCTCCTCTGCTCCTATTAAAGGTCGGCAACGCACTTGTGACTCTTGAGTTGCAAAGTGTTCATGGGTGACTGTAGTCATTTACCATCAGGTGACCCGTCTGCTCGTTTGCCCCCTATACCATAAAAAAGAAAATACATATGAGCGACCGATTCTTTTCATTGATGAATAATACGCCATGTTGTCTCCTATCCCGGCCCGTCGACAGGCTTAACTTAACGCTAAATCTACCAACTTAGTAGTTTTTATACAAAGTTGAAACACTTATTACAACAAACACAACACTTTTATAGTTGTTAATCAAGCGTAGCTCTGAACAGTTTTTACACTGTACCATCTGCCGATTCTTTAATCGGCAGATGGTACAGTGTAAAAACTGTCAACAGTCAACAGACACATGGGGAAACGGACTGGGCCAAGATATGGACAACATCCGCCTCGGCAGTAGCCCTAATTTTCTCTCTTTCAAAGGTTAAAGGTAGGTCTCTAATAAAATAAAACAAATCATAATTATATTGATAATCTTTGTTTATTAACATTCAAAATATAACTGTTGTAAAAACATCATTATCACCTACCATAACCTGCTTAAACTATCAGTGAGAAATTTGCTGAATAAGGCATTTTATTTTGTTACTAAATTCATAGAATAACACTTTCTTACACCTTAATGCATTTTTGTTATTTAATTAGATTAATTTTATATAACATACGAATATTCCTGATGGTTTGATGGACAAATTACAAATGCTATAAGAGGTATAAATATAACATATTTTATATTTAGTAATTTTTCTGTAGTTGTAACTTTCCGATATTCGTGCAAAGTTCTTGAGATAGTTGAAACAGGTGACAATAACAAATAGGTAAATAGTTATAAACCAACTAAACGATGGCCGACTTAAATATATGTTTTCAGTATACTTATTAAATAAATAAATGTACATATATCATTGAAAGCTCTAAATTTGTCGTGAGTAGCCATAAGAAAAAAACACCTAAATGAATTTTTCATATTTTAGTAGCACTTTTAAACTGAAGAATAAGAATTTTATCTAGTTTTTATTATGCTGTCAAAATATACGCATGTTTAACACTTTATTATACATATTTAAACAATTTGTTTAATTAAAATGAATATTACAAACAAAACAAAAATATAAAAAAAAATATTTTAGCATTGAATTTAGTTTTCATTTTTTTACTATCAGTACAATATTATTACTATTGTATAATTACTATTAGTTTATGGCAACATATTAACACTGTCGGTAAAAAAAAACTATAAAATAAAAATATCAATAACAAAATAAAACATAATATAAAATGAATAGAAAAGATGCCAATAACACATTATTTTTTAACATTTTATTATTTACCTTATGGTAAAGGTGCAAACGATGGGTTCTACCTAAAATTGCCACATAAACAAATATAAAAGAGATAAAATATATACCAATATGCTAAAGAAAAAATACCAGTTACAAAAAAGGTTGTTACTGGTACCAAGTGGACTTTATTTCCTACTTACAAGAACTCAACTCATGTCGTAATCTTTTACCTAAAGCTAGGTATATTATAATTAGTAAATACTTTTATAAGACGAATCGACTCTTACATGGACTTCCCAAACTCGGAAACCTGTCACGCTCAGCAATAAGCATCTAATGATTTACTTGAAAACTAAAAATGATTTCGTATTTACTTAGTATAAATGTATAAAATAATATACATCCTAAGTTAGGATCAACTTGGAAAAAGAAATACAAGTTACAATGGTTCGAATATTAAATATAAGAAAATATATATGCACAAAACATTAACTTGTATGTCTACGTGTACAACTTTGTTTACCATAACTGATAAACCTTTTTTAAATCATACACAATGACACGCGTACTGATCACCGATATGGCTGACGTACCTTAGTGTTGCAAGATCAAAAAATACCCGTTACCAGCCCATGGGATTCACAATGCTCCTAACAAACTCGGGCCCATGGTAATAACCTTTGAGCATTAAGTGCCAGTAGATAAAAGGAAATAGGTGTTTCTTCATGTAGAATGCTATCACGCTTTCTTTTGACTGAAATAAAAAAATATAATTAGTTATAAAAATTTTTATATTTTGTGTAATTATTTTACAAAAGTATTTAGTAGTAGTAGGGGTACTATTACTACTTCTAAAGTTCCTTACTCCACACAAACATATGAATATTTTAACTGTTTGTACTGTCTATAAACGACTGACGACTTATCCTAACAGAAGTGAAATCCTAATGGTAGAAAATTTAATGCAGGTATTTACAACTTAGTGTAACCTTACAATAAAACTTAGTGTAACCTACAGCCAGTAATTAATACAATGTTTAAAGACAGACACTACTGTACAAACCTTAGACTAACTCAAGGGTATGTTGGTAGACTAGTTGATCGCTACAGGGATGGTATATTTTATTTTTTATTTCTTTAAAAAAGACATTTCCGTGTCGCGGGGCACTTTACAATGCATGTACGCACATACACACATACGCACACACACACGCAGACACACAAACACACACACGCGCACACACACGCAGACACACACACACACACACACACACACACACACACACACACACACACAAAGAACACCCAAACTCGGCTCAACTACATATTTGTGGATCATGGCCATGCGTGCATTATTTTGATGGTTAACAGTTGTGAATAGTCGTCATTCATGCCGACTTTTTGGCTACATAAACTTTGAAATAAAGAAGCCAATTTTAATTTTATTTACCAAAGTACTCAATTAAAATACATACCTGATCAAAAGGCAATGTTTCATGAGGCACACTGCCGTAGATAAACTCTGCCAGTATACAAGTGTTGAAAGAAGTGACAAGGGGACACGCGCCGTATCCATTGTACTTCTCTTTAGGAGAATCCTTCTTCATAGTACTGAGTAGGTTGTGCTCCAAAACGTAGCATTGCTTCGCTGAAATATTAAATTAATGTTACATAATATAAACATGGGGACCGGGGTAAAAAATGATCCCCTAGTTAAAAGGTAGGATTTGGTTCAAAATATTGATTTTAAGGGCCTTTTTTTCCTATAGGCCCCAACCCGTTGGGTAAAAAATTTGTATGACACCCTTGATTCGCGTGCTTATGCGTCAAACCAGGCCCCGTGAGCCGGCTGTGATGAGCCTCTTTCTAAATATCAAGCACAATCCGAACCCTAAGATTGCAACTAAGTATTTCCTGGTGGAAAAATCAAAATCCTGCACAAAGAAAAAATCTTCCGGCCAAGCTGGTTGATCTGGAAAAACGGGCCGCGGCACTATGGTTGATATTGCGAGGTCGGAACACAACAACATTTACAACCATATGTTGTAGTATTCCGCCCTCTTCGGAATGAATGACGGTTTGGCATGTGAAAGGATAGCTAAGTCAATTCGGTAATTATTTTGAATTTAATAAAAAATATAGAAATAAGAAGGCAATTGAGGATATCGGCTGAAGTGGCGGATCTACAGCTCGTCAGAAGTAACAATATATAAAAGTGCATGTTGTAGTTTAGATTGAAAATGAATAATAATAATTAATAACAGATACCACTGCATAATTTCTCTCTTTCTAACTTTTAAAATTTCGCGTTCCATGATATAATTATGTATTTAAACGGGAATTAACGCGATCATGATAAGGCTGATTGGGTCACCGCTGAGCCAGTCAGCCTGTGGCCACGGCCAGTGCAACCTGGTCGAAACGTCAGGCAATTCAGAGGTATGTAATACCTTTTCGTGATCGCGTTAATTCCCGTTTAAATACATAATTTCTCTTTCTGTCAAAGACTCCACTTTCCTGGGAAAACCTTTCAGCTCATAAGAGAGTTCTGCAATATACAAACGAAGAAATTTCATTGGCGCGATGCAGGGTCATTACAGTCACTACGTAGTTCGGCTTATCTTCGCCAGATGACGCTACGGTATATTTTGCTGTACGTGAATATAGAATTTCGAATTTACTAGCCTTGTAATCTATATATATATATATATATATATCATTTATAACTTGTTATTATACCACAGAGTATAATGCCTTATTATTAAAATCAAACCATTGCGAGCAGAACTTACCGATAGCAGCTGCTGTCTTGCTATTAGGAGTGCTAGTACAGTCACCTATGCCGTATATGTTTGGGTACTTGTTGTGCTGCAGTGTGTACATGTCTACGTCTAGGTACCCTTTACGGTCAGCGATCAACTTGTTGTGTCGGACGACTTTGGGCGGGTGCTGGTTCGGCACCACGTGGAGCAGATCGAAGTGTTTCGTTGTCGTCTTTAAGGTAATGTGAATTAATTATTCATAATAATTTAGCAGTCTTGCAACAAAACAGTCAATGTTTAAAATACAAACGGTTACAATATTGAGAATTTCTGATAAAGTAGTGGCTCAGTATGATATGCTTATTGAGTATAAACTTGGTTTGTCCAAGTTCACATCGAAAGCAACCACTCTGTTATAGACGAGTCAGATAAAATGGCGATGAAATGAAAATTAAAGCTGGCTTGAAATTACCAATCCTGTAACACATTTATATTTCTTAAGGACAGCAGTTGAAATTTGGTAATTTAGCTTCATCTGCAATTAGATGACGTCAGATTAATTAAATTCGTAGGCCTTTGTATAAATTTCGGCTGCTTAAACATCACTCTACGTTCTTCTAGAAAAGAAACCTTATTTTGAAATTTAAAATATTTACTTGAATATTGAAATTTAAATTATCTGTTGGAGAAAACTGACATTAACGAAATTATAGTTAACAAATAAAATAATAATTAGTTTATTTACTGTAAAGGGTAAACTTAAAAAAATAATTAAAAATTCTGTACGGGCTTCGTCAACCCTTTCTCGCCTATCCAAAACGAACCTAAAATACAACTACACCTTTCTCAAACATATTTTAAGTACGTTTTTACGCTGTTGCCGCTTTCCTTGATATCTTATCACGGTGACGATAATTACTTACATGGCTCTCGTCGTGGCAGGCATGGAACACCGCCTCCTTCTTCTCGTGGCGTATCTCCTTCAGTATCAGCTTATAGTCCACGTGGATGTTCTTGCGTTCAGCCACCTTCACAAGTTCGTCCGCGTATTTCTTCACGCCAAATATTGCTGGCGCGCAGGTGGTGTAAGTAATATTAGCTTTGGACCGAATGTTTTTCTGTAAACAAAATTAGACTTCTGTATATTTGTGGATAGAAAACAGTTATAGTGCTGACAAATAGCTCAGCGGAAATCCACACAATTCTCAAAGAAAGCTTTGTACATTTTTACGGGAACAGTACTGTTACGACCGGGGGGTTCGGGATAAGATAAGTACACCAATTTATAACGAAATAGATACGATTTATTTAAATAATTAACAATTGGGTAGTTACCTATGCTCAATATACATTATTTCGCCAAGTGTCGCAATAAAATAACTTAAAATACTGTGAAAATTATCGTCCAGTTTTATTTTAACGTTTTAATTTAGATTATATTTATTAAATAAACATTTAAAGGAAATGATTTGACAATACTAAGGCGTGACGTCACGCCTTAGTTTTGACGTTTACTAAAAAGATACTGATTTGACTTGACAGTCATCTACCCTATTAACACAATTACAATTAATTCTCACTATTTCTACTCAAATAATCAAAGTAATTAAACGTAATGTTCTTTGAGTATCAATAAAGTTCTTTAAACCTATGTGTTAGTTAATTTGTGAAATTTATATATGTTAAAATGTAAACAAACGATTAAGGCTGCGTTTCCACCAGACATGTGCGAGGATGCGTAGCGAGGGTTGTGTTTGTTAAGAACCAATAGAATCGCTTCATTCCAACCTAGCCTCGCTCAACGCATCTCCGGTGGAAACGGCTCAGCGGAGCGAGGTTTTTGTACGTATATAACAAGCGAGGGATGGGTGCGAGGGATGTGTGCTAGACGGTGTTTGTTAGAGGTCGATGTGTGTTGTACACATCCTCGCACAGCTCATTTACGCACCGTTTCACAGCATCGCTACGCATCCTCGCACCGCTCAGCGGCCTAACACATCTCTGGTGGAAACGCTCAAATCATTTCACAGCTACGTTACGCATCCTCGCACCGCTCAGCTACCTCATACATCATGAGAGACAAATGGTTAGCAATTACATACATTGCTAACCGAATTTGTTGGAAAGAAAGTCTGAGAGATTGGACTATATTTCTCTTAATAACATAACCGATTTACTTGTTAACATGACTTGAAAAATTCGTTGAGTCTAAAATTAAAAATATTCTTATTTAAATTTCCAACGATTTACCATATTATTAATTCAAAAGGGTTTATGTGTAACCTGCCAGGCTCGTTTTTAATCCCCGACGCAATAAGGTGTAAGAGGTGTTATAAGTTTAAGGTATGGATCTGTGTGTGTGTGTGTCTGTATATCTGTGTGTCTGACTGTGACATCATAGCTCTTTTCTAATCCTTAAAGGGATGTGAGTAACTCCTACTGGTCTGATCAAGTTAAACTGTGGTATCCTATGGTTTCAATGATATTATAATAACATCGTAACTTTAACCTTGCAATTCTTGCAAAACAGGATTCCAAACTCCTCACTAACTTGTTTTTGAGACGGGGTTATTTTAAATGTTTATTTCGTACTTGTATTTAATGCCACAGTCTGTTAACCTTTCCCACAGCGGTAAACCAATTTCGTTGAAATTTTATACAGAGATAGTTAGACCCCCATAGGCTAATTTTAATCGCTAGTACGAAATAAAAGACAGACTAATTTAATGGAAATATTTTTTTTACGTTTGCCAATTGACATGGGCATGACTATACTATATACAGTGTTTAAAAAATCGCAATTGAGGTTCCCCTAGACCAGGTGTTTATTTTTCTGGTCATGGATTTACACGTGTAAAATATACTGCGCTGTAAATTAATTCCTTGAATGTATAAGGAAAATTAACGTCATTATTTTATTCATATAATTAGTTTACTATAGACATACATAGACATGATCCTTATTTAATTTATAAACGATCATGTAATAATTAAATCAAAGGCATATTATTATATCCCCTTACAAACTAAGGAAGTTTGTAAGGGGACTAGTGATTGTGGAATATCTTTATCAGTTTTAAGTCTGTATGTCTGTCTGTCAAGACCCTTTTTCTCATGAACGGCTATCAAGTTGAAATTAACATCAAATACTCTTATGTTTGAGGTCCTTAGAAGCTGTAGAAAAATCAAGCTTCTAAGTCATCGCGACTAAAAAATACGGTCGGTTAAGCCTTATATTTTAACATAACGCAGGTAATCAAAACCTATAGGGTACTTCTCATTGACTTAGCGTCATGAAATTCAGCAATAAAAACCTCGAAAGTTGTTAATTTGATATATCACAAAAATATTTTGCGATTACAAAATGGACTGTCCTGAAATGACGTACATCGATGTATGGGAAAGTATTTGGGCCTGCAAAGTTAAGTTTGTCTTTCGGAAAAAACGGGCAAAAAACTTTGAGAATCGATTCCCGAGATAGACTATCTACGTACAACTTTATTTGCTAACAGAACCCTCGGTGCGCAGGTCGGCGACATCTTGGCTACCACTAGTAGTATTTAAGGGATCAGCAAAGTACATTAATTTTATTAAGAGTAATAAACAAGGGCGTCGTCAGCCAAAGGGCCAGGGGGGGCGAGTTGATATATGGTGGATGGGAAAAGTATGAATTGTATGTAAGTACAGTCAAGAGCACATGATATTTAAAAATACGCACTTTAATGGTAACCGGAACAATTTTGGATATTAAGAAGGAAAACATTAATAATATTGTAAAAAAAGGGTAGGCTGAATGGCATGTAAGTATATTATTATTAGTTTTCACTTCAAATATGTATTTCACCTCAATAACAGCGACCCCAAAAACATATAGTTTCCTTATAAGTTATTTATTACTTAATATTTTTACTAGTCAGCTAAATATCTGTTTCCATGTGTGTATAGATGTTAGCTCACACACGATTAATATTAAACTATTTTCATGCACTGTCACTCTGCACCATACACATAATCATGGTCCCCAGCGAGAGACTATCCACATTGATAACCCCCGCGAGATCGGCACGTTGCTGCGCCCACGCTGAGCACTCCACTATAGTGTGTTAGTGCGGTATCCACGCGGCATCTCCCGCAGTGGTGGCACCCAGACATTGGCTCCTGGCCAATGCGACACAGGTACTTTCCGAAGCAGCCGTGTTCAGTGAGTACCTTCGTCATCCAGTAGGAGACAGCACCATGTCACCTCTCCAGGCAATCCTCCATGACGGGCCTTACCGCCATTGTCATGGCGTGCCTTGTGCTCCGGTGGCTCAAGTCGTTTTTTTAAACTGAGACATAGAGCACTTGGTGAAGCTGGGACTTTTACGCCTCTATTTCACGAGGGACAGGTTTCCTGCTCCAGCGCCTCCCTGCGCCACTTGTACAGTGTTGCGAGGGATTTCGCCTTCAGGTGCCATGGTGGAGTTCCGACTAGGGGGCTCAAAGGAGACTGTGCCTTATCTTCTTATCACCCTGATGGCCATAACCCGTTGTGGGCGTCTTAAGAATGCAACAATGCAGGTCGTCAGTTTCGACTATATTTTTATACTAACTAAAATAGGAATAGCTATCAATAAAATATTTATGGTAATATAGCTATCGAGCACCTCAAGTTTTATTTAAATAATATAATTTGTCAATTACTTGTGCCTTAACATTTTATTTTTGTAAATGATGAACGATATCCTTTTCAATATTCTAACATATTCTTCTCTCTTTCTCTAAATATTTTCTTCCTCTGCATTCTTATCGAATTTTAAAACTACACCGATTTTTCAAACACACAAAAATCACCGACTATAGTACGAGAGCCCACGACCAAGGCCATGCATATCAAACAGATGCAATGAAACGGTTTGGTACAACTTTTAAATGTATTTGAAAATGCGGTCAGGTCAGACGTTCCGCGAAAAAAATCTGAAATTAGTATGTATAGGAATCAGAATAACCAAATCTATCGATTTTATGCTGTTTTGACCATAAACTGATGAGGCAAAAATATTGGTCATAGACTCTCGTCCTATGTGTTGTATTTATGTCATACACACATCCGTCAATCAAATACCGAAGAGACCTTAGCAACGGAAATGGACCAATCACAGTTCAGTATTCGATGTAGTGCGTTCGCTTATCAAAGGGTAACTTGAATATCGTTTGTGAATTTCTTATTTAGCTTAGCGTTACTTCCACACTACCCAAAGTATTGTTTGTGAATACGGGTGTAAGTGTTTTGGAAGACAGGTATTTAAAAGTATAAATTTAATTTAAATCTTTTAAACGATATTTTTTTTTAAATCAGCTATTTCCTCAACAAAGCGCGATCAAATCAAAACCAGTTAATTAATTCAAGCTGCCATTAAAATATGGGTTTTGAAGACAACTGAGATTCCCTACAATTTAATAAAATAAAATGTCTATTACATGAAGAAATTATATGTTTTATATTCCGTGATTGTTCTTATTAATTCATCCTAATGAGAACTTTAAATCTAATAAAAGATTGTTGAATATCTAATAATAATAATTATCATTAAATTTTAGCCACACAAAGAAACTAAAGATAACTAAAAGATACAAACAAAAATTAAATTCGTAAACACTGCGGCAAATAGATGCGTCGCGTTGACGCTGCCATCACTTCATTTTGGTATTAATTAATTAGCTTGTTTGTGTTTCACGGTAACTCATAATTATTAAGGTACTTACATTAGATTAGGAGTTTAGTTACGCAATTGGCTACCTGCAGATTTATGATATTGTGAGTAACTAGCAGTATTTTTATCTAATATCTGTTAGGTATATTGTTCAAAATTATTTAATAATAAATACTATCTCATTATTATCCGATAGTATGCCATCGACCCTTATTGCTTCTTGAAAGCCAGCCACCCGGGCCTTTTCACATTTGGTGCGATTTAAATTTCGTTAATAATTTTTGAATCTCTAGGAGGGGAGGGGGGCAGCTGCCCCACCCTGGCGACGCCCTTGGTAATAAACATACTCCAGTCATCGATTGATAACACTATCAGAATTGATAATATTGCAAAGACATTGGCTAAGTTCAGTGAGTCAGTTGATATACTTATATTATGGAAGATATCAA
The DNA here is from genome assembly GCA_963859945.1 of Euplagia quadripunctaria. Classification (NCBI taxonomy): domain Eukaryota; kingdom Metazoa; phylum Arthropoda; class Insecta; order Lepidoptera; family Erebidae; genus Euplagia; species Euplagia quadripunctaria. The sequence continues at coordinate 20,649,038 of OY982568.1, read as the reverse complement.
GCCACATAGAACGAGATATAAATATACTTCATTTTCTATGAAAAGTAGATTTCAACCTAAACCTGGCTACTACTTTAATGTAGAAATTAATAATTATTATAATTAATTTAATGATGACAATTTTTGAACGGTTATTTTAATTAAAGCACAAAATTGTAATCAGTAAAAATTATCTTGTAAAAGAAAGACCAGGGGATTACCTCCACTGCTATTCTAATTTGGCGCAAGAGAAAGAAACAGGCAGAAAGAGATTTTGAATACAGTGTAAGGGGCACTGTATTCAAAATCTTTTTCTGTCTTTCTTCTCAACTCCCTCTCTAGAGACTAGTGGGATGGTGAACAGAAGAGAGAATAAAATAATAATTATACAATTACCTTCGTAAAATAGGACTCTGCTAAATAAGCAATCTTCTGTGGTGCACCGGGACATTTTATCGGGCAATGTGGGAACGTGAAAATGGCATCACCACCTTTGAACTTCTGCAAGTCACTCCAAGTCTTCTCGCAGTAATTCTCTGTGTATATCGTTGAGACATTGCTGCTAGGGTCCTTAAGAGCTTCTAACATGCCTGGTATCTGTGGCAACATATTAACATTTTATTTACAAACAAAGATACTAAAATCAATTCTATAAAGATACTGTTATATTGCTAACAATAGGCCAATGGTCATTGTAAAATTAAATTTAATCGAAGTCGTGCTCATTGAAACTTCGATTATTTTCATTTCACTAGCCTAAAGATTGAAATGGATAACGAATCTAATTCTTCGGAACTTTTTTTTTAAGTCTACTATTAATGTGGGTCTTTAGTATTCTTTTAAGCAATCAAAATATGGCTTCTGACACAAGTATTTAGAATTTAATTCGAAGTTCAAATTCGAAACTTCGTGCTGAGAAGTCCGACACTTTATTCCGGATTATCACAATGCTATGACTTAAATATGGCCACGCAACCAATTGCGTTCCGTTCTGTTCTTTGTGGAAGGAATCGTGTTTTAGATCAGTTAAAACTCTCAAAATTAATTTTATATTAGCAATTTTATTTATATATTTTGCGCGGAACCCTAATTATTTTTCCAAAATAAAAGTAGCCTAAGTTACTCCTTATAACACCAGCTATCTGCCAGTGAACGTTCCGGAGATTAACCGGAAGAAACAGACAGCCAGATAAACATTTTAATAACTGATTTTTAGGCACAGGTATCGTGCAAATAACTGTAGAGCTTAAAAAAGTATTATTTTGCCATTACAAACCGGCACTTCAATTTTATTTATTGATGATTTCGAATATCGTTAAATAATTTGATAGCAGATACTTTCTTTCAGAAGCACTTACCTCCTCATACTCCATTTTTATTCCCACAGCAACGACGATGTATTCATAACTGATTGTGTGCCCCTCTCTCGTCGTCACAGAATTGTCTTTCGGATTGATGTCGGTAGCATAATCTTGTATCCACTTAGCACCAGAAGGCATCAAGTCTTGTTCGCGTCGATGAGCCTGCTTTAGATCACAGACACCGGCGGCTACCAGCGTGAACAGAGGTTGGTAATAGTGATCCTGTGAACAATATAACAGTAAAATGAGATACGGATAGGTGCGAAAGGGAAAATAGATTAATCACGTGAGCAGTTTTCCTTTTAATTCAGATCCCTCTCGGTGAGATTTTTTGAGATTTAGTGCAACATCGCCTCCCTGTCACGTCAAATTTATACTATAGTAGTTGAAAAATATACAAGTTTAAGGCGTACTAATATTGTACAAAGTTGACGTGAGATATTCAATTGCGTTTCCTCAGTTAAAATGAGATTTGATGAGATTTGATTGAACACCTCCCCTCCATTTTGAGCTCACGTAACTAATAGCTGTCCCTAAAGTATATATACATAGGTATTTACATATAATATAGATAACCTGGGGTGAGAATTAGGTATTTTGATAGGTGCCAAGGATTCACAAACAAAAAAATTGACGATAAACATAGTTTATGCGCATGCAATTTTATATGAATGACTTGTACTTGTGTGCGATATATGAACGTATGGAGGTCGTTAAATTCTCTTTGTTTTATGTTCCGTTAACTACGTTGTCTGCAGAGGTTTGTATTTGTGTGGTTACATTAATTTAATATTACCTATATGTGTATTTGTGTGCTTTGCACGTGATTTGGATAAATATATTTTTCATTTCTTTAGATATATGTAGATATGAGATAACTTATCACCTCTGCACTTCATTTTTGTCTCACATGTCCTCACCTTTTGCATCGATTTGGACATCTGCATCCGCATCCGCAATAATCAATGCGGATGTTAATGCAGATGTAGTGCAAGTCGCGACAAGAAAGAAAGTACCGTAAGTAAAAGTAAGTAAGTAAGTGTACCGTAAACATGTGCTGATTAACCAATAGGGGCGAAGATTTCGGTAATAAATTCCGACGTTTGTTATTATGTATTCAGGGATGTTGCGGATATTCGCATCCGCATTCGCAAATGCAGAGCTTCCACATTGATCCACGGATGTCAAAAATTCTACACCCGCAACATCCCTTACAAAGAATCCCTTAGAAAGTACATGATGTATCAGAAGCATACGGTAAGAAAACAGTCAGTACAGTGCTCTGAGCGCTATGTTGTTCAGTCTATACTTATAATAAAACAGTAACAAGTGCAATTCTCTAATTGAAGATTTTTTAAAATTTTTTGGGAGCATATTATAATCGAGACTGAAGCCAAAACTATTTTTTTTTTTTTCATTTTTGTCCGTCTGTCTATTTGTATTTTGGCCATGCATCACGCTTAAACTACTGAACGGGTTCAAATGAAAATCGGCATGATTTGAGTTCATACCCGCGGGCTGGCGCTGGGTGGACCATTGAAAGCAAAACGTCGCCATACAGACGGTCAACTCATAACGCACACTGTAAGACACACCTTGTGGTTTTAGTCGGTTTAAGCCTATATACGGCCGCTTCAATAGCCCGGTGAGGTTTTCCACACGAAAAACAAATGGGTACCTACTTTTCCCACGGCGAAATTACGTCGTTATTTAGCGTGTAATCAATCAACTTGTTTCACCGCCAATACAGTATAAAAAATCCGGCCTGGAGGATTCCCCCCTTTCAGGAAGAGGTACAATGCCTATTATAAGCGACATAGTGCTGTTTTCCGACATAAACGCGAACGAAGTCGCGGACACAGCTAGTATTGTAATATACAAAGTACAAGTCATTGCCTCGAAATGTTTTACATTTAAATATACAACTTACAGCAGCTGGTAGAAGCCCTTGAAAATAATCATCAACGAATTAGCAAAATTAACACTAAATCGGTATGTTTTATCACATTAACTCAATTGTCACAAAATTCGAAGACTCACTTCACTATTGGCAACTTTATGCATCACCTTCTGTAGAACCAGTGAATTTAAATTACCTGGATCAAGGATCTGTGATTTCTGACGATGCCATAATGGAACCGGACTTCACAAATTGAGTCACCACAACCTGGGGCAAATGGTACATTTAGTCGAAGTTATGCGCGATGTTAACCGTATACAACCTATAATAGTGTATATGACAGCTAAGGGCTGCAAAAGAAATTGACGATTCAAAATTACTAACATATTAAAGGCAGGTTGAAGAAAGCTGCTATAACATTTCATAGAAATGAAGACCGTTAAGACGAACTTGCTAACGCCCGCAGTAAATGAATATTTAGGTCAGGTAAGGACTATCTTCTTTCTTACAACCCGTAAACCATGCTGTTATGGATAACTATACATATATGTTTGTGTTTACGTGTGCGTGATATCTGTTTATGATTTTACAACCCGGTAAATATTGAAATGTCAAAAATGCAACAAGTAATGAGAAGTGGTCAGGTCATGTTGATAAAACATTCGGCCAAATAACAATGAAACGGTTTATAATGCTCATGTCACCAAACGTTTTTAAACGTCTACACAATTCGTTCCAACAAGTTGATTATTAAATCATAACATCGCTATTGTTCTTTTCTGAAGGATAAGGCATGTATGTATGCAATGTAATATATGTACGATGTAAAATGACATGTTCTTCATGTTCTTAGAGGCTAGAAGAATAATGTAAGGAGGATAATAAAAAAAAACGCGTCCCTCACGCCTTTTGGGACACGCGGTTGTAACGATTGAATAAATTGTATCAAAATATAGTAAAATTGCGCCATCTGTAAAAGTTGCCAGAACTAATATAGATAATTAGTATACAACCAACATCAAATACATTAAACATCAAATACATTAAACATCAAATACATTAAACAACAAATACATCAAATCGCGCATAATCCACAGATGGCGTAAATAAAATAAATCAACTCGCGATCAGCAATTTTCGTTGCGCTAACACTTTTTTTCTGTCTAGCCCCGATCCGCCAAGCGTCTGAAGTGTAAGGTGCGATAAAGAACTTCGTTCCAATAATCCGCAACTGTCACCTTTCGAAAGAACCTAGTACCGGTAACTACCCATCGGCTAATCTTTACCGCGCAAATATCATGATCAAGGCGTGTGTGTATTGTGCGGAGTCAATATGATTAAATAAGTATAGTCATTCTGCCAGCCTAGAGTCACAACGGTACCTTTGACAAAGATCACACTCACACAATAGACACGTAGTTCTATGCAACTTAAAGACCTCTATCCTTCGTTTTCAAAGAGACTAGCATTAGGTTGGTAAGGAGTAGGGTTGCCACCTTTTTTTGGGAAAAATATCGTTTTTTTTTTAAACTTGCAGAAAATATAGTTTAAAAAAAATAGTACCTATCTACAAATTTTTTCATCCTTCGATAACAGATTTTTTTCTGGGTGGTAGGTACCATATTTCTTGTTCTGTACCATTGACAACGTGTAACCAACATTAAAGGATGATCGGTCGAGTAGTTAAGGCGTGAAAGCGTTACAAACAGTTCGAGTGTGTTCCAGTTTCAGTTAAAATGGTGACAGATGAGTTAGCAATAAAAATATAGTATTTTTGGTACTATATTATTGTTCTATAATATATAGTACAATAGTTCAAAATATAGTACGATACTATATATTATAGTACGGGTGGCAACCCTAGTAAGGAGGTACGTGCCAACTTAATTAGACTGAATTATCTGCAAAATTATTCAATAGTTTTGCTACAGATGCACACATGATGATACAGATATGTAGCAAAACATGGTACTTTTTTATAAATATCTTGATGTTAACTACTTTATTTTTAGGGTTCCGGTCCTCAAAGGGAAAAAGGAACCCTCACTTTGTTATCCGTCTGTCTGTCTGTCTATCAAGACCCTTTTTCTCAGGAACCCGTGGATGCATCACGTTGATATTAATACCAAATATTTATGTCAACGTAATAAAAAGATACGGCCATTTAAGCCTTAGATTTCACTAAATTTGATCATTTCGCAGATATATCAAAACCTATAGGGTACTTCCCTTTGACCTAGGCTAGAACCATAAAATTTAGTAAGAAGCAAAGTCTGACAGCTCAAGTAAAGGAAAAAATCGGAAAACCGTTCATGTGATGTTATATAAAAAAAATAGTCATTGTGATTACAAACTTATATTTTGCGGTTGTAAAGCTGACTTTGTCGTAAATCGAAGTATGGAAGAGTATTTTCAGAACCGCAAATAAAGTTCGTCTTTTGAAATAGATGGGAAAATCTTCGAGAACTTAATCCTGAGATGGATGTACTATCTACATACAAGTTCGTTTGCTTACGGAACTCTCGGTGAGTGAGTCAGACTGGCACTTGTCCGGTTTTTTCTTTAGAACAGCTATGATACACATTAGATTAATTATAGGGTATCGTAATAGTGTGCTCTTAGGTCATTAATGATCTGTGGGTGGGCTATATTAGACGGTACAATCAAAACTAAACACTCCACGAACTACGTCACAAATTAAAATAATAATAAACATATCTAGAAGAACCTTGAATAATGAAAACGCACTATACAGGCGTCCCCGTAACCTTGACGATAATCGCGAGATGTTAATTAGAAGACTACGATGTTGCCGTTATATTTCGATGTGTGAATGTCTTAGCATCTCTGAGTTAACTAACTATAATTCTTTCAAAAAAAAACCGACTTCAACAAAAAAAACTATTCAATAAAAGACTTATATATGTTTTTCTCATGGATGCCATTGTCAGAACTGGACCAAATTGAAATGGGACCACACGGGAAGCACCAGCATTCAAATAAAAAAAGAATCATCAAAATCGGTTCACCCAGTCGAAAGTTCTGAGGTAACAAACATAAAAAAAAACATGTCGAATTGAGAAACTCCTCCTTTTTTGAAGTCGGTTAAAAATTAGATAGACCTATAATTATATGAATAAGGTTCAATTTTTAACCAACGAGACACAGCTATGGCTTTTTGTATGTAAACGCTGTTGTAATGCCTTACAACTGTCTTTACATAAAAACAACCTTGATAACACAGAATGACTACGCTTAAAGGTACATTTTAATATTTCCTTTACGATAATGTCTAGCTAATATATGATGTGTAACGAGGAAAACCACCAACAATGATTGCCCCGGTGATTGAAACTAACACTTGTGACTTGGATCGCGCATAGGTACAAATATGCAACAGAAAACCTGGCCAGAGAACTTATTCATACATCATTCAATGCAGTAAATAAGTTGAATATCAGAATATCATCATTACACACGGACGACAGAGTCAAACAAAAGTGATGTCATTCTTATATGGAATGATTACATAATATGCACTTATTTGTGTTGCATGAGTGTTATGATAATAACTAACAAATAATGTATACTTCTTTAAGTTAGTACCTATATAATAGGTAACTATCTAAATGTAAAAGTTACTGTTTGTTTTAAGCCGACTACAAAAAAGAAGGTTATCAATTCGACACGTATGTACTTATATGTAGTACTAACTGCGCCCCGCGGTTTCACCCGCGTAAGTGCCGATCCCGCGGGAATTTCGGGATAAAAAATGCGCAAACTTTCACGTTTCTAATATTAGTAGGAAGTTGTATGTGTATTGGAACTGCAAAATATTTACATAATGGTAATATATTAAAGGCTTCTAAACGAATAGGTATATCTCCAGCATCTTATTTCGTTTACCGTTCAAAGAAATACTTAGCTCTTGTGGGTGAGTTGCGTTAGGCACAAACTAGAGAATTCAATCCCGGTTCTTTTTACAAATCCCGGGATTGTAAACATGTAATAAGAAGTTAGAGTTCTTTAAAACAATCACCATTACTTTAAAAAAAACTCGAAAACTTTTTGAAGGAACACGTTAAATGTGAAAAACTCGGCCAAGTACGAGTTGACCTCTCATGTAGAGGGTTCGGTACGATGAATTGCAAATGTATGTTTATACGCTCAATATTGAGAGATTTATATAGCGCCCAAAGTGGCCCTATATTCAAAATTCATTTATTTACGTTTGACATCTGTGTTTGGGCAAGAATTGAGATGTGTACCAAACTTCAAATCGGTCGAATACATTCCGAGCAAATTGGTTTTAAAAGTGGAACAGACGCAGGAGTGCTCCTATAACGGTTCTATTTTTATTTGGGCGTACAGAATCCTAAAAAATTACTTAATCAGATGTAGCTGCCCGAAAATTATTGTTAAAATGGGTAGAACCCTTACGTCTTAATTGTATGACGAAAGGAAAATCATGCTTCCCAGTTAGTTGCACGTACTCGTATTTATGCACATGCTGAAAAAGCGCTGGGCTCGATCAAGGAATATTTATGAGTCTGTTTTTTTCTAAATTCGATCACGACTGGGATTTCCCACGAATAAATGCTATAATAATTTTAAAAACGTTTGCTACCGTGATGGAACCTGGTCACGAGACTCGGACATTAGCACACACATACAGCAAAACAAAGTTAACCAAATAATCCCATTACCTATGACCTAACACTTACAAAATGTTCAGTATCCTATATCATGAAGTCCCATTGCGATCTAATATTATTAAAAAATTGCAGAGTTTTGGTTGTTTATCAGAATATAAATAACCTAAATAGGAATCGCTATCTCCAGTGCAGCGGAACCTAACAATCACTTGTAATAATATCATGCGATAACTGTAGATTACTTTATAAAGTATATTACGAAATAGCTGTGCATGTGTTGCTAAGTAGATAATTAGATTCCTCTCTTTTCTGTATACAAAATAAACCGAATAGGGTTTTCAAAGCCAAATACTAAAATGCCACTCGAATATAAGACGATGTCATGTAAAAATGAATTTGACGTGCCATTGGGCACGTCAAATTCGGATCAGAGAAGCAACCGGATGACGAGAGGTAATCTGGGTCTTAAGTAGGGCTGCCATCCGTCCGGGTGTCCCCGGATTTGTCCTAGTTTAAAGGGCGTCCGGGGACCGTCCGGGCGGGGTTTTCAAAAAGTGTCCGGTAAAACCCGAACAGTCTGTGCCAGGGGACAACTATAATTTTTAGATGAATCGTTCACAAGTTAAAAATTGAAATGAAATCGGCGTTTTTTTTAAGGGTCCGTGAAAGAATCTCGTATTTCACCCATGTGTCCGGATTTTTTTAAGTTTTTGTCCGGCGTCGGCAATTTAATGATGGCAGGCCTAGTCTTCAGTGAAGTGATACTAGACCGTACGTATTTTATACGTACGTAATTTGAAGTCCATTCGGACGGTACTACCGGTTCAGTATCACTTCAAGACCCAGATAGCCTCTCGGATACGTATTTGACGTACCTTTGCCTTGAATATTACAGATCGGGATTTAAGTATTCTTAAGTTATCCGCCGTTAAACGCTTAAGGCAGAGAACATTTTAACAGAGAGAAATTACACCATTTCTGTGGATTTCCTTTCTGCGAAATAGCTTCGCAGAAAAGGGATGGACGGATTTTAAAGCCCTTGAATAAAAATGGATATTGATATCCCGGAAAATACATTAGCTAATATTACAATTAAATTAGCTGATAGCCGTTCAAACAAATTAATGTTAAAAAAATAGACTAAAAATATCGTAACTGTCTATAAATAGGTAATCGATCAGCCCTTAAAACTAGCACAAAATCACGTAATTTACAGGATTTACACTAATTCAAGTTTAATTTTGCATTCATTATCATGAAATGCTAATGATGTCCATACATTAAGTATGAAGTATGAAGATCCGCTTACCATACTACTACGTACTGTGGTATACCGACCTTGTTAGTGTGTAGCGGTATCGGCTTGCACTTTTTATTGTTATGTGAGAAGCTAATTCGAATGTTGTTATCAGAGTTTCAATTATGAAATTGCTAGCAGCGCCCCGCAGTTTCACCCGCGTAAGTCCCGATCCCGTGGGAATACCGGGATAAAAAGTAGCCTATATGTTAATCCAGGTCTCCAGCTATCTACAGAACAAGTTTCATCGTAATCGGTTCAGTAGTTTTGGCGTGAAAGAGTAACAAACAAACATCCATCCATCCATCCATCCATCCAAACTTTCACATTTATAATATTAGTGGGATGAGCCAAGGAAAAAGAAGTAGAAATTTATCGGAAGCCCGGTGTGGACATCTGGGTCTTGAATAAAAGATTTGATTGTAAATTGATGTTTAAGTGCATTGTAATTGAATATCAATACAAAATTGTTTTACAGATATAGAAAGTTTCTCTTGATCAGCATCACCACTTTGCAATATCCTCTCGTAAGCCAAGCGTACCGACAGCACGACAATACACATTATATTAAAATAGACAACGAACTCAATGAGCGAGTGAATAAACGTCAATAAACTCCTCAAGTTAAGAAGTTTTATCTATGACATAAGTACGATAAAATAAAAGAGGACTCACCTTGCTGGGTTCTAATACTATAACTGAATCCTTTGTTGGGAGTCTCCTCACAAATTTCGATGCTATTGTGAGCCCACCACTACCTCCGCCTACCACAAGGAGTTTACATCTGTGGAAAGATTTGAAATGAATTAAGTTCCATTCTTTTGTATATAGAAAAATAGTTCTCTCCCGTATTAGGATAGGTATAATCACTGTATAGGTATAATCGAAAACTTTACAAACTTCATAATTATATGTGAAATTATGAATTTCCTAAATAATTATTCTATATAGGGATCCCACCCGCAGCACTCAAATGGTAAAATTATTCAGTTCTTTTCTTTCCGAAACTCAAACTTGTTTTTCGGTTTGTTGGTCAGTCGCTATTTTTTTAGTTCTCACAGTTAATTTTCAGCGTATTTACATCAAGAAATAATGAGTACTTTTTTTTTAATGAATGTGGCATAAGACTGCCATGGGGTGATATACGTAGAATGAAATAGACTAGATTTGTTTGAAGTTGTATGCTTTTGTGTCGATACTCGATACGCACGCGATTATTCCAAACATATGGCACGCTCAGTAAAAGAAATATGTCAAGCTTAGATTATAATAAAAAGGTCAGATAATATAAGTTATCTGGTATGTTCTTATCTGAAGAGGGGTCACAAACTCTTTTGTCTTTTCACAACACTGCAAGGAGAAAATGGCCCAGAGATTGTGACCGCCAGACCTTCGTCATTTTATAAAAGCTGAAATTTTTTCTGTTTATGTGCCCATGTATGAATAGCAACGATTGCCGAGTATAAAGTTTGGACCATGGTGGCTTTGGCAGCTTTGACCTATGTTCATTAAAGTATAAAGCATATTTTTTTAATATTCTCTTTGGAATGATATTAGAAGTCATGCCATTTATTGCCCGACACTTTGTATTAGTGGCAACTCCCCACCAACACTCTTCAACTGTGATAAATTGATTCTTCTTTTGTCATTGCATAAAAGCTGAATTTTATATGCATTTCCCTAGCAGCCTGACACTTGTTAGTTGATCTATAATGGTGATCTCTGGCCCTCAAACTAGCTCACCATCAGGTAGGTTGAGGTCATACTGACAAGCTAAATTTATTTAAAAAAAAAAACATATTTTTAAACACAGTTGAAATTTGCTAAAAAGTGTCAAATACAAACACAACACTAATAGTAAACAGATATTTCAACTAAGAGAAACGGAGATAATAAACAAGCTGTGAATAAGTAATAAAGTTGATAGAGCTTTGCTCCGGAGCCAAGAAACTCTGGAGAATCTCCGGAGGCTATCAGGTTTGCGAATAACCAGTTATTTATTTGAATATTCGGATATTTAATATATGTTTATTTTGATTAATTTTCTTTTGAGGTTTATTTTCTATTAATGTTATTTTTGATACAAATTCTTTAAATGGTTCAGTTGAAGCACACAAAGTCATAGTTTAAGGGGGCTTGCCTCATTTTTATGCAAATATGTTTATATTAATGTCAAATTACACTCTTGTACTCTTTGTTAAATTGTTAAATTAAAATAATAAACAATCAGATGATTTATTCTTTTTGAGTTCCACAACTAAGAGATTCCTAAAAGTGCGGAGATTCTTCGGAGATTTATGACATGACACGAAAAAAAGACATATTCTAACAATAAAAATAAGACTATTCCTATAATATATGTACATATAATATAAATAGCTGAATTTCTGTTACATAAATCAAAAGTTCTGGAGAATCAAAGGCTACAATTAATGCTAACTAAAAAATCATACTACCTCTTAAATATATGTAGCTATATTAACACTTATACTTACGAATAAGTAGCATTATTCCAAGCAGAGACGGAAAGCCTTCGAAAATTTGAAGTCGTAACAAAGGTGAGTTTTCGTATAGTATTCATTGTTAAGTATATAGATCACTCGGCGTCGCAGTCAGCTCATTAATGATGGATATCCGCCACGTTACTGTGTTACAACAGCAGTTCTGATCGGGACTGCTCAATTCCGCTCACCGCGCACGATAATAAATAAAGTGGTTTGTTTGATTCTGATAATTATTATAAATGATAACCTACTGTCAACTGTCAAATTTGACAACGACAACAACAAAACAATCTCTTGGGCCTAGCCTTAACTAGGCCCAAGAGATTGTTGTTGTGCCCTTAGGCTGAAACATACTATTAAAATCCGATGCCACCCGACGACACGCGTGTTGTCCAACTTGTCCAAAAACTAGTATACTAGTATACAAACATTGTGTGCGATTGAGATACCTATCCTTACACAAAAACCAACGTGTGAGAAAAACACAAAATAAATGGACCGTGAAACCAGTTTCAAACAATTTAGTCTCCAGTAGTCTCCTGTCAAAAGAGGATCGTTAATTTTGATATTTTCATCACCAAGTTTCTGTATGTTAATGGGTAAATAGCAAAATTATATAGATGAAATAGAGGCCTCTGTAAAATATCTGAAGTGTGGCAAGTCTACAGGTGCTGACGAAATTTTGATAGAAGTATTTAAGACCATGGAGGATGCTGGTGTGGATATCCAACACTCCGTCTACCTGCAAATATGGAATACGGGAGAATGGACGTAAGGATTTGTCGCATTCCTTGTTCATCCTACTCCATAAAAAAGACTCAACTAAAAAGTGTAACAATTTCTATTATTCCTATTATCTTTGATATCCCACGATAGCAAGGTCCTTCTTCATACAGGCATATATAAGCCGGGAGATTGCTCAAGAACAAGCTGGCTTTGTCAATAGAAAAGGAGCACCTGAATTCTTAACCGGTTGTCTTAACAGTCTTAAGTTCAATAACCCACTATTTATTTGCTTTGTGAATTTTCGAAGAAAATTGACACCGTTAAGTGATGGAAGCTGTTGGAAGTGCTGTTGACAATGGGCGGGCGAGCAACACCTAGTATATCTCATTAAAAGACTACGAAGTCGGCACGATTCCAAAAATTGCAAAACTCAGGCTGGTACCCGATAGGGATGTATTCTCTTCAATCTCTTGTTTAATATCGACATCGAGTACATAATGTGGATAGTTTTAGAAAACTGAGTCAAGGGAGTATCAATTAGAGGTCGGTTGATTTCAAACCTGAGATGTCACAAGCAGACACGGCACGGTTTCTTTCACTGCTGGAAACAACCAGTTCGGATTTTGGCCTTACCATAAACCGCGAAAAACCAAAATGGTGGTTATGAATCGTAACACTAATAATTGACCGGACTTACGTTAAATAGCTACTTGCGAAATAGTCCAGAGTAACATCTACCTAGGATCCACAATCACAAATACTAGAAGGTTGGGTAAAACCGTGGAAAAACTCCTGAAGAAATGAAGAGATAGCCGTACAACCAAAAATACCAAACCAATGGTTTAACCTCTAATATAATATGTATGATAAAAAAAATTCCAGGCCGTTTCATGAGGAGGTGCTACGTCTTTTACGACCAACATGTTGTTGTTTTATTGTTGTATGTTTGTAAAATTTGTCGTTGCATAAAAAAAATGGTTTTTTTTTATTGTAATATTTATTATTTAGGTGCCCACTGCTTTTGTTTCATCATTATCTCACGTACTTTTTGTAAGCGAACCCTTTTTTTACTTAGAATCATTTTAAATGTTATAGTTTTATTGAGGGCAGCACAAAAGTCCCTGAAACCAATTTACTTGCATGAAATATTTACTGACAGTAGAGGAAGCTGGTGGACTGTGTAAGGACAGAAGCAAATGGCTTGCTTTTGGGTATGCTTACTGCGACAGGGGTACAGAATGAGTATATGTACTTAATCAACATAAAACCTGGTAATTAACTGTGGAAATATTAAAAATACACTAACATGAAAATTATTTAAGTTATAATTATTATTGTATTGCTGTTTCTCAATTTCTGACATAAAAAAAAAAATATTATATTACATAGCAACAAAACATTTTATTAGTATTGCCAATTTTTTTACTTTGAAATTGTGGTGATGTCAATGTCACTATACTAAAACTTAAATACACAGTTACTCAACTCGCATACACAAACATTATTACATTTTTGATTCGGTGACGCGGTAATGAGGAGACTATCTGTCTATTACGCTAGTTTACTAAGCTTCTGAATTGACTCGAATCAAATCTTATCATTTCAAAAATGATAGAATTTGATTCGACTCACAGTGACTCACTATGCGTCGCGCGTTGTCGAGTGACATCGATATTAAGTAGTATGTTTCCGGCTTAATACGGAAACGTCAAATTAGTGTGACCACGTATTTTGAAATGCCAATGTACAATATTTTCTTTGAAAATCTACCAACAGGAGGTCAAAGATTTGAAAGGCCCACTTACAAGAACCTGAGAGAAATTAAACAGTCGCATCCTCAGAGCAATAGTAATTATTGCTCTGAGGTCGCATCTATCACTGACCCTAGCAGATCTTGTTTTTTTTTATAAATTAAATAAATAATTTGCTTTCTTTTTGCCAATGCAATAGTTAATCGTTAACTGTTCGTCATTGTTCGATCAAAATTTTTATTTGTTCGATCTCAATTTTTGACGTGACAACGTCTTATAAATTGGTTTGCCGGGTGACACTTCAAGAAACTGCGTTACGCTCCGCTCACGTTATGCGCTCACAATGAGAGCGAGTGAGAGGCACGCGTCCCTTCCACTCGGGCATGGTTATTATTTTACCACTCAAAGTCGTTGTCACGTAAAACTTTCGCCCGTATACCGACTTTACAGGCAACCAATTTTTTTTTGAAATAAAATAAAAAATTACCCTCAAGTTAGCGGGGAGAAGTCGTTTTTTGACATCGTTTTTTTGCTCTTTCAACTGTTCTTTATTGTTCGATCAAAATTATTTTTTTGTTCAATCTTAGTTTTTTTTTGTTGGTTTGACCAAGTACTTCTTTTGTCATAAAATTCGGTTCTGGCACTCGCTGGCCGCTGCCGCGACAAGCTCGCTTCGCGCACTCAGCTCGTGCGTTATGGTCGCAGTTCTAACCTAACCTAAACCTAGCTACTTGAGGGTAAATTTTTATTTTTTTTATAAAAAGAAACTAAAATGAACAAATAAAAATTTTGATCGAACAACGACGAACAGTTAACGAACAGTTGAAATAGCAAAAAATAAAAAAACGATTTCTCCCCGTTAACTTAAGAAAGTAAATTTTTTATTTCATTTATAAAAAAACTAAGATCGAACAAATAAAAATTTTGATCGAACAATGACGAACAGTTAACGAACAATTGAAATAGCAAAAAAATGTAAAAAAACGACTTCTCCCCGCCAACTTTAGACAGCCAATAATAATTATTATTATACTACCTCATTGCTATGCTCTAATTATTAGAGCATAGCAATGATGTAGCAAACTTTGACATTCGCATATGCGTGCAGCGTGCGTGAAACGAAACAAATTAATTAATGTCCATAAACAGAAAAAGTCAAACTCAAAACAAAAATTAAAAATGGCGGACGAAGACGAGATTGACATTTTAGGAGATTTCTCTTTTAATTCTTGTTTTGCTCAAAACAATCAGGGCATGTAAGTCAAGTGTTTTATTGATAAACCTGTGACAATAAGTTTGATTTAAAGATAGTTCAACAGTTACGCAATAGCTGTGGGGTATATTTACTTAAACGTTTTGTTGACACCAGTTCGCTTCACTTTGTTGTTTAATGATGTATAATGAAAAGTTACCGTTTAGGATTCTGTTTATGTTATTAATACTCTTATAATGGTCCTTCTTTTATAATATTAGTAATATGACTATATTAAACCTCAATATGGCCAGTACTAGGGGTACCAGTTGCATATTATTTCTGTAGTTTACCAAAGTTACTCTGAAACAGAGCTGTATTAATATTTAGGTTACTTTTTTACTTAATATCTTTAATGGGCCTGTATTGTTGGAATGTTCATTACCTTTATAAACATATGGTAGGTTGCAGGAATTATAGGTTTAAATTTGTTTGTAATTTTTCGTAATTTCTATGTTTAGACCTTCGTGTTCCAGTCGTGAAGATACTGTGCACCCACAGTGGCTACTCGATTCAACTGAAACGAATTGGTATGATAAGCAGAGTAACAGGTAACTGCAACATATTACTGTGTTATAAGGTAAGGTTAAAGAAAGAATATACTAAATGAGACTTTTCACGACTTTTCACTTGGAAATAGTTCCGAAAGGTATTTTACAAGAAAAAAAACTCATTTTTTTAGGATAATTGGTATTAAACACTGAGTAATATGTGTATTTATTGGGCAAGTTGTTGTTTATTTGAATTCTGATCAAAAGTTGTCATCCGAGGTGTAGTCAGATTATCAGATTTCATCTCATTAATAACATCTTAGTAGTCATCTGAATGCCCTATTGTAAAAATGCAGTGTTTATTATAACCTTTTTCCAGTCTCTGTATTTTTTTTAATTTTATTTAATCTAAAATTATTATTATATGATTTAAATTATGTTTTCAAACTTATGAATATTTTGGGTGATTGCAGACTTAAGGAAGGGTCACCAAAGAAATTGTATGGCAACAACTCATTTGACAAATATCACAATGTGGTGTGTGGCTCACAGACAACATGGAGCCAAGCAGAAAGAGACATGCTTGTCAGAGAAATGGTGAGTTAGTTATAAAATACTATTTTCCTATTATGTTTCTGGTTAAAACCACCCCTTAACAACCCCCTACCTAACAAAAGAATATTCATTGGATAATTCCAATATGCTATTTCTGACTATATTATATAATTACAATATAGTCAGAAATAGCACACAGTACATGAAAAAATATTCCAAGAAACTGAAAACCTACTTACAACTAATTCGTTGAAAGTGGATGTTTGATATGGTGAATACTTAATGAAATGACCATTGTATTTAGAATCTAGTTTATTACTACTATATCGACCACTACAATCATGCCTCTCAGATAGGCACGCATACATACATACATAGTGGCGCTCGGGCTGGTTTACGAAGCGTGTACAAATACACACATACATATCAGTGTTACTTATTAATTTAATTAGTATGTAGGAGGTACAGAGGTATTGATAGTTATGCCTATAACAGCTCAGTTTCTGCAGATGTGATTAGACATAAATGTGATGTATAATGTTAATTTCTCCATTGAGTTCTATCTGCTGTTCATCAGCAGTAACTTATCACAGTCATGGTAGTTTTGTTGCCTTTTGTATGGTGGAGGTGCTTTTCCAGTACCTTTCAGACAGACATTCTGTATTTAAAAAAATATATTATAAATTTTTCCAATCATAAAACAGTCAATGACTTTTCTGTAAGAAAATTATGTTGCATGACCAACATTTCTCAATCACTTGTTTTAAAAACATAGCTGGTTACACATGACACATAGATATATACATATACATAGATATTGTGTTTGTGACATCAACATATAAACTGATATGATCTTTTGTTATGGGTACTGTTTATAAATAAGAAATATAACATTATTCCTTGTTGACGTTACAGTTTGTTAAGTTTTTTTTAAACTAGATAATAGAATTGATGGTAATAAATATACAGTTATATAAAAAACAAACAATAATACTCATACATAAGGATTCTTATATTAGAATGGTTCAGTTTTAGAATTTAGCATACCCTTAAAAAGGTTATGGTTAGTAGACATTTTGATTTCAAAAGGACAAATATATGTAGAAAAAAGAATGAACCAAATTACAATTTGAGCAGGACAATGAAGGACTATATTTTTTGATGAGTGAATGTATTTATTACAACTTTTTTTTTTTTTTTTTTTTTTTAAATAAGATTACTAGTAACGTGGGTCACACATTACTAGTATTCTCGTTAACCCCTCCTGCTAAGCTTAACGCTTGTGTTAGGAGTGGGTTCACGACGGTAGTGCACTGGGTGGGGTTCGAACCCGCAACCACTTGATCGCAAGTCCGACGCCTTAGCCATACGCTACCGACGCTTTGAGAAAGATATTATAGTGGCAAGTAAGATGAGTCAGATATGGAAGGGGATTGGGATAAATTTTGTAATTATTGAAAAGTTTAGTCAATTTATTAGTAACTAGCAATCCACCCAGGCTTTGCACGGGTACAAATTATACACCTAAATCTTCCTCATGAATCACTCTGACTATTAGTGAAAACCGCATGAAAATCTGTTCAGTAGTTTTTCAGTTTATCGTGAACAGACAGACACACAGACCCGGCGGGGAATTTTGTTTTATAATATGTAGTGATATAGTTTTCAGATTGATGCTGTACCTATCACTATTATTATAAAGTTAGAAAAAAATCCTCTGTCGTAACTTTTTGCCACAAACCCAATTGATGATTGTGTTTTTAGAAACAAGTTTAAACCTTAATTCTAAATTAATATTATTTTATCAATTAAAAATTCATATTTTCTTTTAAAATCATATGATTTCAGGCCAAATATGGCAGGAACATACGCAAAATATCACAAACATTGAAAACCAAGACTGAAGTTGAAATTCAATCATTAATTGAAGCCGAATATGGTGTGAACTTGGATACACCATCGTTCGGCCTCTACAAACCTGAGGACCATGATGATGTGCCAGCAGTAGTCCAAGAAGAAATTGTTACAGATGATGTAACTACAATGAACAGTGTTCTGAATATGGTTGCTACAGGATCACCTACAATTAAACTACCAAAGAAACCTTTCAGAAAGAAAAACACCAACTCGAAGAGTTTACTCAAACCAAACATTTTGTTAGAAAAAAAGGCTGAACTAATTGCTATAAATCCATCGAAAATATTACATGAAGATGATTTGATAATCGGCTCGACAGAATGTATTGGTTCTGATTTAGATTTAACCGATATTGTGTCTAAGAATATTGTAAATTACCAAGCGAAAGTCAAGGCTGAGAAAAAGATTGGGAACCATAGGAGAAAAGTGTCAAGGAATTACGATAAGAGTAAGATTAGGAATAGAAGTAAGGAATTGTTAAAGTCGCCTCCGGGGAGGCAGAGAAAGGACTCCAGTTTATCAGACGATAGCATGAAGAGTCCCAAGATGCAAATAGTATTAGGGTCGGGCCAAGCTCTACCACTGTCAGAAGGGGAACAAGTGGTGAGATTTTTTTGTAAATAATTCCTTGTGTCTTAATAAATCCATTATGCAAAGGTAAAGCGTACTTTTGTGACATAGTCTAGATACATATAAAATAATTTAAAAGTTTTTTTTACACTTACAACTTTAGTTGTATAAAAAATACAATGCAATGCATCTATCTTCCTCTTATCTATCTTACCAACTGATGTAATAGAAATAATAATGAAACGAGACATTCTTTTTCAGATAAAAATAGAGAAGAAGAAAGACTCGGATCCAGAGAGTGACATTGAGGTAGACGTGGACAGCGACACTGATAACACTTCAGATAAGAGCACACCTAAGAAAGACCTCAGTATTCGAGCTTCGAGTGAGGAAGCACCTATTGCCGTTCCACTCACCAATTCGAGCCTATGCCTAAGCGGCAAAAGAAAATCAACCTGGTAAGCAGCATTGCACACTACTATAAAATTTCTCCACAAGGAATCTTAAAATAGATATCTATTGAGCTAAGATACCAGCTGCCATACGTCTTACCAACTGTAATCTTAAGTTTAGAAGTTTTATAGATACAAAAAATAGTGCTAAACAATGACTATTGAAACAAACCTAATGAGCCCATGAACAGTTCCACTATCCATCTCCTGATCACATCATCAGACCAGCTCAAGGGAACCTAATTTTTGTATTGTCATCAGTATTATACATACATATTTGCAAAATTTTAAATTTGTACGACAAATTAGAAGTCGGTTAATTCACTTCCAAGATTTTTTTACGTAGTTACAGGTGAAGCTAATTGGAGCGTGTTAATATTCAACAGCTTTAACCGTCAAAATTTGATGATTATAGTGTTTCAAACCTATGTTCCAGCTTAGAGTATTTTTTTATGTATTAATGTGGGTGGATATCTATGTTTGTGCAGGACGGCGGTGGCGGCTACACGATCATGCACACGGCGGCCGGCGACCTGCTCGCGCGCCACCCCCGCCGCGCCGGGCCGCGCCGGGGCCGGCCCAGCAAGAAGCGACACGTGCAATTGTTGCATTGTAGGGTATATAACGCTGAAAAACCGGTGAGTGGAAAAACTCAAACATCATCCAATCTATGTAAAGAATATGTGTACGTAGTAGTGATGTGCCGGATATCCGTATTCGTATCGACTTATATCAGAGGAAACTCTTACTCTTTACTTTTTGGCGGATCTTGAACGAATCTTTTGTATGATTAAATTTTATTATGCTTATGCAATTACAAATAACGTAGTGAGAATGAGTTAGGAGTTGTTAGGTTAGGTTAAGTATAATATAATATAATATAATATAATTCATAAAACTGGCCCATAATATGTCCGTTGATGTTCTACAGCAGCTATATACTTTTATTTTTTGAATCTGCAGGCACCGTTCGAAGTTCGCGTGCACGTGTCCACGCTGCTGCTGATGGATGCGCACGCGCACACGTCTCGCGCCGAGGTGATGGGGCTGCTCGGCGGTGACGTCACCGAGTGTGACGTCACAGGGGGTGGAGCTGGCCGGGTCGTGGTGACGGTGACGGCGTACAGACCTGCTAAGGCGGCCGCTGGTAGCACTCATTGTGACATGGATCCTGGTACGGTCACAATATCTCTCTATATAAATAGGCAAAGAGAAAAAATTCAATACCTCTTTCTTTAGTGTCATTGATAAAAATAAAACCGAACAAGTGCGAGTCTGACTCGCGCGCCGAGGGTTTCGTAAGCAAACAAACTTGTATGTAAATTACTCGGAATTTTGGGAATCAATTCACGAAGATTTTTACCCCTTCTTCCAGAAAGACACACTTAACTTTGCAATTCTAAAAAATACTCTCCCATAAATCGATGTACGACAAAGTCAACTTTCCAACAGCAAAATATAAGTCTGTAATCACAAAAAAAAATATATATATAACAAGGAGTTAACGAATTTCAGATTTTTGGTTTAACTCGTGCTTTGAGACCTTGCATCTTACCAAATTTCATAATTTTAGGTCAATTGGAAGTACCTACACTATAGTACGGTACAGTACGGTACTATAGTACTTATGGTATTTGATGTTAATTTCAACTTGATGCCTTCACAAGTTCCTAAGAAAAAGGGTTTAAGGGTTTCTTTTTTCCTTTCGAGCAATGGAACCCTAAAAAGTTTTTTTTTCTTCAAAATATGATTATGGTGGAATTTCGATCAATGGCCGAAAACCAAACTTTTTAAATTAGCACAAGTTTAAATTTAGAATCCATCGAATATGTATATAAATTACTGATATAAAATAAATAGCTTTGGTAATATAATGAATTAATGCAAAAAAAAAACAAATCCGACTGGTACTCGTAGTTCTAAAGATTAGCGCATTCAACTAAAGAAACAAAAACTGTGCTTAAATGCAGTAAGCTTAGTTGAGCTATCAGCCAGCGCTAGCTAGATAGCTTTGCAGGGACATTCATTGTATAATCTACATTTAGCATGCACGTAAAATAGGTATGTAGTACCATCTGGTGCCACTATTTTTTAAAAACATCAATACAAATAATAATAATAAGTGTAATTGTCAAAATAATAGTTTTTTTTTTTAAGCTCATGCTGTTATTTGCACTATACATATGCCCAAATATCAGTTTTTAAAATTTTTGTCTGTCTGTTCCGGCTAAACTCCGGAACGGGTGGACCGATTTCCACGAGACTTTTACTGGCAGATAGCGATAGATCTTGATATAAGGAGTAACATAGGCTACTTTTATTTTGGAAAAAGAAGGTTTCGCGCAAAATATATAAATATGTACACGTGAGCGAAGTCTAGTGGGAATTGCTAGTCTATGATATATTTGACTTAAGAAAAAAAAAATGGTTTCAACTTTATTATAATAGTATAAATAATGTATTGTTCTTTTTCTAGTGTCTCAATCCCGAGCAGCGGAGTCTCTCCGTCAGTCCCACGTGGTGTGTGGATGGCACCACTCCCACCCACAGTTTCCCTCGTCACCCTCGGCACAGGACTTGTTGTCCCAGCGCGGCTTGCAACAGGCCTTAGAGTGGAAGGTGCCGTTCCTAGGGTTCATCACGTCACAGCATTGGCCTACGGGACGGACAGCATCGCAGTACCGGTAGTCAGAATATACATATTTCTATATACTCCAACCAATTGCACCAATTTGCAAGACCCGATGTTTATGTTTGCATATGATCATATAAAAAGCGCAAGTTTATTTAGCGGGACTAAAGGCATACAGAGTGTTTCAAGTATGTGTACCATAACGACGGGTCCTACGTATACTGGTACAAGAGCAAAATTGTAACTTTACAGGAGAGTGATTTATACTAATAAAACAGACATTTTTGATTTGTATCTTTGAAACTAATTAATATTTTATAATAAATTTAAAATAAATTTTACAGGGTATAAAATATAGGTTAAGGCGAAGCTATTGATGCAAAAAATCAATTTTCGTCATTTTGCTGGTTATACCAGTATACGTAAGACCAGGCCCGAGAGGCAGCACGCAGTGTGGCGGACGGGTGAGGGTCGCACCGGCTGACGGGACGTGTCTGGGGTGAGACGGGTCAATGCCTGTCGGGGGTTGCGGAAGAATGCAATAGCAATCCTCGCTCCCCTGATCATAGGCAAGTAGTGGAACACCGGGGTGGTTTTTAGTCGGTAAGAGTCCGACATACCCATACGCCTCCCCAAGGCGGAGGACATCCATGTAGGATCTTCCACATCGTCAATAAAAAAAAAGTATACGTAGGATCCGTCGATAAGGTATTTTTGTTATAAGCAATTTTAGAATTGCAAGTAGTAGTTTTGATTTTTATATATTCTTTTTCTTGAACTTGGCTTGACACGCTGCCGCGTGTCTCGATTTGACAACCCTTATATAATATAAAGGATATGTACAAGAGCACAAGGTACGTGGTAGGTAGCGTGCAAGGGTAGTTGTGACCAGTTGATATTCCTGTCCTACTGGCCTCTCTAATCACAGGACGGACATTCGGGTACGCGACCTGGCCTCGTCGAGCTACTTACCCTAGCTCTTATCGCCCTGTCCGTTTTCCTTGCCCTATTTTACCTTCTTCCTTTGTCTCGTCTAAAAACGACTACATTCCCAAGGCCGTCATAAAAGAAACCAGCCAAAACCGAAAGCGAAATGATGAAAAAAAAACTGGAAGTAACATGTATAAGGTTAGAAATTACCATAATCTGTCTAATAATCTTTAGGTTTATTAACGCTAAATTCATTAATTTTAATATTTTTAAGAAGTATAATAATTTCAATACACACATTGCGCCCGACCCCAAATAAAATTTACTACCACAGTAGTTCATTAAGCGATGAACCAAAATAAAATTTTCTTCCAGAATAGTTCATTAAGCGATGAACCAAAATAAAATTTTCTTCCAGAATAGTTCATTAAGCGATGAATAATAAAAAAAAAAAAAAACAATTTAGAATATCTGCTAATTTATTTCATGTTTATTTTAAAAAGTGCGCGATTACAAATCGGAAATTAAACAAAACCTCTAGCTACGGTAGCGCCAGCTACAAACACACTGTTGACGGATATGCTTCATACACAATTTATTATCGTAGCTTACAGAGGTAAGGTAGGGTAGGGTAGAGACCCTCCATATTAATTTAATGTTTATACGAGGCACTTTGACCGAAATACGTCAATAATAATGAATGAGGTTTCTCACACATTTCTAACAAATGAGTGGCCATATAATACAATATATTTTCTTGTACATCTCCAGATGTATTCGTGTCGAAGAAGGTGAGAGCCCCGACATTCCAGTCGGATTCCAGTTCAGTGTGAAGCTGCTCCCGGACATCACGCCCGACACTCTGCCGACATTCCTGCAAGAGTTGCGCTCCGTCGTGGTGGAGCAGGGGAACAGGAACGAGTTCAGTGTGAATATGGTCGAGGATAAGTGTCCACAGGCTGGAATTACTTATTTGGAAAAGGTGAGACAGTCAATTTATTTATTTTAAGGTGTTTTGTAGGATACCGACTGTGAAAGTATCACATGATAACTTTACTGTAAGGTAGCTTTTTTATGGTCAGTTTTTATAGAAATTTAACGAAAATTTAATTTATTTAATTTATAAAGTTACCGACAACTAACTTGGCAAGGTTTTGGCGCAGTGGGAGAAAGTTTGCGCATGTACACTTACGTGCAATAAAAAATGTTCCCTGTTATCGTAATTTTTTTTTAAATGTTTTTTTTAGATGAAAGTAAAGAAGAGAACTTCGTGAAACGTACTGCCGTTTGTACTGTTTCATAACAATTTATAACAATAACAAGTAATAAAAAATCAACAAAAACAAGCTGTACAATTTAGTGCACGCAATTGTACTCGGGACTCGGGAGCGAAACGAGACGTAAACACGTTGCGGGAGGCAAGAGTCGACTGGCCAACCAATCACGCGCTCGGAACGATGTTACCTCGTTTCCCGCGTCCCGCTTGATAACCAAAGAGATCTAAAAAACGACTTCTGCGCATCTAACGAATCTTGCCACCATAGGTGCCGGCAACTATACACGGTCTCGATACTCGCAAATCGTGTTTATTTTTTTTTATTTTTTTGTTTTAGCAAAAATTTACTTTGTCTCGAAATGTTTTCATTAATTTTCAAACTATAAAGATGTAAGTGTGTATAACAATACAATATACAATGTTTCGGCTGTGTTAACTTTAATTCCAATGATGTTAAACTGACTGGTGTTAAATGAAGTGAAGTAATGTATGTATAAACCCTTAGTGCATCTCCAGCGCCGCGCAGCACTTGCGCTCGGCGCGCTACGCCGACGACCTGGCGCTGGTCCGGCGCCTGCTGCAAGGGATCAGGGATGTCTTCAGATAGCGCTCGTCCTCACCACTAACTACTCATTCGCTAGCTAGATAGTTATTTAATATTTATACGAAGCATTTAGTATTTATAAGTGAATGACAATACTGAGCTTGAAGGCGTGTACTCGATGTCATAGATATGTGTTTCTATTTCTTTGCATACAGTATTCGTCTTATTTGTACAGATTAAACTGTAAAGTAAAAAAATAATTGTACATACGTTTTTAGAAAATGATATTCGACATACCTATAAATGTGATATTCGATTTAAAAGCGCTTATGATCGCGTATCTTCGCCTTATTATTCTTGTCTACAGACTAATGTGTATATGATACCTTTTCCATTCGATGCAAACCCTAACTATCGTACGAAAAAAATTTTAATCATTATGACCTCTCTAATACTAGTTTCATGAAATGTAATCATATTTACCTAACTATCCTACGAAAAAAATGTTAGTCATTATGACCCCTCTAATACTAGTTTCATGAAATGTAATCATATTTGCCCCAAACAAATCATTTGCTGCCTAACTGTACACATTCATGGTTGTATTAAATTTAACGCGTAGCAAAAAGTTAAAACTTAGTATTCCGTGCTCGTATGGTTTTCTTTATACACTATCAATGTAAACTCCTTTAGTGTTTCAGCTTCATGGCATACAAAAAAAATAATTGTACAAGTATGTAAATTTATCACAAACATTAAAGTATAACATGGAAATTTATTGGTTAGGATGTTTTAGACGCAAAGTAACTAATCAAGTTCATATGGCATGTTAAAAGTGTTTGTGTGAGACACGACAAAAACCTTGTGACGCGTAAAACAATTTTGTAATAAGGTTATTTAATTTAATCTATACATTTTGTAGTTATACGGTCTAGTATAATTATACACTACACACATCATATAATGTTTCTTTATTAAATATTTAATGTTTTTAAACTGATTTTTTTCCAAAATTTTCAACTTTAACGAGCCCGCCTGTACACCTAAAGTAAAAAATATGTTTCCGAATGTTTTAGCATTATAGTCACTAAAATCAAAACCTGGTGTAGTTGTATTTTCATTTCGAGATGATACAGCTTTGAGTAGTATATGTATGTTTATATATTAATTGCTCAAATGTTCAACATAATAGATACCCTTTGATTTTGATTTATGTAATTAATTAAACTGTGCTCTCATTTTATGAAAATTGTATTATTGTGTTATCAACAAGACACCTGAAGAAAATGTTCAGTATTTTTAGAGTATTGTAATAGAGATGCTCTAATAAATAGACTATTATAAATCCTAAACTGAAAAATACCTTTTATTTCAGTTTTATTCTTGAAAATAAACACTTTACAAGTGAGCCACTCGTTTTATTTATAACCTAATTCTACCGAATGTATGATTTATTATCTTTAATTTTACACATTGCAGCTGCATTTTATGAGAAACGGAAGCAAAAATACTAGGAAATTCAAACAGTCATAACTTGTAAACGGATAGTTTTTTTTTTCAAGAATTGTTATAGTAGCTGTATGCTAGAGTCATGGTCTTTCAGTGATTTAAATAAGTGTTCCTTTTTAAAATACACCCTGTATATCTGTGGAACACCTTTAAACCTTCAAGAAAAGAGCGTACTCCCACTTCTAAGGCCGGCAACGCACTTGTGACTTGAGTTGCAGGTGTCAATGGGCGGAGGTGGTCACTTACCATCAGGTGACCCGTCTGCACGTTTGCCTTCTATACCATAAAAAACAATATATAATAATATACTATTCAAAATAAAATAAGGGCCACTAAGTTTTTTGCTGTACCTATCAGGATAACAGTAAAGCTAATAAATTCTTTAACTTTTTTTAATGTGTGGAAACCCCTACGGGTCACCACCTCACCGGGGCCAAACGGCAAGGTAGTATGTCGAACTCTAACCGACTAAAACCACAAAGTGTTCCGTCACCGGGTCTTATAGCCGAGGCCTCAGGTCTACCTGAGAAAGGAAATTCCTTTGAACCCCAGCAGACTATGAGACATGATGTGCGGATGGTTCTGCACTCTCTAATTTAGAGAGGCGCGCGCGGTACACGTCGCGGCACCGTCTCTTAATACGCGTAATATTTTTTTTTACCGGCGAGTGTAAAGTAAGTTTTTAATGATGATCAATCATTAAAAATTTTTACTTTGCACTCGCCGGTAAAAAAAAAACTCAATCGTAGAACTCCACGTCAGAAGTCGAAACATAAGTGATGTCATCTACTAGTGACATCATGAAGGTTTTCGCTATTGAGCACTATAGGCATTATAAATTTTCACCTCAATTACAATTATGTTTTTGTTTATTTTACCATACGAATTGCGCACACAATAAGTATTTTATTGAACTAATTATATTTTTAAAGATTAATAAATAAGGAGCTGACAGAACTCAATGTTTAGATTAGCGCCCTCTAGTGGATTTATATATGTATTATCAGCGTGAGGATCACGAGTTCAGTGCATTTTCCCAAAAGCAAAAGTGCACAACGTGCCTAAAGAAGTTTTCACTTCAAAAACCATGCCCCACTAATTAATCAGTTCAAATACTAACCGCAGAATCTTTAACGGTTTTCGGACCATGGCTCAACAGCACGTTGAGCCATGGTCCGAGGAATTCGAACAACTTGTCGTCTTGACGGTTGCTGGTCTTGGTGCAGTCGAATACGATTAGTTTGGTCACTTACACTGGTGCCCGTGGTGAAACGTAGGTGGTGCTGCAACTTACGGGCCGTCACTGTACGATTCCGAAGAGCACTTAACTGTACGTACCGTCCCTCGCGAGCCGTTGTTATACGAAATCTATCCGAATCAGGTATTCTGGCAACATTGCCGGTCTCTTGAAAGCTGTTCCATGCATTTTGAGTAGCTCTGCGAGGAAAAACCCAACCCACATCACGCTGTGAAGGTCCTTCCTTGAATCATTGTAATGGCTCTAATTGCAATAATTGCATCCATGTGCCAGCGTATTAGTAACACGAGATGTTAATTAATCAATTAAAATTTAAAAATGAACCTTTTTCCTTAAACAAGGCCATATACGTTCGGAATAAAATCGAAGCATAACATTAAAACAACATCCAATTTAAAATTCTCTTCAAATGATGGCCAAAAGTTTTCAAATTAGGAACACGAACACCAGCATGAAAGAGATCGGACACCAAAGAGTTCGTAATATTAATTTAATACTACTCATCAGTTACTTTTAGTTCACTTAAAGCGCACATAAATATAATTAAGCTAGAGGCACTTATTTTGTTTTGAGTAGTTATATAATATATAACATCGCTCGGGGAGATATTGACCATCGTTTGACTTAAATAAGCTAGGCTTGATCGTACGTGTGGTCAATAGACTCATTGTTCTGATACACGCACATGCAAATCGGTTTTCACAATAACCATAATCGCCTTTGGCATAACTTCTTCATTTCCATATTTGCTAAATTAAACGACGCAGAAATGAGCGACGCGAGAATGTAATCTATTAGTACTGCATTGTCCGGAACTGCCCATGAGGCAAAAAAGAAACTTTTTATGTAGAAGAAAGCGCACTGTGCGTGTGGTAACGTTCCGAATCATCTAAAGACACAGTTGTCTTGGGCAGTTGAAGAAGTGAAATCATATCTGCAATTTTTGAAGTAAAACTTTACGCACGCTTGACTTGAGGAGTAAGTTAGTCAAAGCGTTAGGAAAAGTGTGATCGGGCGAGGCGAACGGAAGTTGAGAGTGGGGAGTCCGTTGCTGTAGAGTAAGCCGGTCTTGACAGTGGGCCGGTCTAATTCACTGTCAACTACGATTAATGAGATCAGGAAAAAAAGTCATATTAGTGCGAACTAAGACTTACAACAGAACAGATTATTAAGCATATATATAAGTTAGTAAAGATAGAAAGCGAGACAGTTACGTTTCGTATATTACTGTAGGGGCAAGAGAGAGGTGCGAGCACACATTTTCTTTCTCTCTCTCTCGCATAGCCAGTTACGTTTCGTATGAAGTTTTACTTCAGTCGTGTGGTTTTAGACCCCACGCACTGCCACGCACACTCGTTTTTTTTTGTATATATCACGGTAAGATTGTGAACGTTAGTTTATAAACCATCTCGCGATATTATATTGCGCGCGATATGCTGACGAATTATTATGAGCTGCACCTTACCATTTACAATTTGACGAATTATTTTTTGAT
Source organism: Euplagia quadripunctaria (assembly GCA_963859945.1). Classification (NCBI taxonomy): domain Eukaryota; kingdom Metazoa; phylum Arthropoda; class Insecta; order Lepidoptera; family Erebidae; genus Euplagia; species Euplagia quadripunctaria. The sequence goes on along the minus strand of OY982568.1, from coordinate 20,619,984 downwards.
AGTTTATATTCTATCAATTTCAAATCATCAAATTGTAAAACCTTGTAAACGAATCTGCAGGTTTCATAACGTGGTTTTATCACCCGTAAAATTGTAATCCGCGTCCCTGATTGGTTGCTCCGTTGTGTAAGTCAGAAAATTCACAATTAATTATTATTTGATATCAGGTACGTCATTTATTTTTCAGATTAATAAGTATGTCAAATTCTCTATTCTACTGTTCGAAAATGAAGAGCCACTTGTTTAGGCCTGGCAGTTCACAATTTGACGTGAGTGATAGATTATTATAAACTATCGATAAACAATATTTATTGTAAATGTTGGGTTCAGTTCATAATGGTTCGTCAGTTTATAATATCGCGAGATTGTACATAAAGTAACGATTTTAACAACCTTACGGTGTACATACCCGGGCGAGGAAGAGCAAATAACAATCAAACATATTATGGCACAGTTCCAGTTTATTTTTTAAATGTTACATGTGCTAGATAAAAAAATAATACAGTCCGATTAGTGAAATTCTTTTACTTTAAATCAGCGGACGTTGACAAACGACCGCGAGTCGTTGCTGAAATTAATACTTAGTTTACAAATCGTTTATTTTCATGTTCGTGCACTCAAAATTGGAAAACATAGTTTTTTTACAATTTAACAAGCTTTTATATCCGATATGATATACTCTTAGAGCCCATGGCTTTTCCGTACGTCCATACATAGATATTTAACATTAGCTTCATATTATATTCAATAATAATTAATCTATGTACTGATACGCACAGAGGTTTGCCTCTGATGGGTCTTTTTGGTACTACTTAAGTCCTTTCACCTCGCAAGTGCCTTGTATAATATAATTTAAAAACGATATAGTAATTTATCTATTTATACAGTCATATTGTCGAGTGGCCGGGCGTTACGCGGTCACTGTTTATTTTACTGGGCATTATAAAAATGTACTGCGTCCCAAACACAAAATACTACGACCACTTTTGTAACTCTCGATTGGTGATTGAAGATGTATTAATTGGCAAGTTTCTAAAGCAATGGAAACACAAAGGCAGTGATATATTTAAATCGTAATATTTGAACACACGATTGTAATCGTATCAGACGAACATGGGAACATACTACTAGACTTCCAGGAAGAGCTTTGAACTGAGCTTCTGAATATACTCCTAGTCTTCTACTACATGAGCCGACACCTGGTTGAATCGGCGAGGTGTCGTTAGATGAACGCGAGGCAAAACCGCCTTTTGATGAATTATTTACAAAATAAATACACAATTGTAAAGAATTTCTACGAAAATGTAGAAAATCGAACATTTCTCATAATATTTTGTGCTTGAATATCGCTTCACAACGCAACCTTAGGCAATAAATAAAAAAATGATTTGTTTTATTTAAATTAATAAAAAATAAAGAGTTTGAAACGATCGTAGCGTTACTTCTATATTTACAATGTGTTAACTTACAACTAATTAGAAGCATCAACTATGAAAATTTTATCAACATTGAAGGCACATGATTCCGCACCCAATTCTCATCATAAACGTGCATAACATTAGGTGCACTCTCCGCTGGCAACATTCCTCTGTACTTTTATTTTACATGGCAACACTGCAAATTATATTGTCTGTCAAAATTACAAAAAACATGACGAAACTAATAAAAAAGAAAAGCAAGATCCATAAAACTACTAAAAAATATTATTTTATTTTAGACGAAAGTTTTGACAAATAATACAAATTGTAATGTTGGTACATAATGGACCGGACATGACATTCTAACTTACACAATATTTTATACAATATGCGAAATAAGTACTGGTATAGAACTATAAGCATTGCAAGCCATTCGTTACGGACATTGTAACAATAGGATGGTAAACAAAACTCAAGTCATTTATTCGAGAAGCGAACGGCGTGCAATGCGAAAGTGGACTAGTTAATTTAATAATTGAAGTTGACTTAGGGAAACTCAGTCTGGCAATGATGACGTAATAGCAAAGTACTTTGGCTCATACCCAACACAGAGTTATTTCGTAGAACAGATAGTAATACTTACGTACACTATTGTGCCCAAATAGCAAAACGAATCGTTTCTTGATTATAGGAACGCGCTTTTAGTGTTTTAGGTTAGCTTGCGAAAGCTGTTGTGTCAAATCTCTACACGCAAAGAATGAGACATGATTATATTGTACAGTACACATAAAAAAGAGGAATTAAGGTGTGGTAAACTTCTGATCTAAAAGAAAGCGACCAACGAAGAAAGTACCTCTTTGGGAGGGCAATGAGGTTTTCGAGAGAAAAATTGCGTTTCACAGTTATAATGAGTGCCAAAATAACTCTGTGCTAGATTGAACCTAGGCTAAGACCGGTCGCAATTCAGGATAAACTTATGTTTCGACAGTTGAAAGCCAAAAGTGTAGTGATAATGTCGCTTAGGTACTTTTGATGTCCAACTGTCGGTTTGTTCTTACATCTATTTCGCTAGTTCTATTCACAGCTGCGGCACGGAAATTATTCATATATAACATGTCTCCACACTAAATGGAGCATTTATTTCATTACACCACTGATATTGTATGAGATCCCGTCTTGCATTGATTGTACGATTTTGAATTGAGCTGCAAACGGACGCAAAACATGCCGGCTACTGGATATTCACAGATTAAATAGACAAATTCATGATATGATTAAAAAAAGTATTTCCCAACTATAGTGACATAGTAGGTGAATATACAAAGTACTCCAATAACCAGCATTTTTTACACCAGATTGGTTATTTCATTCTTTCGTCACAAATTACGAATTTCCAATTTTAACGAAACTATATTTTAAACAGAACACGTCATTTTATACCTAAGATATTAATTTAAAAATATACAAACTAAGCAGTCATTCATGTAACACTAGGAATATAAAAAAAAAAATTGCATACCGACATTCTGCATTAAAAAAAATATCGTACAATAGTAAGCGTACTCAACTAGCTCGTAGTAAAAAATAATAATTAAAATTAATTTAAAAAAAGCTTATAGAGTCAATGAGGAACAGAATTTATACAATGTCGCGCAATTATAACTATTACGATTACACTTACCGTAATGTATTTAAAATAAATAATTTATTTAATCTAGTATCACCCCGACATTTACTTGCATACAGAAAAGTGTATGTTAAAGCCAGAAAACAATAAAAACCAATAAGTATATAAAATTATACAAAAATGTGTCACTGGTGTGAACGAAGTATCAGCCGGGGCGACATTATGTAAAACATCACACACGGGCGCGACTCCACGCGACAATTTACAAAAAGAAATGATTTTTTTTACATAGTAGCTATATCAGTCAGTATTGAATGAAACTAATAATATTACAGAACCGACATTGCCTGGGGATTGTACATAATTGTCGCATGGCTCACGTTACAGTGTGCAGGCACTACACGGACAAACTTGCATGTCTTCTGTAGCGTCTGACTGGTTGTGTGTGGTGGGGGGCGAGGTGGGGGGAGGGGAGACAGGAGCGTCTGTCAGGCTGGTGGTGCGTGTGTCTGTCTGTTAACGTTTAGTCGATGCTCTTGACGCGCGCCATGACCTTTCCCTCGAACATGGGGAGCGTGTCTGAATCGCTGCTCACCTCTTCTTGGATAACCGTGTCCAAATCGGCACAGTTCGTTTTAAAGAAGTATCTGAAATGTATGATTAAGATATTAGTACCATTAACTTTATCACGGCGATGATTGCGCAAGAATTAATAATATAATTGGTGAATTTAATAATAGTTATATCAGAGAATACATAATATTACACGACGCTGCGACGTTAGGCTTGTCTTTATCACTACATATTATAAAACAAAGTCCCCCGCCGCGTCTGTCTGTCTCGCGGACACGCGATAAACTGAAAAACTACTGACCGGATTTTCATGCGGTTTTCGCTAATAGACAAAGTGATTCATGAGAAAAGTTTAAGTGTATAATTTGTTAAGATTTTGTGTAAATTTATTAAAATATGTTGATGATTGTTGAAGATGTCTCTGCTACCCGTGCGAAGCCGGGGCGGGTTGCTAGTTGAAGTATAAATTAATCTCGATTATTTAATTACCAGTAAGTTCAGTGCCTATTGTTCTATTTTTGTGAACAAATAAACCTAAGCTAGATATTCATAACTCGATAGTTTAGATACGAACGGCTGAAGCGACTCAGCGCGTGAGTAAGCATCGAACTAAAGTGCGGCACTAATTTTGGCACGTTTAGTCGACCCGCCGGGTACTTGTAGCTTTATACCTACACGGCGGAGTGGGCCTGGCCTGGTTATATTAATAAACGGATTTAATATTTATTTCATTTCATTCTGAACACTAATTTCTTCAAGTTGACTGATTGGTTCCATAGTAAAAGATTGCTTTCGAGCAAATTGTTATTAAATTTTCGTGATTGGATCGGGAGTGCGTACTCCTTTGTAGATATACATTGATGAGTATTTTCCCAGTTTATTTTATTATAAACTTACCTATAGTTGCCCTTCCTCGGCAGGTACTCCTTGAAGGTTTTGAGCGTGAGGGGCGAAGCGGGCACCTTGAACCTGTAGGGCACGTTCTCGTCCAGGAACGTCACCACCACCACTGTATGAGTCTCCGCTGCACATCCGCCACTGGTACTGCTCGACTTACTGCCACTACCACTATTGATAAAAGGTTATATCTGTATTTAGAAGAAGTTCACTTCTAGTAGTTACTTCAATATACTTTAATTAAATTAATTCTTGTTACCTGGACGTGTTATAAAAAGTAGTATCTAACTTTCATATTAATGGTAAGATTCTAAATGGTTTCTGCAAAGTCTAGAAGGTATAAGCAAGGGACAGGACCGTGTTATCTGGCTGGATTTCAAAGGTACAAGAGAGTCAGTCTGGCTTCTTGCACAAGGGCCAGGAGGGTCTGTGAGGTACGTTATACAATAGACAGAGTGAAGGTCTGGGTGGTTGTACAAGGGCCAGGAGTGTCTGTGAGGTACGTTATACAATAGACAGAGTGAAGGTCTGGGTGGTTGTATAAGGGCCAGGAGTGTCTGTGAGGTGCGTTTTACAATAGACAGAGTGAAGGTCTGGGTGGTTGTACAAGGGCCAGGAGCGTCTGTGAGGTACGTTATACAATAGACAGAGTGAAGGTCTGGGTGGTTGTATAAGGGCCAGGAGTGTCTGTGAGGTGCGTTTTACAATAGACAGAGTGAAGGTCTGGGTGGTTGTACAAGGGCCAGGAGCGTCTGTGAGGTACGTTATACAATAGACAGAGTGAAGGTCTGGGTGGTTGTATAAGGGCCAGGAGTGTCTGTGAGGTACGTTATACAATAGACAGAGTGAAGGTCTGGGTGGTTGTATAAGGGCCAGGAGTGTCTGTGAGGTGCGTTATACAATAGACAGAGTGAAGGTCTGGGTGGTTGTACAAGGGCCAGGAGTGTCTGTGAGGTGCGTTATACAATAGACAGAGTGAAGGTCTGGGTGGTTGTACAAGGGCCAGGAGTGTCTGTGAGGTACGTTATACAATAGACAGAGTGAAGGTCTGGGTGGTTGTATAAGGGCCAGGAGTGTCTGTGAGGTGCGTTATACAATAGACAGAGTGAAGGTCTGGGTGGTTGTACAAGGGCCAGGAGCGTCTGTGAAGTGCGTTATAGAATAGACAGAGTGAAGGTCTGGGTGGTTGTACAAGGACCAGGAGCGTCTGTGAGGTACGTTATACAATAGACAGAGTGAAGGTCTGGGTGGTTGTACAAGGGCCAGGAGCGTCTGTGAGGTGCGTTATACAATATACAGAGTGAAGGTTTGGGTGGTTGTACAAGGACCAGGAGTGTCTGTGAGGTGCGTTATACAATAGACAGAGTGAAGGTCTGGGTGGTTGTACAAGGGCCAGGAGTGTCTGTGAGGTGCGTTATACAATAGACAGAGTGAAGGTCTGGGTGGTTGTACAAGGGCCAGGAGTGTCTGTGAGGTACGTTATACAATAGACAGAGTGAAGGTCTGGGTGGTTGTATAAGGGCCAGGAGTGTCTGTGAGGTGCGTTATACAATAGACAGAGTGAAGGTTTGGGTGGTTGTACAAGGGCCAGGAGTGTCTGTGAGGTGCGTTATACAATAGACAGAGTGAAGGTCTGGGTGGTTGTACAAGGGCCAGGAGTGTCTGTGAGGTACGTTATACAATAGACAGAGTGAAGGTCTGGGTGGTTGTATAAGGGCCAGGAGTGTCTGTGAGGTGCGTTATACAATAGACAGAGTGAAGGTCTGGGTGGTTGTACAAGGGCCAGGAGCGTCTGTGAGGTGCGTTATACAATAGACAGAGTGAAGGTCTGGGTGGTTGTACAAGGACCAGGAGCGTCTGTGAGGTACGTTATACAATAGACAGAGTGAAGGTCTGGGTGGTTGTACAAGGGCCGGGAGCGTCTGTGAGGTGCGTTATACAATAAACAGAGTGAAGGTTTGGGTGGTTGTACAAGGACCAGAAGTGTCTGTGAGGTGCGTTATACAATAGACAGAGTGAAGGTCTGGGTGGTTGTACAAGGGCCAGGAGCGTCTGTGAGGTACGTTATACAATAGACAGAGTGAAGGTCTGGGTGGTTGTACAAGGGCCAGGAGTGTCTGTGAGGTACGTTATACAATAGACAGAGTGAAGGTCTGGGTGGTTGTACAAGGGCCAGGAGTGTCTGTGAGGTACGTTATACAATAGACAGAGTAAAGGTCTGGGTGGTTGTACAAGGACCAGGAGCGTCTGTAAGGTACGTTATACAATAGACAGAGTGAAGGTCTGGGTGGTTGTACAAAGACAAGAAAAGAAAAACGACTGCCTGAAACTTGGACGCAACACGGCAAATTGTAAAAACAATTTGTAAAAAAAGAGCCGAAAGTGATATAATAGGAAACTTAGGAAACTATCCGTACCGTGTCCTCGGCTGCTGTTTGTCCTTGCGGCGGTGCTCGTCCCTCTCGGCGGAGGAGCCCCGCGAGAGATCCCTGAGGGCGCGCCTCTCGAGCCGCTCGCCCTCCGCCATCCACAGCAAGATGCGCGGCTCGACACCTACGCCCTCACTCACCACCGACACACCACTATCCGTCAACTCCGTCACGGTTTTCTTCGAGAATGATCTGAAACAATTTTTTTCGGTGTTAGTACAACAAACGATACAAAAGCAGCCTTTCAGCAATTGTGTGACTGAACTCCGAAAAAACGTA